>CM057821.1:35357093-35687093 GCA_030067965.1 Latrodectus elegans | reverse complement strand
TGCACTGCATTATATATTACAGTACTACATTTCAATGTATATTATCCTATCCAGTAAGGAAAACGTCTCGGATAAAATACAAAGAATATTAAAATATATAGATGTACCTGTTTCTGCAAATATTCAATTTTTTTTTTCATATTTTCTGCAATTTCTTTCAGTTTTTATAAATTTAATATAGATATTGTTTAGCTTTTTAAATGTTATATTCAAAACAAGAAGTCAATATTTAAATATGATTATTTGACATTATAACCTATAATGTGTACAGATAATTAGATCGCGTCTTTTCATCGGTTAATATAGGCTATAAAAGCACTTGTTTATACTAAAATTTATAATCAGTATGAATGTTCTTAACGCATCGCAATAATAATGATAACTGATATCAATTTCAACATTTTTTGATTTTATTTATTGTTTTTACATACATATAGCTAATGTTTAACTTACTATATTTAATTGAACTCTATGATAAAAAGATTTTTAATAAAGATTTATAGCCATTTTTCGGAAAACTTAAGTATTAAGATTTAAATGTATCAAAGCAGCCATCTGATAAATATTTTCGTAATTTATTTAAACCACACAGAAAGAAATGATACTATAATTACTTCACCAAAAATGATACTATAATTACAAATGATACTATAATTACGATACACCTAATTACTTGAATTCAAAGAAATGATACTATAATTACGATACACCTAATTACTTCTCGTAAGAAGTGCATATTCATAGCTTTTTAAGTAAATTAAATACATAAACAACTTAAGTAAAGTAAAAGAACCCAAAAATGTAATAAAAATCATAATTACCTGTAATTTTCTAACAATTCTCAAACAATTTTTCTTTATAATATTTATTATAAAGCAAGTTAGGAAGGAAAAATTTATAGAGTTTCCACACAAGTCGAGTTCCAGATATGAATGATTTTGAAACAGTGTCTTAGATACCCGATATAAATCGTCATTGAAAAAACAAGGGGAAAGTCCACGTTAAACGCTCTGAAGCACTTTTATTTTTCTAGCCAACAACTTCGGCAACGGGTCATTACTGACAAAAGCCTTTACGATTCGGTATCTGTTCGATTTCTTTCCTCTTGTCCCTTCCTTTGTTTCCATCACTGGAATTCTGACTCGATCCCCCATTGGGACTGTTTCTTTCTCCAGGGCACTGTTACAGGAGAATGGAGTCTTAATCGAGAAGTTGAAAGAACTAAATCCGTAGTACATTTTGGTACAGCCAAATCTCCAGCTTGGTATTTTCGCAATAAAAAAGGGGGGCTGGCAGACGAGATGAGGGAGGTCTCCTGGGACACTTGAAATAAATGAAACTCCATGAAGTATGGAAAAGATGTGTTTTTTCCCTAAGAGCCAGCAATGGCGTGGGTTTCGTGCTGTTTCCTCCATTTTGTCTTTTCTATTTTGTTGGCGAGATTATTGCGGTTGCAAGAGAATAAAAGAACCAACACAATGGCTATAGCCCAATACCGAAGTATTCTTTATCTCAGAAACTGGGATTTGTTTTCCCCTGATTCTTTTTATTTAAGTCAAAGATGGATCGTAAAATCTCAAACTAA
This sequence comes from Latrodectus elegans, assembly GCA_030067965.1. Lineage (NCBI taxonomy): Eukaryota > Metazoa > Arthropoda > Arachnida > Araneae > Theridiidae > Latrodectus > Latrodectus elegans. Next base: position 35,685,508 of record CM057821.1, on the reverse strand, counting down.
AGTAACAGTTTTTTTTCGGGAATAGCAAGATTCAAGATACAAGAAAAACTCGTAAGAGCTATTCGATAAATAAAGTAAAATTTGCTTTTATAGATGTGTTTAAAGTTCAATAAGAAACTTATCTTATTAAAGAGATCCCTCGAATACTATCGAATGCTTTTGATAACTTTCTAAAACTTTTTCAATCAAATTTTTACTTACATTAATATTTTTAATAAAAATATTTATAGAATTCTTATTAGAGATAAATAATTTATCTAAAATCCTTGGACACTAATTAAATATAGTTACTTTTTACACTTATATAGAAAAAAGAAAAAAAAGTAATTTAAAAAATTAGTTTAAAATTCTGGAATTTCATTGAAAAGTATTTTAAAATGCTTTTTAAAAGGAATACATTAATTATTTATTTATGTTAATGCACGGTTTCTCTACTTAAAGAAACTCAAACTCTAAACAGTTTTTCATTAAAAATATAAAAATTAATTTTTGAGTCAATAATTAAATAGGTATTTTATTCGAACACGCGTCATAAGATACATCATTACGCAATTTTACTTTTGCTTACGATAGCATAATTAATAAAAATGATTGGTTGTTTAAAATATAAATCATTGCTCCATTTTAAATAAGGCTAGTAAAATTTATACTTCAGATTATCTGTGATAAGCTATTAAAATAACTTATTTCTGTGCTATTCATTAAAATTTAAAAATCACTCTTCAAATTAAGCCAAGTTATTTAACTGTAAAATTTGGTTTTAAATGAGAGACTTAGAATTCATCTAAATCCTGGAACTGTACACGGATGCTAACCAGAAGAGTGGGTGAAACTCCAAAAGGGAATTGAAACGTTAATGATTTTTCCAAAGAAAGTTAAAAAGCTGCCTTTTCTATTCGTTTCTATTGAGAAATGGGGATTTCTAAAAGTCAATATAATTATTTCTTGAACTCTCCTTCAAACGTAATTCTATTATAGATGATATAAATATGTTAAACTTTCCCTTTGCTTATTCCTTCTATATCAATTAGGTTACAGAACGCAACCTAATGCTTTTCCCTTTGATCTCTACACAAACTCGTATTGAGGGAAAAATCTATTAACCCTCATCTTGAAAACCGACCTTGAAGATCCTATCTGATTCAGCAATCGAATCCATGAGAAATTTCTATTAAGGTTTATGGAAATAGGTGCGGTTCCCCCCCCCCCACCTTAATTTCCGAATTGGAATACAGAAGCAATTCCGGAAGAGGCAATTTGGCAGGGGAAAAGTCCGGCCATATCGAGAGCGATTTGTCATCTGCATGTCTGTTGCTGAATATATTGATTTATCGATTTCAATTAAAATTGGGAAAATCATAACGCTATAGTTTCCGTACGCTCTTCGCTTAGAATAATTGAATCAAGTTGCCACTTGAGTTTGTGAAAGAGACAAAATGATCATGGGGGAACAGTGGAGAAATATCATTAATCAGGAACCTAGAATAACTTTCCATGGAGGAATGAAAACGTACATTTCATTAAAAGTTATGAAAGTCTCATCGTTGGCGAGAAGAGTCATTCGATTATTGAAGCTTAGATTGAATCAGGTGTTCGAAATCAATTCTTAACTTCTCTTGTCTATAATACGTGTACTATAAAGAAACTTCAAGAAATCGTAGCACAAACAAGTGAATTTATTGTTTTTGTTAGATTTATTATTTTATGGTTGCTTGTATCGGAATTAGAAAAGGTTTGCATTTATTCTAAGCTATAATTTAAGCTTTATTTCTTTATAGATTATTAATTGCGAATCATAAAGTTTTTTTACGAAATAATTGCCTAATTTAAAAATGTACATTTGTTTGGCCATTTTCTATTTTAAGGATTATTATTACATTTTTCTTTCTGTTTCATCAAATTCACTTAGATATATATTAATCAAGTTTATTACCTTCTTGCTTAATTAACTTATTTAAATGGTTATTTATGGTTATGACTATAATAAAGGAGACATTCATGGAAAATTTTATCAATGTGTATCAGACAATTGTGCCTATTTTTTATTTTAATGATATTATTTAAACGGTTTGTTCATGGAAAATTTTATTAATGTACATCAAACACACTTGTGTCCATTTTCTGTTTTAAGAAGATTTCTTTCTGTTTCATCAAATTTACTTAGATACAGATTCATCAAGTTTATAACCTTTTTCTTAAACTTATTTAAATGATCATTTATGGTTATGGCTATAATAAACAGATTTTTCATAGAAAATTTTATCAATGTGCTTCAAACACTGTGCCCATTTTCTACTTTAAGGAGATTTCTTTCTGTTTATTCAAATTTACTTAGATACAGATTAATCAATTTTATTACAATTTGGCTTAATTATTATTACTATAATTAAAATGGTTTTTCATGGTTAAGGATTTAATAAACCGTTTAATCAAGGAAAAATTTTTCTCAATTACTGTCATCAGCAATTTATTAAGTTCATTTTAATTTAACGTTTAAAGCTCTTGGTGAAGTGAATAACAAAAGACCATTAATCCAATTATTAGTAATTAGATTTTGACTTGCAGAAAAATGAAATCCAGAAAATTTTTTTTAATTTGACTCATAACTGAAGTAATTCTCTATGAGGTCATAAATCTTTCTAAGACATTTATCATTGAATATGATACACAAGAAATGTAAGTCAGTAAATTTGACATCATGCAATGAAAAATTTAATAATTGAATTCAACTATAAGGCGATTTGCAGCGTAAGACATTCAAGAAGGTGATTCATAAATAGGATGCTAAATCCCAGTAATATATAGACGAAAATTTGTATAATATTCAAGCATAAATTTCGACAAGTTGGATTGCAAAAATCAGAAATTTAGCATCCATCTCTAAAAGGATGTAGTATTAGAAAGAAAAGAAGGACTTTTCCAACTGAAAAATTCTGTCCTACACCTAGGCTCTGAAAATTCATACTTCACCGTTTTCGTACCCCTAAATCAATAATTTAGCAGCAGAAGATTAATTTAGCAACAGAAGGTTATTAATATCCGTTTTCTATCGCCTTCTTTCCCGATATTTGATTTAATGACAGTAGTACTCAAATTTTCCGAGAAAAAGTAACGTTCAACTATCTACACCAAGGCACATGGTGCCGTATAATCCAAGATTCCCAATTCTGAATTTTTTTTTTTTTTTTTTTTTGAGATAAAGAAATGTGCCTAGATGACATATCGAGACGTGCGCTGTGAAATAAATACAAGGGTTACCAAAATAGAATTTTCTGCAGAATTCTTATAGTTCTCCATATGTATTACGTAATAAAGACGAGGTTGCCAGATACATAAGAAAATCCATCAAAAAAATTGCCAAATTTAGAATTTTGCATTCTGCATTATACGGCACCTGTGCCCTTCACCGATAGGAGTGTATGCAAAAAACCGAAACACACTAACTTGATTTCCGATTATTTAAGAATAAATGCATTTGAACCAGGGAAATTTTACTCCAAAACTTCATCTTATTGCTAGGTTTTGCTGAGTTCATCTTCATAAAAACATTTTAAATATTTTGAAAATGAATTTCGTAACGCAGTTCCCATATAATAAGGGTATTTTGATGTATATTTTGTGTCAGTTTTTTAGTATAATAACTAAAAACTTGAGATCCATACTGATATAAATCTTATTAATATCATTAATCTTATATGCAATATTATAATTACTCCGTAGATAGGCTGCATATGATGGAAATAATTACAATGCCTTAGCAAAGTTTAAGTTCTTCCGTATAGATTTAAATCCACTCTAGTTAAATGGAAAACATAACAATTTAATGGAAAAAGTTACGACTATTTAACCAACTTTTGTTTTTATATAACAGATGCTTATTAATATTTGAAGTACAATATTGTGTGATGAAACAGTAAAAGTTAGCAATACTAAGCTTTTTAACTCAAAATCAAAACATTCGTATTTTAAAAACATTGATTATTAAAATAAGTTTATATTATGCTACTCAAAAATGCTCTACTTTATTTTGGATTAATATTATAATTAAAATGGATCCTAATTTTCTCACTATATAAGATAAGGCGATGCTTACGAATAGTAATAGTAGAAAACATACAAGCAAATTATCTCTCTGATTGAATTTAAATCCACGTTAACATATTCAGTCATTAAATATTTTTATCATAACTAAATAATTCCAACTTTATATAAATAAAAAAAAAATTAAGTAATCTATCATAAAGTTATAAATAATTCTAAATTAAAATAAACTAAGATTTTTTAAAGAAGTTAATGGAAAACTTTCATAACATTAAAATTTATCAATTCTTTAAGTCAATATAACAGAAAAGCGAAAATTTTAAAGACATATAAATGAGCTTATCTTTTAAATTTTCACCGATTCTTTTCATTAAAATTTTGCAGGAAATAAGAGCTTAGCTTACATATGTTAGGCCGAATTTTGCCTCTAAATATAAAAGAATGACATTAAAATGCTTACATATTTTGATCAATATTTTGCTTTCAATCAATCATAAAAAAACTAAAATACATTATACAATTGTTGAATCTAAAACGATTTAAAATAATTTCCAGAAATGAAATTAGGATAACATACAAAAAGATTAATAATGATAGTCCATAAAAAAAACTGAAATTACGAGAAATCGGAAAACAAGAATTAGATTATGAGAACAATACTGATATTTTTTGTGAAATAACGAAATCAATACGGTAAATTCAATATGGAAATTCTGTCTCAATAAGAAATAATAAAGACTTGATTTGCTTTAAATTTAGTTGCTGAATAATTGATTTTAAACAATAAATGCTTAAAAATATAAAGTTCAAAACTTCACACTTTTTGAGAATAAGCTAAGTCGTGTAAGAAATTACACAAAGGATAAAAAGTATCTGATTAAATTATATTAATTTATAAAATGTAAATTCTAAAAGTGCTGCTGAAAAGAAAATGCCCTAACGATGGCCTTTGTTGAATCTTCATTGATATCAAACAAAATATCTAAATTTCGGTGCCGTAATATTCATTTTTGTTTTAGCAACATGAATTATTTTCATCTTTCGATTTGACATATTATATTATAAGTTTATTAAAGAAATTAAAATTAAAATTAATTTTGATCTCTGAAATATAAAAATTTGTAGTGAATGAGGTTTATTGCAGAGAGAATATAGTCAATTTACATTCTCCAATGGAAGCTTGACTACACGTAGCATAAACATCCATTGAATGTACACAAAACGTGTGGCTCTTTTTCTCAATATTTAATAATGTGGACGGTCGTAATTACTTTTCTAAAGTTTGAGGCTTTAAATATGTTTCACTTTTTGTGGCGGGTAATTCTTCTTTTTAATGAAATAAAGAGCAATTGCTTATTGACCGTTTTGTTCTGACATTCTTCTACATGCAGGATATTTAACTGTTTCTATGTTCCGCGTGTCAACTAAATTTATAACTAATAATATTTATCTGAAGCTGTGTGAAACAACATAGTTGTTACCAAACTCAATTATGACACGATGTTCTATTAGTTTTCAGTCTTTATTACTGTCAGACCTAGCAGTTACAAAAGGTAAATTCTGTTTATTGTATATACCAAACTATTAGCAAATTTAATTACACCTGTTTCACATTTTAATGAATATAAATATAAAATTTGCAATTTTTTTTCGTAATTTTTATCAATTTTAATCAGTTATTTATTTTTAAGGATCAGTTAATGTTTGTTTTACACATGAAAATACTACAAAATATTATATATTTATTAGTCGCAGCTCAAATTTTATAGAACATTGTACTTTAAACGTGTACATGAAAGTTTTTATCAGAATAAGATTTTGTGGTAAAACATAATTTCTATAATAAAAGTTACAAAATAATAATGAAATATTATATACAATTTTGAATAATATAATCTTACATTTAAGGGTAACTGATGCATACAACTATAATATAAAATTAAGATTTAAATCAAGTTTTTGATTTGAATGCAATACAAAAAATTCCATAAAGTTTATATTATGAAAAAATTATTTCGATTTGATTTATCTCTATTAAAAATTATTCAGTTCAAACTTATTCTATTCTGGATGGTTTTACTTTTCCTTGTGTATTATTATTTCTGCTTTCTTAACAATGAATTATACGTTTATGCAATAAAACCTTTTTTTAATTCACAGAAATGAAAACAAATATAAATTATGTATTATCATCAAAGTTAAATATATATATAGAGAGAGAACTTCATACATTGCAACATATTATTCTGCAAAAGAAAAAGAAAAGAAATTTGTGTTACAAAAATTATTTTACGTTCTACAATATTTTAGAGCTCATATAATGCTAGAAAAAATCACATTACCCAAAAAATTATTTTACATGAGTTATCATTTTTTCAAATTGTGGGCATTAGGATGACGAACCCTCTACCACAACAAGGCTAAAAACTGCTACTCATTTGTCGTTACTCAGCGGGTGCCTGTGAACCAAGTCACGGAGGCGAGTAGTGTGGGGGCCCGCGCCATACCAACACAAACCCCTTTATAGGGTGAGCTACATTCATACATCACTACAGAAGAAAGGACAGAGAGAACATGGAAAGAATGTAACATCCATACCCGAACCGGAATTCGAACCCGGGACCCACAGCTCAGGAGTTAGGAACGCTAACCACTTAGCCATCGATAGGCTTAAGAATTATCATATCAATTGACATTTTTATGCTGAATTACTCATTTCAATTGTTTTTGTGCCTAAATGTTTTTATAATCCATTATAAAACTAAAAGAGTAAAATGATTATTTCAAAGATAAATCTCTGCACAAATTTTATTTTTTTTCAACAAATTTCTAAGACCTTCCTTGTACATTTAACAACCCCTCAACATCCCCTATATAAACCCCTTCATTAGTGAACAGTAAACACAAATGTCTACTGACCATGGTAAGGATAACACCTGTGTATCTCAGATGGAAAGTTTAACTCATTCATCTTTTCTTCATATATACAATAACAAACTTTCGCTTACATACATATTAAGTTTACTTATTTCTTATATAAAAAATTTCAAATACCAAATTCTATTTTTATCGATATCATATCGATAATAATCATAAAGGAATGAAATGATAGTAAATCTTTAACAGCTTCTTTGAAATTCAATTTATCAGCAGTTTTACTTCAGATCAATGGATAACGTACTGATTGATATGCAATGACACCCTCTCTCTCTCTCTGCAGGTGGTCGGTATAGCGTGCTCCCAAATGGAGAGCTTTTGATACGAAATGCCATGATCTCAGATGGTTTCAAGAGCTACCGCTGCCTCACAAAGCACATCCTCAGTGGAGATATTCAACTCAGCTCCACATCGGGAAGATTGATTATAACAGGTAAATTCCTTTTATAAACATTCTATCCAAGGTCTTCGAACAACGTGATCCGCATGGCGAGTCACCAAAATATTCTTCGCATTCTCACCACACAACTTTGACTAAAAATTCAGCGATTCGTTTTGAGTTGACCAAACTTGCATTTATTTTAAAGTGTAATCATAGATTTGACGTGGTGTGTTAATTTTGATTATTGATTCTAAAAGTGTAGCTTTATTTAATTAAATGTTACTTAATTGATGTGTAAGGAAGGAAGATGTCAGCGTGAAGACGTGCACAGTATAAACGCAGTAGAACTAGGTTCTAAAAGAAATCAAACACACATATCTTATGCAGGGTAATGACGTTTATTCAAAACATTTTAAAGTTATAAAAACTAGACAAAATAACCAATAATTAACAACCACCTACTTAGCCGTTTACTTGCCACACATTCTTAAGTATACTTGTAAATTGACTTTATGTAATAATATATATATGAGGGTTACTCTGAAAATTTTGAGATACGCGCAGATGAGAACTTACAAAATAAAAATAACGGCATAATTTTAAAATACAAAGTATTTTAACATAGAGCACGATTTTTTTCTGACTTACTTCAACTTGTTTAACGTAGAATAAATTTTAAACATAAGAGAAAATGGAGTTGACCCGAGAACCTTTTCGCGCTATGATTTTCTACGATTTTAAAACAGGATTAAATCAAGAAGAATGCGTTCAACGGTTGCAATTAGCATTTGGTGATGAATCTCCAGCTCGTATTACTGTATTCAGATCGTTTAGAGAATTTAGAAGAAGTCGCAATTTTCTTCAGGATGAAGAACACACAGGTAGGCCGCCGTCGGCAGTAATCCCGGATAATGTGTCTGCAATACGAAAAATGTTAATGGATGATAATCGCTGTACCTATCAAATGATAAATAAGGAACTTAACATTGGATCCGCAGCCATACACAAAATCATTCATGAAAAATTCATGTGAATGATGTTCACAATGGTGAAAAATCAACGCGCACTGAAAAAAAGTGATGTATGCCGTTTTCTTCAGAAGTACGGGATTGCTCAAAGCCATCAAGTTGGAAGGACAGAAGACAGTAACAGCAAACTGGTATACCATTAAATGTCTTCCAGAAATTCTACAAAAACTGAATGTTAGGGGACTAATGCTGCACAATGACAATACATCTTTACATACAGCCGGATTAACAGTTGAGTTTCTTAAACAAAACCTAAAATTTTGTAAGTATAACTTTAAAAACATAGTTGTATCTCAAAAATTTCATAGTGACCCTCGTATATATATATATATATATATTACTTACAAATACTTTGCAATTTTCCCCTAAATTGCAAGACTCAGATTTTGCTTTGTTGAATTAAAATGAAATGGTAACGAAGCTCGCTAATTTATTGTCGGATTTCACACTATCGCTTTACAAGTACTGTTTTAAAAATTTTCATTTCAGTGCGGTTAATATAATTGCTGCTTTAAATAAACTTTAACAATGGTCTTTGAGGGGTAATGCTATTTCAGAATTATTTAAAAAAGCTAAGATTCACGAGAAATCAATAGAGAAACGTCTCAGTTCTGATATAAGATATACATATAGGGTCATATGTAAAATGTATTTGAAGAAAATTTTAAAATTGAAAATTAGGCTGCTAACAACAATTAATCATGGAACTGAGTAAGATAGAAGATACATACACCTAAAAATGCAACTTATGAGCTCATTTAATTTGTATCCATGCAAAACAGTAGTGCATAGTTACTTTTCAGAAACTATTATGTGACTCAATACTTCGAATGTGCAAAAAATTTATACAATTATTAAAAATATTTTTAAAACTTATTATTTAAAGATTACAAAGTTAAAATATCATGTACAATTTTTAATTATTTTATAAATGTTAACTCATGAAATTCTCTGTATAATTTAAATTTTAAAATGAATGTAATAGTTTAACTTTTGTTGAATGACATTATATCATTATAATCTGTCATGAAAATAAATTAATTAATATTATTCATATAAATTTGTTTTAAATTTTAATAACTTCCAAATATATTTTTTTGCGTACATTTATTTTACTATTTAATAGGACATTAAATTAAGTGTCCATCAAGAATATTATGCACCTGAATTATATATTCTCTAATTACTTGAGATAAGAATAATTTGATGAACACGAAATTCCACTATATCACCTAATTAAATTTAAATTAAGTCTCTGGTGGATAAAATCCAGTCATCAATTTTTTTATCCCAGTCTCATTACTCCAAAACTGTCTTCATCCAAGCAGAAGAACCAAGAATTAGTTTAAACGAGGCAGAAAACACTTCAACTCAACTCTTCACCGAAACTAATCAATTAACTTCTACTTTTTAAAAGTCATTCCCCCTTCTTCTACCCATCGGGAAAGAGTAAGCAGGAAGAGAAGATTTTCGATAGGGACTTTCTAAGGATTTTACCAATTCGCCTTATTTACGTCCATTCTTTTCTATGGGAAGGAAGGTACATGAAATCAGACATGGCGAAACACAAGGGAAATCATACAAAATAAATCTCTTTATCTCTTGATATATATCGAAGAGTAATCAATCCAGTCGCTTGAAAAATTAAGTCTTGTAAACTTTGACGAAGGGTAATTTAGGTCACAAATGTTTTCGAATAGGGAACAAGGACAATGTTGCCCGCTAAATCGAACAATAGAATTGCTGAAAGCGATTTGATTGGCATGAAGAATTTTCATTTAGGTTTCAAATTGCTCATTAGGGAGGAATTAAAATGTCTGACAAATTACAACTTTAATGTGAGAGATATATTTACATAACCAAATGTATAACTGGGAATTGCAAATTGCATAAAGTTAAATGAAATAAGCAAATTTTCCATTTTAGATTTTTTTTATTCTAACAAATGTTGCTTAATTACTTCTTCCTTTATTGCAAACATTTATAATAGTTATTGCAATTTGTTTTTACTGTTATAGTAACTTTTAACACGATTCACAGGCTTAAAGTAGTAAATATTTACTCCTAGATGGCATTCCTTAATTTGTAACTATGACAAAGCAATAAAATAAGAATAAAAATTATACATTCATTTTCGAATATTAGTTTTATTAGTGAAATAGTCGCTAATTGGATATTTCAATAGTATTTTAATTCCAAAGACAAAATTAAGGATTTTACCAACATCATTGTTAATGTTCATACAAACAAACCTTGAGAAAATAGTATTTTACAAAGTTCAATAAAACTAATTTAACAAATGTTAATCAATGTATGAGTCTATATCTTAATTTAACAATATTTTCGTCAAGAATACAAGATTCCTATATTGCGTAATCATTTGCACACACTGCAATGCAATTATGAGAGGCAATTTCAAGACGAAATGCCTCGTTCGGAAAATTAGGTCTACAAATATTATTCAATGTATTTATTATCTAGTAAGCATCTTAAAAATAAAAAAGAGAATTCAGCAAATCTAATAATGATTATTGCCATTACGTAATCCTACGTATTAAAAAATAAAATTTATTAATCTATGGAAAATATTTGGCATTCAAAGTCAGTTCAGATTCTAAATGTAGAAAATACATGAAAAGCAATCAGAATATGGTGTTTTCTTTATTACATTTTTGTTTACATTGTTTTATACAAATCTTTTAAATTATTCATATATGAAAGATTACTTGTTCAAAATGGTAAATTATCAAAGATTCAACAAAGAATATGTTTAAGACTTGCTTACAAACTATTTCAAAACTGGTGCTTTATTCACTCGATGCAATTCCTAATATTTATCAGTACTGATGGACTTCCATCAAAAAATATGTTCAGGTAGAATAGCATTTTAAAATTATTAAAATATCATTAGTCTACTCTTTTACCTGAAGGTTATTATTGTAACAAATATTCTCAAAGCTTTTAAATAAGACTTGTTATACTAATGATATGAATTATATATTATTAAAATTGTTTTTAAAATTGAACAATTAATTCTAGGATGTTGAGGCTTATTGAATCATAAAGAAACCATATAATTTGGAGAAAAGGAAAAATGTATCGTGTGTGGATTCAGTGGAAAAGAAAAACTAAAAACTATTGAAAACCGTTATTAATTATTTTAACAACTGCAAACAAGAACTTTGATAAAGCACTTATAAAATAAGTACATAAAAAAGATAACGTCAAAGCTGCATTCTTCATGTTAATTAAAAGTATAATTTTTAAAAGGAGTTAGTTAAACATTTCAATAAGATAAATCTAAATAACTTATAAAATATATTTCTTTATAACCTTATAAAAATATGATGATTTTGGAATGAAAATATTTTTCAATTACTTCTTTTTGTTAATTAATTATGTGATTAATATCATTAATTATACAATATTTTATATTGAAATATTAATGCTATCAGAATAAATTTAAATGATTTCATGGAATGAATTAGATTCAAACCATACAAGTAATTATGATAATCTATGTTTTATTATAATCAAATTTTTGGCATTCAATACAACTTAACACAGATATTTCTTTTTGGAGTATATAATAATGGCGTCCATATTTTAATTGGAATGCAATTTTGAGGTTCTTTCTAACGTCATTTGAATTTAATATTAATTAGTATGTCGTATTGCACTATGAAATAACAACACAAATTAGACAAAGATTTAACAGCCACTTAACATCCTCTTTTATCCGTAAGCAATATTAATAATAAGACGAATTGACTTCAAAAACAAAACTCATTATAATTTTTATTAACATAAATTTCTTCTCCAAAAATCCTATTATAAATCTTCTTTAAATATCAATATAGAACTTATCAATATATGCATGTAATAAGGTTTAAATTGAATAATTTTAAGCTAATTATTTGCTATAAAAATTCGTTTAAATTTACAACTCAATTGTAAATCTTGTTGCATACGTATATTAATATATTGTACATTATTACCTATAGAATACATTAGCTATAAACATGCATTATAGTAAAGATTAGTTGCGGATATCATTAGACTTTATCGTAACTACAATTACCTATAATTACAGTGAAATATAATCATTTGATTTCAAATCAGTCATCCAGAGAAGATTAGCTGCTCGTTGATGCCATTTAACTGTAAAATGATTTTAGGAATTTATTCAATATTATGAGCGTAACATCGTTTCAACATAATTTGAATATGAAGTTGGTTTCTACAAAAGTCATTCATAATACACCTGGCACACTTAAAATTTGTTCTGAATTATAAAATTTAAAAAAATCAATGACATGCCGTGCTTGTGTCACCTCAGTATTTTAAGGTGGTCTAGTAGAAACAAAGAGATGTTTATCATCATGTATTTAAAAACAATTTGTTAATATTTGCAACTAAGTTGGCAACATATTTTTTGAATTGTGATTCGTAGTGATTCGGAGTAAAGTAGACTCCAAATCATTACAAACTTCAATATCTGAAATCGGAATTGAACCCAAAAACTATTGAATTAAAACCTTGCTTGTAACCATATAGCTGTGTGTTTAATATAGTTCTGTTAGAATATTTACAAAAAAATTAACTTTTTTTGCAAGATTTTTTACATATTCCGAATAAATAATAAAGTAATACTTTTAGGTTCCAAAAGCCCTATTCCTAATACTTAAGAAACTCATATAAATTTTATTTAATTAAACAAACAAAAGTATTTCTTTTTAATTTATGTTACTTAATGAATTTCTTATTAAATCACTTTTTTTTCAAAATGCGCTTCGTATATGCTCTCAGAAAACTTATTTGACATCCTTAAGAATCTTAATTGATAATTTGTTTCCTTACATTGGTCGTTAATTACTGCGAAAAAAATTATTTAATTATCTTTTTTACGCTGCTCTCTCGTTAGCTTTCTTTTATTCGGATGGATGCCAAAATAAACATTCGAACAGGAATTATGAGTAATAATATTGTCATTTACGAATAAGTAACATGGCTATTAAAAAATATTATCGAAAAATTCATAAAAATAAATGACGTTAATATTTTTTTTAGAATAATGAGGGAAATTTTGTGATTATTTAAGTAAGAACTTTTATCAATTAATTCGTTAATTAGACATTTTTTGAAATAAATTATTTCACTTATTGGGATTTCATTTAATTTCCATTTCATAAGGTAAGTTCTCTTCCTAATATTCCTTTGTAGGTGTACTAATCAAAACATGGAATAGTAATTTTACTTAACTAATTCTTTTCAATTACTCATTTGCAAAACATTCAATTCATGATAAAAAAAAAAATAACATGTTTAATAGCAAATTAAATTCATGACAAAACACGACAAATTTTAAATGACATGGCAAACCGCAAATTAAATTCAAGATGACATGATTTGTAAGTGTGTCATTCAAATTTGGTTTCTACATTCATTCATTTCTAAATCATGCAAAAGAAACTGGTCGTTCCTTGATTTTCTAGGCCTGTGTATTTATAGGTCTTTTTCAAATTTTTATTTTCACAATCACTCCTAAGTTGTTATGTTGACTTAAATTTGTTGCCTTCATTTTCTCATAAATTTTCCTTTCTTTGCATAATCAGCATTACATTAGTATTTCATACAAGAATTAATATTCTAAGTATAGTCTATATATAGATTATCGCTGAAAATTTAAGTTATTTTTATTCAAATTCCAATTTATGTGCGGGTAATGTCAACATTAGAGATCAACATTGCTATCTTTGAAGGCTAGATTTTTGCGCATACTTCAATACACATACTTCATCGCAAATCTATATATACACTATATATAGATTTGCGATGAAAATTTAAGTTATTTTTATTCAAATTCCAATTTATGTGCGGGTAATGTCAACATTAGAGATCAACATTGCTATCTTTGCAGGCTAGATTTTTGCTCATACTTCAATGTAGTAATTTTTTCTGATTAAGTGATTTATGTATATGTTTTAAAATATTCTTTTTTTATTCCTATACGTTTAGTATTATTGCTAACAAAATACGAACAACAAAATTATGAGAGAAAATTGGAATATTCACGTGCAGAATTTAAAAATGAAAATATTTTAGAAATATTCTTAACATCAACTACTCATAAATTCTTATTTGATTCTTTGGAGAATTCGATTTCTTTTCCCTCATCTGAAATTTCTCCCAATTTGTGAAGCTAAAAAATGCAGCGTACTTTGATAATCAAGTAGAAACTCTGTGCTTCAAATCCTATTACAACTAAATTTAGAAGAGTGCTACCGTTTTGAGGAATGATTTTGAAGAAATGCGTTGTTCTGTGCAGGAAAAATTCAAATCTAACGTAATTAAACTGCCTCATTTTTCCACGTCAACAAAACATGCTTTGATAACCTTCCAACAGTAATATATATGCAAATTTGTTCTGTCAAAGCCGGAACTTTATTATTCATAAACCATTAAAAGGAAAAGTTTTTTATATTCTCGTTTTTCGAATAAAATTAATTCAAAATTCTATGCGCAAAAAAGTATATTTATCGAAAAAACTTTGCATTAGTTAGCATATATTTAGACAGATTTTTCTAAATCATTAACAAAATCGTTTACCGTTTCCTTATTATTTTTGGTAGCTTCTTTTTCACAAACTAGCTGAATAGAATTTCCTTTGAATTATAACTCAAAAAAACCCACCCCCTACTTTCATCAGTTGAATAATTTTCCTCATTTTTGGCGAATGCATAAAAATAGGTCGTTTCAAAGGGCATCTTTGTCTCTTGGAAACCCACACATAAATCTTATTCAAAGTTTTTAACTCCTATATTTTTTCTACTCCTTGAGTAATTCGAAAAAATAATTTAAGCTATATGATAATTAAACTAAGGAAATTGCTGTGGGCACCATTTTGTTTATTAAATTAATTTATTTTAAATCACAATCTTTTAATTTTTATATTCGATATTTTTTTAATAATTTTCATATACTTTTCAAATTAGTTCAGTTTTTGTGAAAACTATTTAACAACAAATGCTAAAGCACTTCTTTAAATTCTCATTACTGGTCAATAGAAAAATGTGTTACTACTCATATATTGTGATGATAATTTATTTCATTATGATCACATATCATGTTTAATTGGGAGGTACTTACGCATTGGATTTTGCATAAACAAAAAAGGATAACCTTTTAAAAACCTCGAATTTTTCTTTTGTTATCTGATTTTTTGTGTGCAATGCGATAGAATTCATTGGAAAACAAAAGAAATGGGCTTCATTTATGTTTCTATGTTCAACCTGGGAAATATCGTTGCCAATAGAGATTGTGGATTAATTTTCCGAGAAATCTGTCACAATGTCCAAAGCAACTAATCAAAAGCCATGTGAGTATGAAATAAAAAACAAGAAAAAATTATTTATCAATGAGAGAGATTAAACCATTTCGTTGAATCACCTTATTTTTATATTAATTATCAGTGATAGATTAGTTTGTCCTTTAAATATCACATCTTATATACGAGAGGAAATTAGATTGACTGCAATTCTAAGGGTTAGAGTGGCTAATATCATAAATTAAGTGAATTACAAACTTATAAAATTTACAATCCAAAGAAGGATTCGATTCTCTGAACCACATTAAAGCAGGTAAATTATATACTTAAAATTTATGGAAAACTTTGATACATTTAGACTCAATAATTAGCGCCGCAATAAAACTTCTCCCCCCTTGAATAATGGAATGCCCTGCATGAGTTCATTACATTGATAGCTAATAACAATGCAAGCAATAAAATTTTGGTTGTTTGTTTGAACGGCTCATTAAACATTGGAAATTGAAATATGATATGCCTCACAAACCTTTTTTTAAGAAATCATGTTTCATCTATAAGATCATAGTGCTTAGTTTAGAATTCAAAATATAAAAGGCAGCTAAGCTGTTGTGCTATAGGCATATCTATATTGGTTATTATAAGGTTTTTTATTTTTACTAGATTTCCCTCCTATACGCTCTAATAAGCATTATGAATGGATTAAACATTTCAAGATATATTTGAAATGTTTCTTTCCATACCGTCAGTGTCTGGTAGCAGCCAGGCTATTTTATAAGGAAGTATGCAACCATGATTAGCTAACAATTTTATAGATAATTCTAATCCAACAAATTCCATATTATCTGAGCTATCTGTTCCCAGATGCAGCTTTCATCGAAACGTTTAGTCATTAATTAGAAAACAAACTCCAGATACATCATTCAATATTAGATATATTAAATTATCCATTCATATCCTGTTAATTCTCATTCACGAAAAATACGTGACGCTTGTACATATCTCTTTATGAACTATAATAAGCAAAACAGATTTAATAATTTTTTTTCTGATTAGAATTCTTTACACGATATTTTTATGTAAGAAATCTAAATAAATAATAAAATTAATTTAGTAAATTTTCGATCATTTTTTATAACATGTTTTAAAAAGATATTTATGATTTTCTTTCATTTTTCATCCGAATTTACAATTACTCAAGTAACATTATTAGTATTTTCTTTTTATAATTGGTAAAAATATTGTAATACTCGTATATGTTTTTTAAACATAGGATTTTAATAACAAAAAGAAATAAATTTATAGATTAATAATATAATCACTCTGTAAATTTAATAAAATTTTCGTTACAAGTTTTAAAATAATTTGTCAAAAATATTTTTTGGAAAATTATATTAAGGAATTCTTCAAGAAAATTTTAGAAGAAATATACAGTGTTATCTATGCATAATATTTTATTCGAAAATTTTTTGAAAAATCTTATCATTTTTTATTGAATGCATTTCATTCCCTTATAATATTAAAAGAAAATTTTAAATAATGTTACATAAAATACAAAAATAATTTTCTTTAAAACTAATGTTATAGAAGCAGTTATCTAATAATAATGTTATCGGAAAAGAGAGAATTTTTGTATTGCAAGCAATCACAAAATATTATGGTTAGTTTACATAAATGAGAAAATTCCTTATATTATTCTAAATAAAAATATTGATTTGTTTAAGAATGATAAGATTTTGAATTCCTTATGCTTAAATTTTTTACCGATTAGCTAATGAAAAATTACTTTTTATTTTATAGATTACTAAAAAACACTTAAATAAACACTATTGTTAGATATTTTTAACAAGTATAACCATCATTTAAATTTACTTTACTTAAATTTTAACTTTACTTAAAAATTAATATGTTATTCATTGACATATATTACCTCATAGAATTTTTATAATTTTCTAATAAATTTAAATAACTTCAGTTCATACCAATAATGAAATCAAACTTTTACTTTTATTAATCGATATTCTTAGGGCAATATATTTCAGCAATACCATACGAAATATAATTTTCTTAAGTTGATTAATCAATAAATACGTAAACATTTTCGGAAAACATGCGTTAAAATGTCTTACAAAACATATATATTTTTTGTCATTCATTATATTCATCAAAATTCTACCACTGTTATACGATCCAACAGTATTTGATTCGTTCTGCTTATTTCTCGCCTAAGATCTACAAAATAATCTATAAAGTAGAAGACTTTATTCATAAAAGTGAATTTGCAAAAATAAAGTTAGAAAATAAAAATTATATTGATAATAGTTAGAAAATAAAATAAAAAATACTACTCAAGATCACATTTAAAATTTGGTTTTTAATATAGTTTGGCACTTTGTTAGTTGAAGCATAAATATAATATATTTTAAGGAATTGAGGAGAAACAGAGGGCAATTTTTCAAGTGATAAACTTACAGTAAATTAATTCTTCATCTGACCTATTAATTAACTTAAAACTTTTGTATTAAAATTAGGTGGTGTGTGTTTTAGGAATTTTCATTTCTAAGACTCATGTAAAAATCAATTGTAATCAGTCAAATTGTAACATAACATTTATGATATTATCCTAAAAATAATCCCCATTATATCAAAGTTTATAACTGTGGTTCTAACATAATTTTATTTACTACATATTGAGTCATTATACAAATTTTCTATCTTATAACTGTGTCATTTTAAGTAAATATTATAATTTTACATTTATTTTAAAAATGGCCTATTTCTGTGCATCCATGTAATATTGTATAGTCTGTTTTTAATATCATGTAAGATTATTCAAAATATTTAATATAGAAAAGTAATTTAATATTAATACCATATATCTTTTAGAACCCCTCAATTTTCAGTTGATCAGTTTATTGAATTTATTTGCTTTATTTAATAACTGATTTATTTAAGATTGCATTTTTTCTTTTCAGCATGAATTTTTTTTTTTAACTCAGATATTACACTTGCAATCAAAAAACTTTCAGAATATACAACTTTAAAATGTAGGATTTAAGAAATACCCATGAATTAATAAAATAAAGTTACTTTAAAGTATAAAATTTATATAATAATTATTTTATGTAGTAATTATTTGAAATTTATAAAATTTAAAATAAATTATAAAATTTATACCATCGTTAATTAATAAATATATCAACCAATTCTAATAATTAGTTACACTTTGTTCTTCAAAGTAAAAGATATCGAGTTGGATTCCTGTCTTTTTTAGGAAACAGGGAAATGAAGGTTTGATTTTAGCACTTCTTCTGGTAGGAGCGTGAGATTTTTCAGAGTTTTCTCCCTTGTAATATATAAATGTTTAATTTAAGCAAATTCTTTCCGTAATACAATAATCATCGAAACAATGAAATAAATAATTCTTACAATAGATTCTAACAAATAAACGATGCATTGGGTGTTATTATATGATTTCAAACAATTCACATCTCAGTGCCATGATTGTACAAATTCTTTAAAACTAAAAAGAAATTTATTTAGAACTTCCACTTCGAAGTGTGTTTCGAATTTCACTCTCGAAATTCATTTAATTCGGCAAACATGATTATGAAATTCATACACCCCCCTAAGCACAGAACCATTTTTCCCTTTTCCGACAATCTCATTTTTAATTGCATTGTTCTAATTAACATTCAAAATTGGGAATAATTCCTTTTCCAATCAAACTACTGCCTTTCAATTTTAATGCGATGTGATCAAAACATGTCTTAGCTGGAAGGCTCTTTACTTCTGTCAGCAGACGAGATTATCAGGGTTATAAGAATTCTGCTCCGCCGCTAAACTAACGCTCGCAGCACACTCATTATAAATTATCCTGCTCAAATACGTCTCTCCCCCACCCCCTTGGGTAATGTATCGTAAATAGATGTTAAGTTCATTTTGTCAACGAGTGACTCGAGCACTGGGTGAGTTGTAAACGTAATAACCGTCCTGTTAAGCACGTACAAGACTATGTGGTATAAATTTACATTTTCTAAGCCTTAATTAAGCATTGAAAACGTTAGCTCCGGCTTAGGGAGCTGGAATATCCAATGAGGCAGCTCCACGTTTGAAGGGTTGAGTGACTTGAAGGGGGTGTTTTGGAGACGAAGCTGTCTGACCTTCCTTCATGTGCCAAGCTTGGCATATTAACCGCGAAATGATTTTGGGAATCATTCACAAAATGGGCTGACTGTAGTCTCGCTCACGATAAAATTTGCTTAATAGTATGTATAAATTTAGACTATAGACATAAAAGAATAGAGTAACGAGTTTCTAATAATTCATTGATATATTATTTTATTTTTAGGTAATAACTTACGTATTTAGGACTGATAAGTTTAGGACTGATAAGTATGTAATATTATATAAAAAAAAGAGTATAAGTATTTTTTGAAAGATGATTCAGTTTTAGAACTATTACAAATGAGATTCATTTAATAACATGTCATTTAATTTTAATATTTTTTGTCTATATATATATATATATATATATATATATATATATGTACTGGGTGTGCCATAAATTCGTGCATACTTTAAAAACTAATTAAAAAAGCACAAATGATATTAAAAAGTGTGGTTTACACCAATGGCATCAAAACGAGGGCGGATTTTTTTATCAACAAAAAAAATTTGTTCAAATCATGGCAGATAGGTGGCACTGCGGTGCGTACACGAAGCTGATTTATGCAAATCAGGTTGATAGTAAAACACCTGAATGGACATGGACTCTTCATTTGATGCCGCCCCATCAGAAAAAAAACATTTTTTTTTGTGCGAACGTTTGGTGAAGACCGAGTGATAAGTCGAGGCTGTTTGATCAAATGGCCCCCACGACCACCAGATTTGACTCCTGTAGATTTTTGGCTGTGGGGTTATTTAAAATCCCTGGTGTAGTACGCCTATTCCACACTGGCGGAAGAAGCCATTCAGCAGATCGTGTATGGGATTCCTCCTATATATATATATATATATATATATATATATATATATATATATATATATATATATATATATATATATATATATATACTAACAAATTAAGGACACCCGTAAATGTGGATATCTGTGGTACGATTCCATGTCACGCTTTCTGAATTTAAATATCGGTTTGAAACAGCATTGTTATTTGCCGCTTGCCAGATGCTATGAAATTCTGAACTATCTGACTTCGTGAAAATTGTAACTGTAGGATATCATATAAATGGAATATCTTTAAGGAACTTTTAGTGAGTTAAAAATTGCAAAATCGAAAGTGCCTTTTATAATTAACAAGTGAATGGTGAGTGATGATTGTCAAAAAATAAGATTTGACCCGGCAAACCTACGAAACTGATGGTGGCCAAAGTAATTTAAAGATACCACCCTGAATTGCGGTCCACATATTCCAAACATTGAAACAAGTACCAGGAAATGTTGCTTTGTTGAATACCATCAGCATGAAAGCACATTTGCTTGGACTTCATTATGCCACCAATTATACTTTTGACTTTAAAATATAATTGATGTGTTCGATTGAGGTGTATCCAAACGTGTTGAAATTAGACTGTAGATATGTGGAAAGAGGTTTCCTGGAAACAGAGAGGAATCTAAGATCAATATTTACCAGTATAAGAGAAATTACATGTCTTCTCCAAGCCGAGAGGTAGAAAAAATTATGTTCATCATGCAAACCCTTGTGGAAAACATGCTTGAGAAGGTTAAGTGTGTATATATATATATATATATATATATATATATATATATATATATATATATATATATATATATATATATATATATATATATATATATATATATATATATATATATATATATATATATATATATATATATATATATATATATATATATATATATATATATATATATATATATATTATTCTATGCTATTGATTATTAAGAAAATCAAAATACTTATATTTTTAACTAAACATATATATTAATTTTTATTCTTTTATAAGTTAAGGAATAAATCCTCCCCACAGTAATATATGCAAAAATTAATTTTATCTTTTTCACGACAGTAAAATTATTCAACTGCCAAACTTTCTGAAAGTTTCATTTTCGTAGTTTTTCTAAACAAAATTGCAATGTTATTTCTTATAAAACTATTATTAATAATAATAAAATTTTAAATTGGTGAATATAATTTTACACATACTTTTACCACATTTCTTTAGTAACTTAACATGATAAAAAACTGAATTATCTCGCATCGTAAGATTTTTTTAGAGACAAAGTATAGTATATGCTATTTCTCCGCTTGGCAAGAAGCCATTTTCTGCTGAGCTTAAGTTGATAAAAACTTTCTTAACTTTGATATTCTTCTTTACTTAATCTTCCATCTAATTATAACGACCTGAGGCTACCATAATTACAAGAATACTTGCATAACTGAAATGAGGTTAATGCAGTAAATAACAACAGTTTGTGATGGAGCTTGAGTTACATCATAAAATAACAAAAAAGCTACAATTTCTTTTCAAACAAAATATATGGCAAAGTATAATAAAAGCAGTGCAGAGAAGAGGAAGCATCGAACATACAGAATATAAGTTGATGGAACGAGATCTAATCTAAGAGCCCACTTTTCCACTTTTGTTTCTTTTCTCGCTCTCGTAATGTCATACGTCAGACAGAAATATTCTGGGTCACGCACGCACTGCCCCACAACTTCGAAGTCCTTGGAGCACTCTTAATTTACTCAGAGCATCTCTTAGTTGAAAATTTTTGGCACACACTTCAGTGCAAAGAGCATGCGACGCTGCAGTGTCTCATGTGTAGCATTCTTTAATATATTCCTTAACCGGGTCTGCGTTGCGGCCTGCAAGACAAAGATTTATGTAGAGCTTTTTGAGGGAACAAAAGGAGGTTCGATCTTTCATTTTCCTTTTTCTCTTCTTTGACACTTCGTCTTCGAAACCGGATGAAATATTCGATGGTTTCAAAACAAAAATTCCCTCCTTTGTCCCCGAAATGCTCTTTTTAAGGAGGCAAATAAATATTCTTGAATGAGAAATGTTTTTGAATGCAAAACAAATAGCCTTCTTTTGTTCAATGTTTTGAATATCATACAAATTCGAAATTTTTGTAAATGATTCTATTAGTTTAGTTATTTAATTTTCTAAATGGGAATAAAATGTTAAATATTAGCTTGTTTCATCGCTAATGATTGTGGAACAGAAATCACATAAACTTTAAAAATGTGTAATATTATGAAAGCAGTAAGTTATACATTAACATCACTTTGATTTTTGGTCAAATTTATATGTTACAAAAATTCTTATATATAATAGCATCCAATATTTTTATGTCCCAAAAGAATATATATAACAAAAATGTATATCAAATATCAAAACTTTTGCAGAAAACCAAAATTAATTATTTCGATATCACCTTTCTTATATAGGCAAATTAAAAGTAAAGTGAATTATTACATTTGTGTGTGTGTGTGAAAACCATTTTGAAATTTTAATTAACCTATCCAGAGCTAGGCATATATACTAAAATAATACAATAAACATATGTATAAAAGTTTTTTTTTAATTACAATGATATTAAAACTCCAGATTTCTCCCCAAATTTTCTATATTTCAATCGTTTAAAGCAATTATGATGACATGAATCATACGTTAAAATGAAAATAATGTAAATACACGGTGTAAAATTTAAAAAAAATATGATTTCTCAGAGATAGACAAATGAATCAAGAAATATTGATTTGTATTTTATTAAGAAAAATTAATTATATAAAATGCGTTTTCTTATTTTAAATTGACTAAAAACAAATACACTTAAGAACTACATTTGAAAATCTTATTATTTTATAGAACATTTTCGACATAGATCTATCAAAAATGTCTCAGTAGTTTATATAAAAAAGTACATGAATTTACTATTTTAAGAATTGTATCCTACACCAGTTTTCCGTAAAAGAACTTAATGAATACAAAATTCATTCATAAGTTTTAAAAACTGCATTTCTAAGAAATAGAATTACATATGATTATGAAATTACAATGAAATTAAAATTCACAACTTTATCACTTGATTAGGAAAATGTTAATTGATTAGAATCCCTTCTTTACGAATAAGTAGAAATTTTACTTTAATGATCAGATAGGTAATAAATTGAAAACCAATCCCAAATTCTTATTTCATATTTACAATTGCTTTACACTTTTAAAAATATATGATAGGATAGCCACAATTCATATATCTCAACTATATTTTACTTACGTAACAAAATATATTTGAAATAAGTTCTCGCTTTCGAAAACTGTCTGAGGTAGTGAAATTTATTCTCATTTTTCCTGTTTCCAGATAAATATATTTGACAGTATTTTACTTGAGCAAAAACAAAGTTTTATGCTTGTATTGATTGATGGTGACAATTCATAGTTTTATATTCTTAAACCATTCACCTTGAAGCTTGCAAAAAAGGGGGAACGCGTGTACCTAATACTGACTAAACTTACCTTTATCTTTCCTTTTTTTTTCAAATTTAAGCAAATCTACTGAAAAACAGAATTCCAAAAACTTAGTGTTTGTTTTTCTCACGCTGGATTACTCTTCGAAATTATTGATGTACGTTTTACATCAAAGCAATTTATCAGAATAGTTAACATCGGAACTATATATATTGTTACAAAACTGCATATATCTTGATATTTAGAAAATATATCAATAATAAATGATGGAAGAATAGTAAGCAGTAGTTTGACATTTTCGCGTGGTATAATGATACACTTTTATCTGTAAATTGGTGTTTTGATCAAAAAAAAATTCAAAAAAAAAAAAATACGTATCGTATACGTATTGTTTATTAAAGTAAGATATTGAATAATGATGAGAAATGCTGACTTCCCTTTACTCATAAAGATCTTTCAGTAAAACTTGGTTTTTACTTTTTTTTTAATTCAAAAAGCAATTTTAAAAAAAATCATCTCAGTATATTTCTTAAAAAATAAACTGGAATACAAAAGTTTAGGAACTACCGGTTTTTGCACTTAATTGCAAATGAATGAATGTAGAAACACTGAATTTGGATGACATGAACAAAGCAGGTATGTATTGATTTCAATTTTTTTCATTTCTTTTTAAATTTTTTTAATGTATAATAGATTTTTAAAAAATGGGGGGAAGACTATAAAACAACTGTCTCCAGAATAACAAATAAAAACTAGCACAAAAAGCAGGTAACGTGAATGCATAAAACAAAAATGAAATATAGTAAGTCCATAAATCATTCACCTTATCAGTGCAGGGCAAGGATTTAAATGGTTTTTATCCATTTAATCTCGTATGTTGCATGGTTGACATAGAGAAGACAATATTTTCATGCATTGATTTCAATATAGAAGTTTGCTTAAGAAAAACGAATAAATGATGTGCAACTAAAAAGGAGCAATCTCGCTATAAAAGCACATTCTTGGAAAAAAGTTTTTATGTGATAAAATGTCATATAACATAACACAAATAGAGTATTTTTAAGAAATATGCCCAACACTAGCTTAAATGCATTAGCCGCACCGATTTCCATTCTGTCAATTAAAATTTGTCAGTTACTGAAATGGGAAGCAAAGAGCTGACAGGAAGTAAGCTGTTTACCACCTCTCCTACAGACTTTAGTGGAGCTCTTAAACCAGCAGTCTGTTTCAATGATAGTCCCACATATGTTATAGAGGATTCAGATTTGAAGATCGAGATGGCAATTCCATTCGCTCCAAATCAAAACCCTCAAGATCTTCTCCAACAACTACAGTTCATTGAGCTTGTGCGTTATCAGCAATCGAAATGAAATTATTGCCAATTGTACCAGCATATGGGCGAACCTATAGATCAAGGATCTCATCCCAATATCTTATACCCGTCACAGTTCCTCACAGGAACAAAAAAATGCATTTTAATATGATTTCCCTGCCCCAAGAATTATTTCATCATTGAGGTAAACGTGTCTTTTCAGAGTGTTTGATTGGTGGTATCTTGTGTTATGCTCCCTCTACATCAACACACCTCTTAAATCACGGTAACGTATCAACCTAGACTCCTAATGAAAAATTCACTGGAACCGATCGCTGTCTTGCCCAAGATAAGAAGTTCCCTTCTCTGTCGTCCTATGAGAATTACACACACAACTGGTTCCTTTGCATAGACACCTACAAGGTAAAGACTACTCCTCATGGAATTAACGGATATTTTTCTCTCTGATTATACTGAGTGATAGGCAACAAATTGCAACACAAAAATGCTCCTTCCCGTCGAAAGAGCAATAAAATGGTCTTTATCAAGTGTTGTAGCTCCTGATCTATCTGGAACATGTCTTGTGAACACAGAAGCTTCAAGTTGATATTGATTCCAGACACAGGGTGTACTACACTGCGTGACACGCACCCATTTTCATCCATCCAATTGACCGCTCACCTGCCACCTTAACGAATCGGGCAAACAGATTTTCTCGCCCATTGTGGAACTCCACTGACCATTGTCAATGACCATTGTCAATGCCTCTGACTATTACTCTAAAATTGGAAATAAACAACAGTTACTGGCATGATTACAAAATCCTGATGTTTGCACAATCTTCTCACGCTCATATTTACGCGCTCTTTTCTATCCAAAAAAAAAGTGGTAGCTAGCATGTTTGAGTAAATTTATACATAAAATCGTTTTTATTATTTATATAAACTATAAATTTTACTGTTAATGTCATTTTTTATGGCGAGCTTTTAAAAACATCTTGTTCCTTAACTTTTGATGCTCATAGTAAATGCTCATATAAAAATGCATTGAAAGCAATAGAGAAAGTAAATCTTATATTCTGAATCAAATATCTATTTATATATGAATAAAGAATAAATAAGAAGGAAGAATTGAAAAATTGGGATGAACTTTATTTCTAATACATTGATATGCCTAACGTTTTGAAATGGTCATCAAATGATGATAAAATTTTTCTCCCATTTTGTATCACAGTATGACGTGTTTAAATAAACTTAGGGAACCAATCAAATCATTTGTAACCATATTTAGTGCTTAATTTTACAATTACATGAGATACTTGAAACTTTTTGCGACTACCAATCCAGCAATTTACATATATTTCTAACTGACTTCTTGTCAGGTGATCGATGAAACCATAGCATTTATCATACAATTTCTATTAATTTCTCAAACAAATAATTAGCAGTTTATAAAACAAAAATTTAAAGCGCTGTTATTCTAGAAAATATTTTTATTAAAGTATCAAGAGCTCTGTGATTATCCATTGATTTCCAAATATTTTGTATACTTGAAAATTTTTACTTGAATATTTAAATCCAAGGCTGCATATTATTTATTTCAAACATATTTCCTTCTACTATTTCTTAGAGAACTTCTTCAGTGAAAAAAATACCCAGTTGATCATTCAATCAATCTATAAAAAAAATTGATGATATAGTTAGTGGCACTATAGTAAAAATTCTGCTGTGATCTTTTATTAAAAAATTAAATTTTGTCTTTCAAATTAATATTTATATCTTTATCAATGATTAAATTTAATGTGTGGTTTCTGAAAGTTGGCAATAAATAAAAGATTAAATTTATTTTAACAATTCGATAACGTCTTTGTTAACTAAAAAGTGAAATAATTAAAATTTTGAAATACATACATTATTTATGATTGTGTGTGGGAACTAAAATGATTGTAAGAATTTATATCTGAGTGCAGTCATAAAAATGACATAAGCAACCATGAACAATTTGATGGTTTTAATTAAACGGCAATAAAAAAGTAATTGATCGTAAAGTTATGAAAAACTGCAAATTGTTGTTTTCTGTGTTAGGAAATTTAGAGTTCTCCATGCTTTAAATGTTTTTGTTTCGCGTAAATTCCAAATAAAAAATATTTCATAGATGAGATTTTCTTAAAAAAAGAAATAGCTAATTTGAAATTCAATTTATATCAACTTTTATATTTTTACTTCGATATGCCTTTTTAATGTAATTTGGATGTGTTTCTTGCGTTTTTTAGAAAGTTTTGCACCAATTAGATAAGCAAAACGCCAAAAGTTAATTAAAAATAGCTTAATAAAACAAAATTCTGTACAAAATTCAAAATTCGTTGTTATTTTGTACAAATAACAACGAATGCTTAAAACCTCATGTGTAAAAATTCTGATAATTTATGCTTTCCAAATTGTTTACGAGATTATATCAAGTGATTTCGTGTGAAGTCACAGCCGAACACACTCAAGGAATTAAAAAACGAAATGGTAATGATATAAGAAAACATATAAGAAAACTTACGAAACTTACGTAAGAAAGACTTAAAAATAATAACGAAATGAATTCGATTGTTCAGAGATACTTTAATTTAACGAAATATATTTATATCTAAAATACCTAGTGTTTAACTGTCTCTCAAAAATTTTCTCAAATTGTAAAATGTTCATTAGGTTAAAAAATATAAATTTTATAAAAAACAGTAATTCCCTTACTAATACTTTATAAATTACTATTAGTCAGGGAGCATTTAAAGAAACTTATATTTAGGGTTTAAAGTAAATGCTATTTGGTAAAGTATAGTATCTGTCAAAGAATTTACGCTGAAAAAATATGCATTGAATGCATTATAAGTGACGTTTTCTTTTGGAAATATACGAGGGTCACTCTGAAATGTTGGAGATACAACTAGATTTTTAAAGCTATACTTACAAAATTTTAGGTGTGTTCAAAGTAGTCTCCTCCAGCATCAATGCACTTTTGTAGACGAATTTTCCACAGATTAAATGTCTCAAGCCATTCATTTTTTAGAATAGATGAAAAAAATGCATTTATAGCTACATCAATATCTTCTGAATAAAACCGACGTCCACGTAAGTTCTTTTTTAGATTCAAGAATAACCAAAAGTCGCACATAGCTAGATCAGGTGAATGTTCGATCACTTTAATTTGTTTTTGTTTAAGAAACTCAACTATTAATCCGGCTGTATATGAAGATGCATTGTCATTGTGAAGCATTAGTCCCCTAACATTCAGTTCTTGTAGAGTTTCTGGAAGACATTTAGTGGTATACCAGTTTGCTGTTACTCTCTTCTGTCTTTCCAACTGGATGGCTTTGACCAATCCCGTACTCCTGAAGAAAACGCCATACATCACTTTTTTCAGTGCGCGTTGTTTTTTCACTATTGTCGGCATGGGATCATCTTCAAAGACCCATACTTTGCTTTCTTGACGTGTTGGAACGTCAAAAAACGATATGTACGTTTCTTCTCCTGTTACAATTTTAGAAATGATGCAGTGGCCTCCATCATTTAGCAATTTAAGAGTTTCTTTACTGATTCTAACACACTCCTCTGTTTGATGCTCAGTTAGATTATGGGGAACCCAACGGCAAACTACTTTTTTCACAAGTAATTCCACATGAATGATTTTGTGTATGGCTGTGGATCCAATGTTAAGTTCTTTCTGTATCATTTGACAGGTACAGCGATTATCATCCATTAACATTTTTCGTAGGGTGGACACATTATCCGGGATTACTGCCTTCCTGTGTGTTCTTCACCCTGAAGAAAATGGCGACCTCTTCTAAATCCTCTAAACCATCTGAATACAGTAGCACGAACTGGAGATTCATCACCAAATGCTAACTGCAACCTTGAACGCATTCCTTTTGATTTAATCCTGCTTTAAAATCGTAGAAAATCATAGCGCGAAAATGTTCTCGCGTCAACTCCATTTTCTCTTGTGTTTAAAATTTATTCTACGCTAAGGAAGTTGAAGTAAGTCAGTAAAAAATTGTCTTCTGTGTTAAAAGACTTTGTATTTTAAACTTAAATCGTTATTTTTATTTTGTAAATTCTTGTCTGCGCGTATCTCAAAAATTTCAGAGAACCTTCGTATGATTTAAACTGATGATTCTACTGATGATTTAAACTGGATTTAAGTTAAGAAACCGTGAATTTGTAATACAAAAATAATTATTTATTGCTCAAATATTGAAATGAAATTTTAAAATTGATTTTTAGGAATGATTAAGAAAAGTAATTAAAATAAAGTTTTAACAAAAGCTTTCTTGCATTAAATATCATGATACTCATCAAATTTTTCATATATTAAATTTTGCTGTACGGTGAAACTTTTTTAAATATTTAGTACTTATTAATAATACTTTATTCATTTATATACAACCCCACATAACTAAGATTATTTAATTTGCATGTAATAATTTCTTTTCTTAGATCCCCAAGGAACGCAGCCTCCAAGAATGTCGGATACAAGAACAACCATAAATGTACGTCAAGGATTGTCAGCGGAATTGACTTGCGTTGCCCAAGCTTATCCTTTACCAAGTTACAAGTAAGAAAAGTTGTTATACTCAAGGTTCTCCTTTTATGATTTCATTTGGCTAGGCAACCACAATTCCAAAATTATCTCGATGTTGCATTTTAAGATATTAATATTTTTCTAAAAGAATAACATTAAAATATCATATTTCTTTAAAACTACAAGAAATAATATTAAAAAAAAATATTTTTTAATAAAATACAGGGTGGTCTTTTTTAAAGTGACAGTGTTTGGAGCGCCCTGTAGCGCAATCTAATAGCCGAAATAACACCAAACTTGGTATTTAGACTAGTCAAGACATGTAAAAAACACTCCGTTAAAAAAAGCTAGTTCCAAAAATCCTCGCTTTGTTATTTTGTGGCGCTGTTGTAGTTTACAATAACGAGAATTAGCATAAAACACGGGTATCATAGAAAAATGCAAATGCTGTGTGATGACAGCGCCAGTGGTAGGGGCTATAAAAGCAAGTAGTAGATAGCTCCGACAAATAATCTCAACTGAAGTAAGCGAGTTCCAGTGGCCATGCCTGCCACGTTACCGGAACGTGCGTTTATGCTGGTGAAGTATAAAATTTGTCTGTTCTAAAGGACAACATAACGAGGACAGAGCGGAATATTCCTCGTGGTATGTTATGTACGCCTGTGGAAAACGTGGTGCTCAGAATGCATGGTGTTATCTCTGAGAACGGTGCTCATATTGAATGTGATCTAATTCCTCACTGGGGAAGTTAATGCAGTAAATAAATATTAAAATTTTAACTGTGCGATTGTGTGTGTTAGTAGTTTTCTTTTCTCACATTTCATACATTTTAATGCGCCACAGTATGCTCTGACGGCGAATTTTTGAGTTAAAGTTTTTTCACTGAATATTTTTTCCCATGTTTTCATTATTCTTAATACCAAGTTGGTGTCATTTTGGTTATTAGATCGCGCTACAGGGCGCTAAAAGCACTGTCACTTTTTTAAAAAATTACCCTGTATATCTTAAAATATATTAAAAAGAAATACTTTTTCAAATAATGTATGGAAAAGTTAAATGCTTTACTGGTAATCAAAAGGTTAATTAGTTTATACGTAACTCGAAGTCATCTGAAACCAAAAAATTTTAAATAAGCGAAAAATGTTTTCACCATGCCCGACTATTTCTGGATTAATTTAAAATTCATTTTGAAGCGACATAATTGATAACTTTTAATCAATTAAAACACAGGTTTTATTAATATAACTTGTGTCATAATCATAATAACATGATGACCATCACACAATGATATAAAAAAAAACTTGTAGAGTAGTTTAAATAGTGTGGATGTCAGCATCGTTCAAAAAATTGAAAAGTCCGTAATTTAGTAGCAGGTAAGAAATAGAATAATTCAAATTTGTTCTGCAAGGAGATATTTCATTTAGAGAACAATGAGTTTATTTTTACCATCTGCCATTAATGAACACGGTATTTATGATTGTGTCAACTACCGAACTAGCTACCATCCAGTTAGGGGAACGATATTTTTTTTTCATCTAGGCCTTTTCTACCATAATCAAAGCATCGAAATCTATAAAAATACATGCTGAAACAGTACAGTGTCCTTGTGGAAGGAAAATACAGACTTGTATATCTTCAAAAGTCAATTTAGGAAAATAATTTAGCATAATATTTATTTATAAAATTTTATCATCATTAAAACGTCATCAATTTAGATAGTATGTACAATGCTGTTTAGTATACTTACAGGATTTTATAATTTACAAAATTAACTCATTGTTAACTGAATTTCTATCACATAACAAAATTCAAATATTTAATTGGTTTTATGAAAATCCATAACATCAGCATAACATTTTAAATGACTTCTAATTTGCTCAAAGTTTCACCAAATCTCTTATGTTAAATATGCTTAAACAGTTAAATGTTAGCAAGGTTTTATAAGCAATTTGAAGGGTTATAAAATACTTGTAGGGATTATATTAATTACCGCTTGACAAAATGCCAAACATTTTGTACTCAAATTATCCAATTATATTTTCTAGGACAAAAGTTTATTTTCAATAAAATTATTGGTTTTCTGTATTAATATATTAAGTGTCAATACTTTTATCAAGAGAATTGAGTACAATATTATGTTCTATTTAATTATTTTATATACATTTCTCCTATAACTCAAATAAGATAATTTTATTATCAATAACTTCATGTAGTTTGAAAAAAATTACTCAAAAATTAATCAAATAATATTTTGTTTTGATGAAGAAACTGAAAATAATTCATTAAAACACATTTACAAAAAGATACATTTCTTTATAACTATATACATTATCGTATGATAAGATTTCATGCTTTTACTCGTTTGCATGTTTTCTTTTATGAGACTAATTATAAATAAAATAATTTATAATTAATTTTATAAAATAAAACATCTATTATTATACATTAAATTGAAAATTTTGATATTTAATACACCAGAATGATTAGCTAAATCGACTTTTTAAAATTATTAAACTATGTAAAAGAAATTATTTTTTTCCTTTTGTTTGCTTCAAAATTATACTTTATTTGTTATTTATTTCTTTTTACAAAATTCATTTTGTAGTTTTTATAAAAATATTCGCTTCCAAACTACATTTAATCCATTTTTGTGATTTCAAATTTAATTTAGGTTGTTGTTTAGGAAAATAAAGTTTTTCCATAAATGAAAATCAAAATTAAATATTTATTTTCATATGTTGTTTACAATTTTTCTAAAAACAAACACATTAAAGTTTTTCATTCGGGAAAAGAGGTTTTCATTTTATTTAAAAAAAAGTATTGCAATTTTGTTAATAAAATTCTAGTATTTTATCTAAAGAAAAACTGCTTTGAATAATTCAATCAAGTTACGAGTACATATTATTTGGATTTAATCAAAATAATTTAATAATCTTATTTTTTACCAGCTCAAAAGGATAAATAAATCTCATAAAAATAAAAAATAAACTTAAAATTTGATAATACAAATATAAATTAACTATATTTATTGACAGCAAATATAACCTGATTAACAAATTTTATGAATAAAATGCTAGCTATATATATATATATATATATATATATATATATATATATATATATATATATGTTATTTTGTTCACCATTTCTTAGAGTGGGGAAATTTCAAATTTCAAAAGTTGTAAATCTTAATTAGTTGTGAATATGAACACATCCATATCTTTTTCTTTTTAAAATACTCTCCTTGGTTCTAATTATATTTTGATGTTGTACTTCTATTTTAAGCATAAATCTGCTTTTTATCCTTATTTATCAATACACTATAGTTTAATTAAAATTTTCACAAGTTAAACTGAGATTTCTAATTTACTCTTTGGTCAAAAATCTAAAATTATTAAAAGATGAATATAAATATATCCTATTTCAGAAGCATGAATTTGTAAATAAATTCTACACTGTTTTTGCCAAAATTCTCTATATACATTATTTTTAGGCTTTTCTTTTGATAATTATATAAATATACCAATAAACACATTTCTTTTTCTTAATAATTATTTTCATGTTACTTTAAAAGCATTTTTTCAAGTGATTCATAAAGTATATATAATGTTTGCGTTTGCCCCAATAATTTATCACTTATACTTATGATTAAATTGATGGGAATATAATTAATTAATACTTGTGCACTGTGTTAAAGTTCCTATTCTGAGCATTCCCAATGTTTAAAAACTTTTTTGATATTTTTCTTCAGATGTATATTATATATATTAAAGGGTGGTAAAATAATTCCATCTAATTCCTCCATCATATAACAGAAACAATAGTTTTCAAAGACATCCGAAACTGCCTTTGGTTATTAAAAGTTCCTCAAAGAAGTTTCAAAATCTTAATTTTCTCATTTCATATTCATGATTCTGGTATCATGGCGAGCATTTAAATCATGAGAGAGGGCAACTTTTCACAGAAAATGAGAGGGGGGGGAGACATTTTCCCCAGAAACTTATTAACTCACTTTTGAAAAGGGAGCATTTGCTCAAAATCTCTTCCAACGTTTGATAAGAATCCGTGGAGAAGGAACATTTCACAAGGAGTGCATTCTTCATCATTCCCCGTGCATGGAGGATTGTTCCGGACATGCCTTGCAGGTGTTTTAATGGCAGGAAGGCGGACATGTCTTGGACGATGACTGACTACGGCCCTTACAGAGGAATGAAGATAAAGTCCTGTAATAATGGTTCATGTGATTCTGGGTACTAAATCTTGGATTTAATATTTTATTTAAGTCGTATTCTCGTAAATGGATACGACCCTATTTCATCAGGCTCTGATGATAGCGTATGTAATTGCTTCTCGCAAATCTAGTGCATTTACAACATATACGAGACATTTTATATCAAGTTTAAAACGAAGATTTTATAACATGGATATAAATTATTATTAAGATTTATAACATTTGTCTGTATTAAAGTGTTTTAGGGTAATATATATATATATATATATATATATATATATATATATATATATATATATATATATATATATATATATATATATATATAGAGATAGAGAGATAGAGATAGATATAGATATATAGATATATATATATATATATATATAATCTAAAAATACATAGTTTTATCTTTCCTGTATTTGGTCATAAAATAGTTTTTGAAATGTTCATATAATATAAAAAATTTTTATTAACTGTCTTAGGAAGAATCTTGTAAGAATCTTTCCAATTGTGTTATGAATTTGATATTAAAATTTCAGCGAGAATAAAAAAATATAAAATTTAATAAACTATTCAATCCATTCAAACGTTACAAATAAATGAAAAGCAATATGATATTCTAGTAATAAAGGTAGTAAATTCCCTCATAAGAGTCATAGCAAATTCATAGCAAAAAAAAATCATAATAAATTTCATCATAAAAATCATAGCAAAACTTCAATTTAGATAATTTTGAATAAATTGTTGCTCAATTTTATATATCGACAGTAATAATGAATTTAATTTTTTTTAATTTCTCTCTATTTTGGACAAATTCTAAAATTTTTATTCATATTTGAAATAAGGTATTTTAGAATCGACAATTTTTGTGTATGTTAGATTTTTAGATTTTAGACTACAAAATAATAGACAGTTGGCAATAAACTCTTTGATTATTATAGAAAATCTAAAAATATATTTAGTATATCGTTTTACACAATTATCAGCTTATATTATATTCAGATGCTTCGACATTGTATAATCTAAAAGATTCTAAATTCTCGATTTTCCAAAAAACAAAAAAAATGTCTTAATCGTAAAAAGAAAGAAGTCAATTTTTCTGGAACAATTTCCAGAATTTAAACTGAAACTGTTATTGTTGAATAAGAAAATTGAATACTGTCAAACAGTTTCTTAATT
The DNA here is from genome assembly GCA_030067965.1 of Latrodectus elegans. Taxonomy (NCBI): domain Eukaryota; kingdom Metazoa; phylum Arthropoda; class Arachnida; order Araneae; family Theridiidae; genus Latrodectus; species Latrodectus elegans. The sequence goes on along the minus strand of CM057821.1, from coordinate 35,650,031 downwards.
CTGTCTAAAATTAAAGGGCTAGAAATGTCTGGAACCAAACGGAATCTGGTAGAGGAGATTCTTGCGAATATTTTGATGTATTATTATTTAAGATCCCTATGTTAGAGTCATAACATTCGTCACTTTTCTAAAATCTGATCAAAAAGGCAGAAAAATTGGGTTCTTTAATTGCTGGGATATAGATATTTTTCAATATTTTTTTCTGAAATTATATCCAAACAGCAAATGTTTAAATGTTAAAAAAATGATAAACAGAATAAACAGCACACACATCCAAAAGAAATCGTGTGTTGCTAATATATTCCTTCCTCATAAATTATATAAAACTTTACTTAATGTCTCCGAAATGGTGTGTGGGAAGTTTGAAACGAATATTTGAAATTAGATATTTAATTCCATTTTTGGTCATGCTTTGGTCATTTACTATTACCTAGAGAGAAATAATTAAAAAATTACAATTATTACAAATTTTAAATACACATTTTATGTAAAAATGTGTAATTCATTATAAAAATAAATCATATTTTCCCAAGGTTGATATATTTGAGCGTTATCATTTATTAAGGCTGAATACTTATCAAAAACGTCAAAAATATTCTAAAACAAACTTGCATTTTAAGAATTTTTTTAAGTGGAAAGTATATTCAATCATCAGTCTGGAATCAAAAACAGTCACACATCTGGAATGTTTTGCATAAAAATGATTTCATCGACTAATTTTTCTTAATAAATCTAATAAAATTTTGATTAGAATTTCGAAATAATCACAAAGAGAGTAAATTTATTTTCATCTTTTGAAATTCAAGTTATTTGGAATTATGTTAGTTTTTTAAGCTAGAGATAAATTATAACTAAAATTTTGTAAACTTTAATATTTAAAGTATAGTGTTTAAACTAGAATTATTTATATATATATATTACCATGGATAAGTAATATTAATTTTGCTTATGCTCATAAAATAAAAAATGTAATTAACAGCTTAACATAGCTTTTAAATATTTCTTAATACACCATATAAACTATCAAAAAGAGATTTGTCAACAAGATTACAAAAACATTCAAGATAGACGTTAGATCTAAGAACGAGATCAATATCAATTTTATAAATAACTTTCTTGGATATAAAAAATTCACTAGCAATCTTTTACTTTGATGATTTGTTTCTATATTATCTTTTCGTTAGGAAATATTTTGAGATATTTTAAAGGATACTTAATATACTAATAAGCACAATATAATTTGATCAAATTTCTTTCATACATTGTAAATTGTTTTCATAATTAACAATTTTATCACATAAATTAATAATTGCTTATTTTTTTTCTATTAATATTTTATATGATAATTTGTGTGGTATTTAAAATATAAATTCCTTATTTTTTTCTAACTTCCTAGACATAAGATTATAGATATAAAAAATTCTGAAAATGGCTAAAATAATACATGGTAAAAGATATAAGTGATTTTTATGTTTTTTCTAAAATTTACAGAAATTTTAGAAAAAGTGTAAAAAGCACTTGCTTTCAATTATAATTAGTGAAAATTCAAAACATCGATATTACTTTGATAGTTTTAAGACTAATAACTTTATATATATTTTCATTTGTAAAAAATTGGCCGCTTGTGCAATTTGTTTCATTTAAGGCGTCAATAATTTTAATAATGAATAATCAAAACATGAATTGCCTCAAGAGATTTCACAGTCAGAATTACTGCCAAGTAATATATCTTTAAATATTTGTATAAAATATGCATCAATATCTATTTCTAAAAAGTATATAATTTATTCATTAATTTAAAGTATTCTTCATTAAGGACTATTTAAAAAAAATAACTTTCTTAAAATTATTTTTTTGCAAATATTATCCACTCCCAATAGTTCTTTTTTACTGAACCAATTTTTTATCATTTAAATAACATTTTCTACAGAAAAATATTTGCATCTAAAATATTATTTTATTAATTACTAAACTGTATGGATAATTTTTTAGAAAAGTTTGTAATTATCTTTTTATAATTCTAGATTATATCTTAGTTTGCTTGAAAACATTACTCTTTATGTCTCGAAATTGTGATGTCAAGCATTTAGTGCTAATTCTAGAGGTCCACAAAATTTTAATAATTCAAATTTTTTGGTAGCATTATGATGTCACATTTCCTTTTCCAATTTATTAAAAACAGGATTTTGAAAATCCTGTTTTTAATAAATTATATATTTTACTTCTTCCGATTTTTATTTTGAAATTGAATGAATGCTAAAAACAACAACAAAAGAGCAAAAATAAATTAATTTACGTTTACAAATTACTTTTATGTTTCAAAAATTTAAAATAACTAATATGGATTTAAAAAAAATGTCAAATTTATATAATTATAAACCAAATAATTAAATTTTTATAAAATAATACTGATACAAAAATTAATTTCAAATAAAATATTCTAGATTACTTATACATCGATCCTATATTATTTTCATGAAAGAAAACGTAATAGAAATTGTACAAAATCTCATTGCTTTTTATTTAAGAGAAAAATAAACATAGAATTGATCAGTTTTTGAAATCATCATGAAGTTCTAATATTGTTGAAAGGAATTCAACGGAAAGCAATTTATAACGAATATTTTTAACTATTCTTATACCCCTTTAAATTAATGAAGGTAATACGTTATTTCAAGAGGAGAATTAATTATCTCTATTATAAATTATTGGAAAAAGAATTAAGTTTCGGTTTAAAAGGAAATTCTAAAATCTTCATCTATTTTCTCACAGCGAAAAAAACAAACTCTAATTTTTCTCCCCAGAGGTTAATATTAGTAAGAAATTCATTGCTATAAAATTAATTAGCTTTTGCTAAAGTATTAAAAAATACCCAATTTCGAAAACTTTACTTTTTTAATCTATTCATCCCAATTTTTGTTAATCAAGTTCGTAATCTAGCATTATCTGATGAAAGGAAAACTAGTGAAAAGCGTTTATGTTTAGAAACGCCCGCTATCTTTTAATCTATCTTTACAGCTCGCTAATTAAATAGTTGCTTAGGTTGCGAAACTAAATTAGTTTTCTTAGAGATATACAGTTTTTTTCTGCTCTTCTCTTTTTTTCTAGCATTTTTGTTTGATAAATTTGAAGGGGGTAGAATTAGTAACATGAATAAAGTAGTTATTTTGTAAGAAGCACGCACATAAATTTCTCGTTTGGAAAGGAAATTAACAATCTAAGTAAAGTTAATTACCACCCCACTTCATTTGCTAAAACAAATAAAGCGAAATCTTCTGATTGGAATATTTGTTTGGCGAGATATTTTATCATTTCGTAATAGAGAAGTTTTCATATGTAACTTAATTAGATTTTTCCTTTCTTTTATATGGTTGTATGACGTGACTTCACCGATCATCAAAGAAAAGAAAAGATTGAATGTTTTTTTTTTCCTCCTAAAATTAAATTGCTGATCGAGCTCCGTAGAAATAAATACATGTTGAATGAACATTTGTATCTCTGGATGCAAAAGGCATCTTGACTTTGGTGTCCATGTTGGAATTTATGAAACTCAGTTTATTCTAAACTTAAAAAATATTTCCTTTAAAGTAATTAAAATGAAGTATCTTAAATAATTGAAGAGATCATTGAAAGCTACATATATTTACAATTTTCATATTTATGATTACAACAAAATCACTGAAAATTTTCATTTTGTTTGATATGCTTTTTTTTTCTTGCATTTTATACTTATATTACTTTAACAATTAATACTTACAGGTATAATGTTTTGGAACTAAATTTTGATTTTTTATTTTCATAATATTTCTCTTAGTTGGTCGGTAAAAGAAGTGAATTGAATGCAACCAATGTCATCACGTTTATTATTATCTTTGCATCAATTATCTTAGCTCAATGGAATGAGAAGAGAGATTATGAGTCAAGAACTCAAGGAAGAATAAGAAAATAAATGCCAGTTCAATGTTAACAGTTTAAATTCGATATATTACTTCATCGCTCCCAAGGCACAGGTCTTCGGTTCGATGCTCGGGCTGAGCATGGTCCACACAGCCTTTCATCCCTTCAGTGGGTCGATAAAAGGATTACCAAGCATGCTTGGGAGCTAAACACTAAGGATTTCATGTTAGGCTGACCATATAACTTGGCAATAGGCTTCGCACCCCAGGGCCCGCGGTCATGAAAACAGTTATGGGCACTGTAGGCCTTGGCCTACATGAGCTGACGTGCCACGGACTTCAGTTTACATTACTTCACAATTTGATTTAGCTTGAAATTAAAAGAAATTTAAATTTTAAAACGCGTGTCTGGGACTTAGTTTTTGAAAATTGTGTTATTCTGAGATGATACAAATGCGAATTAAAATAAAAACTATTTAAAAATAGTTCAAATATAAATATATTTGACTAAATGTACATTGAACTTAAAATTCAGAATGCATTTTTTATTCAAACATCTATTTCTTTAAAATATTTTAACTCCCAAAATCATCAAGATCAAAACTTTCAATCATTTCTTCTTCAATTGATTCACTGAAGTTCATAAATTTTTGATGAGGTATACTATTTAATAAATTAATATCAATAAATGTCATGCTAATTATAAATTTGTTTTTCTTATATTTTATTCAGGAGACTTTATATATAAACACTGTATTTACATGAAATTTGCATAAAAATTAAAATGATATAATGTTTACCTGATTATTGAATGAAAAAAAAAAATTTTTGTTCTCAATATTTCTTCTTTTACTATAAAATAATAAATACCAAATTTACGACAGTGTTTCTTTCTTATACTTATATGAATGCAAATTTATAAAATGTACTGTTTTCATTTTCTTGTGTAAGATGATTTTGTGATTATTTAATGATCAATTTTTCCATTTATTAAAATAAAAATTAGTCACAGTAACATAAATGTATTAAAAAAAAACTTATCATAATTTTACCCTCTTTCTAACAAAATATCCAAAATATGTTGCAAAACTAAAAAAAATAGAATATTTTTTTAATTTTTAAGAATATAAAAAAAAGAGTTTTAAGCATCGAAAACATGCATTTCTCAAGCATAAAAATATAATTAAAATAACTGAATTTACTAGAAAGGTTACACATGTGACGAAATAATATTAAAATCGGATATAGGTGTACAGCTAATGTGTATATGATGCTTCCTGTTCCCCCCCCCCCAAAAAAAAAAAATTTAGACTTGCTATTCAACGATAAAAAAAGTAATTCATTCTCCAAATAGAGAGATTTATTAAAAAACAAATTTATGCATTTATATGCTAAAATAAATAAATTTGATTATTATTACATTTCATATTAGAAAATTTACCAACTAATTTTCCGAATGGTTTTTTCAAATTCTAATGATATCAAGAGATTCTTAGTGATTCTAATAAAATTTAACCTTAGAAATCCTTTTTAACAAGATAGAAAATATGCTTTTCTTCCTACTACACAGATTATCTTAATCTTTATAAGAAAAAAAGAATTTAAATTAGAAGCGCCTATTTTTCCAGGTTTATTTTAGAAAAAAATTATTTGAATATCATTCATTTGAAAGGAATTTTAAAATGATAAAACGAAACTGGAATGTAGGCAGTGGTGCTTAGCGAGTATAATACTTAGATTTTAATTTTAAGATTATTTCAATGATGAAATATAATCTAAAGCCCATACAAATAGATCTTAATAATATGTATATTTAGGCTAGACAATCTCATTAATTTTTTTTAAAAATAAGTGCAGTTATACAATATGTTTTAATTTACCCATGATTTCTTAATACAAAGAAAAGGGCTTTTATAGCCGTGGTAGCCTGGTGGTTAGGCTATCGGCCGAAAGGGTGGGGTTCGATTCCCAATGCAGCCAAAGACCCACCGATTACATGCGATATACGTGATTATTAAATCCGTGGAATCGAAAGTCGGTCGTTGAGCAGTTACCATGGGTGCAATGGTCTGGAGAAATTTACTCAACCTTCAGATCAATGCCAAAATTGAAGGAGTGCATCCTATGGTGCTGCCATCTATTGGTGGATTTGAAGAGAAAAAGTTGTACTTTCACCTTCATGGTGCTCTGATTAAACGAAAGACGCTCCCAATTGACTTAAATTACCATAGCCGAGGCTTGCCCAAATGTCGTTAGTTACAACAACAGCACCTGCATAATTGAAAATTTATCATTAATATATTTCCTGACGAATTACATACATACGCACACAAAATAATGATAAATATTTGTGGTTTACGAGAAAGAAGTCACAAAATAGTTGAGTTTCGCTTAATAAATATTCAATTCATTTTATCCATCAGTGATGGATTGTTCTTTGCTAAATCGTTTCCAAGGTTGGTATTTAAGGTTAGCGATAAAGAACATTATCACGCTCTTCAGCGTCATAAATTCATCAGACTGTTTCAATCCAATAAAATGATTCCAGTTACAAGCTTTGGACATGACTGAGTTATCAGTCGAGGCTGCAAGATAGCGTAATCCCCCCCCCTCAGATTACCTATCCTCAATCTGGCTGATTTTATGCTTGGGATGATGCAAAAACAGTTGTGGAACTTTCGTCACCTTCAACCTTCATTCAAACATTTCATCTATAGAGAAATTATTGCAATTCATTTTACCACGTTTCTATACTATTTACCGGTGTTGTAAATCACTTGAAAGTCATGTTTAACATTTGTTATTGCGAAAATAAATGACTGGAATGTAGTGTTGTCCTTTCACTGTGTTTTGAGTCATCAGTGACATCCCAAAAAAAATGTTTTAATTAAATTTTTAAAACAAAGCTCGGCTTTTTTGTGATCCCTTTCTTACAAATTTCACGTGTATTTTCTTATGCAATTTTGAAATGTAGCTTTCTATGAATCGCCAAGTTATATATGCGTAAAGTGTATAGTTATTTCCTTATATTCTTATCTTAATAACTTATTAAAGTTCTTATCTTGTTGTTGTTATTATTTATGACCCTTTGGTAAACCAAGCTCACTATACCGTTGGTTATGTGAATTTAAACAGTAGGATGCGTCTTTTATTTAACTACAGCACCACGAAGGTGAAGGTACGACTTTTGTTGTAAAACTCCTCCGATAGATGGCATCCCACTGGTTCCACTCCCTCAATTTTGAGTTCTTATCTTAACACTCATTGTTAACTTAAAAAAAAGACTTCCACCAAGTGGTTATCAAAAAACAAAGATAAATTTTTGTTGTGTTAAAATCAATTTTATATTAAAAAATAAGGAGTTCCCTATTTATAGGAATTCTTTCATTATTGTATTGCAAAAGATGAGTAAATTTACGCGGTGAAACATAAATTTTTCATTTATAAATCACTTTTTAGAAACAATTTCAAAAATTTCTGTTAATGATTAATAAGCCATGAAATAAAGTTAAATAAAAAAGATAACAAATATAAATACATTTAACTCTTTTGTTCCTTTATTATTTCGCCACTAATTGAAGCAAATCATTATCAATAATTTAAAAAATGTAATAATCATCTTCACGTGTTTTGACAAAAAAAGTTAATCTTAAAATGTGACGCAATAACACTAGCATTTATGCAACTTTGCATACAAATTATTAAAAGCAATGTTAATGGAATGGTTATTGGGAATTCTAAGAAAGACGTTTAATTCTAAAAATATGTGTAATATTTCTTGGCTCATATTCGATGAAAAGTTAAATTTCTAGCTACAATTTGCAAAAGAATAAATGATCTGAATCAGTCATGACAGTTCAGTGTCGAAAGAAACAATTCCAGAAATCTTCCGAATTCCTTATTTTGCTCGTTAAAACCGCTTGGCGCAAAGATCCTACCATTTCAGTCACAAAAGCGGAAATCCCTGGTTACAGTTTCCTAAATAAATATATCTCCCGGATTTAGAGTGACGCAGAAGTTTGATTACAGAATAATGGATACTCTCGATCGAGTTGCTTTAACTGAATATTATCACATCTTCTACAAAAGGGCGAAAAAGTTCGTTCGGAAATCTTTGTGATTTAGAACCCGTCTTGGAGCGAGCACAGAGCATTTCCCATTTAAAACCAATAAAGGAGAATTTTCCTTTTCGCTATAAAAGAAAAAAAAAGTATAAAAGAGAAGAGCATTTTTCTTCCGATATAGAGGGTGGACGAGGGAAGTTACCAGCTTTCGAATTCCAGTCATCCTCTCTCGGGATGCTCTGGTGCCACTGAATATCAATGCAGCAGCTAATTAATGCATTTGAAGTAACAACGGAGTCGAAAGCGTGCCACCGGGAAATTCAGTTTAGTGAAATAAAACCTTTCGGGAAAGTCTGGAAAAGTTCTGATTTCCTCTTGAAAAGGAACCGATACTCTTCCTGTTTTACTCTTATTTTTATTTACCACTAGCTCAAAGGCAGAAGCTTAGACCGGATGAAAAGATTCTTCCCCGATACGTGAGCTTTTATCTTTTTAAGTGTCAAGATCTCTCCAATGAATTAATGATTCGAACGATTGGAGGAGGTGGTTAATTGAGAAGTAAAAATCAACATTTGTACATTGATATTTGAATTCAAATTAGATGATCTCAGTGATGTTTGTCTTTCAGAGTGTATGAGTTCTTACACAGACGCATGATAAAATTATTTAGATTAATTTCAACTCCTTTATCTGAATGTTTAATGCTTTGATGTATATATATCATGATGTAATATTTCATGGGTTTCCCACTTTGACATGATGCCGGGAAGTGATTACACAACCAACCTTGAAGAACTCTTCATATAAATCTTCCAAGTATTATAAATGAAAACATTTAATTTATAGAAATGTTTATTTAAAATACCATGTCATGATAGACCATTACTAACATACAACACCCACAATTGGTGGGAGTCGCCTATTCTCACGATCTCAGTTATTAATTATATAATCTTGAGCAAACAATTAACTTTTATAGAATGGCATTTTGAATATCAAAATCTTAGAATGGCATATATAATAAATGTGCTGGTGGCACCAGCTTAGTATCTCTAGGATACAGAGGACTGCTCTTTCACGTTTGTTGAGTGGCCATATCTTTCTTTTCAACAGGGCCAGAAAGTCTTTCTGGATAGTATCTGGTGCAAGGATGATCAGGCCTCACCGAGTCATATTCTTGACTATCTGAATTTCACTGTGAATAAAGATTTGGAGAATCCTAATTTATTTTTAGGCTTTTTAATGATTTTTGGTTTTATGGAGATGGTTTAGATTAGCTTCATCATCTGGGATTTGAAACAACAAAAGCATAAATATGCAGATTCTACTTCATATTTAAGGAAAATTTTAGAAAGATGAACAATATTTTCTACATTTTCATTCAGATATATGAGACTTCATGTAGAATAATGATCATGATTATCCTCAGTAATTGTTAAGATGAGATTTTAAAAAAACATTCCAGAGATTCTTTGATTATTGATTAGTGCACAGATTAAAATTTACGATAAAATATAAGTAAAATAAATCCTAAATTAAATCCGATTGTGATTCTTGAATGCTTACATAAATTTTAAACACAATATTAAACATGCTTTACTGTTTAAAATCTCTTAACTGAAATTGATTATAAAATCTATACTGTGTAACACTGACATAAGCCCTTAAAATTATGTAACACGTGTAAGAAATACCTAAAATCTTTTCTAAACAGTCTCAAAAAAAGGTATTTATCTTGTTAATATATTTTAATTTTAAATTTACTTTGTAATGTTATATTATAAAATATTTATTCTATTGACAAATTGTTCTATTTATATAAAAATTGGGAAGTTGCAGCGATTCTATACAAGAATTTTTATATTTTATATCAATTATTTTTAAAGCTCTGAGCTTTCGTCGTAAATTTTTGAGAATTATTTATTTTCGGAATTTAACGAAACACACACACACAGTATTTAGAATATAAGATATTGCTGCTGTTATATTATATCGACATGTATAATATTCAGTAAATACTAAATTTATAAATTTTTATATCGTTATTAATAATTAAGTTTCTATAAATTTTAAATTGAATTTTAATTTAAAGGTAACACTGAACATTAAAATTTGAACGAAAATTTGATTGAAGTAAATATGATGGGTTATTTTAAAAATATTTTTTTATAGTATTATGTTAAAATAAGCTTAAAATTTTTCTGATAAAAGTTTTCTTAGTTTTGGAACTTCTAAACTTTAATTTAAAAATATATACTTAAGGTTTATTAAATTATATTGTAATTTCTTAAGGTGTCTACTAGTAAAATCTTGGTTTTCAGAAATCGATAAATCATTTTGGAGTTTTCGAAAACATGGAACGAATTCAAAACTATAACTCATACATATTCTTCTGTATACTTGATCACATAAAAGGAATGCATTCACTTTATGAAAATTCTAATGTGTATAGCTTCTTTCAAAACAAATGTGCAAGGGGTATGACATTATTTTCTGCTGTATCCCAAGTCATGTAGGTTTTGATGGCAATGAGAGAGCTGATACAGCTGCGAAATCTGCATGCAGCCCATCTCTTCCATCCATTCCTTTGTTGGATGTGAGAAGGTGTGTTAAAAAGTTCATTCAAGATCTTTGGCAGGAGTCGTGGAACATTCAGGTCACTAGTAAATTGCATGCCATATTTCCATACATCACCACATTAATAGTTTTACCATTACGAAGTGCTAATGTTCGTCTGACTCGCCTTTGTATCGGACAATCACGTTTCACACACAGACATTTATTTTTAAGTGAACTAAATCCATGATGTGAAACGTGTGATGAAGCATTCACAGTTTATTATATTTTAATTTCATGTCTAGATTTTAACCAACAATGCTTACACTTTCTTTAGAACTGATATTATTTTAACTTTATTTGATTTAATAGGGGAACCACCCCATAGAAACCTATTCGCTTTTTAAGAGCAATAGAATGTTTACATTGCATTTAATTTATATCTTAAACAAAAATATATAACTTTAAGACTTATGTTTTGTCATTGGATTTTAAAATCATATATACACTAACTTTTGTTTTTTAAATTTTTAATGTTGCTTCGGTTTTTGAATTAAAAGAAATGGAAAAAAAATTACAAAAATCTTAGTCTTGGCGCAGCTTGTCTATTTTTGTACTTAGCGTCATAAAACCCAACCAACCATTTTCAAAACAAATGTCTTCATCTAAATTTATCGAATAATTAATTTCTAGAAGTCAGATGACATCGCCTTTTTCTCTATTAAGTTTTGCTACGGCTTCATAATATATAAAAAAAATTTAATTAAGATTATGAAAAAATCGCAGTGAGATGAAAACAGTAAGCATTTGAGATTTGAATTTTAAATCATTGATTCACTTGTAATATTAAAATTTGCGGATTTTAGTGTCAGAGCGTTATAAGTTTAAGGAATAATTTCAGTATTTGTAGTTATTAATGAAGTTTGAGGAAATGTGAGTATCTATATTGATTACACAAATTTAGAATACAAGATGCTTTCTGTATCCAATTTGAAAATGCCTGAACATAAAAATAAAAAATTATGAGAAAAAGAGATTAATAAGTATTTTATTGAATGCGACATAAAATTAACATAAGGTTCAATTTCAACTCAATTCTAGCATTCGTTAAGGGTGAACACATACATCAAAGGTTCCCTCTCTTACGATGATATCTTCCATCAGTCAAAAATCCTACATGAAACACAAGCAAGTCGGTTTGACCAACGATATCTATCCATACCTAACTATGATACCAACACTCTAATAATTGGTTCATCCGACTAAGTTAGGTTGGTTATATCCAGTGCTTTTTATTCTTTCCACATAAGCAGACACTTTAAATTGCTTTTGTTTTGGTATCATAGTTAGGCAACGATCTGTATCATTACCTAACTGTAATACCATAACTCTAATTATTGTTTCATCTGAGTAAGTTACGTTGGCTATATCCAGTGCTTTATTCTTTCCACATAAGCAGACACTTTAAATTGCTTTGGTTTTTGTATCATAGCTAGGCAACGATCTGTATCATTACCTAACTGTATTACCATCACTCTAATTATTGTTTCATCTGAGTAAGTTACGTTGGCTATATCCAGTGCTTTATTCTTTCCACATAAGCAGACACTTTAAATTGCTTTTGTTTTTGTATCATAGCTAGGCAACGATCTGTATCATTACCTAACTGTAATACCATCACTCTAATTATTGTTTCATCTGAGTAAGTTACGTTGGCTATATCCAGTGCTTTATTCTTTCCACATAAGCAGACACTTTAAATTGCTTTTGTTTTTGTATCATAGCTAGGCAACGATCTGTATCATTACCTAACTGTAATACCATCACTCTAATTATTGTTTCATCTGAGTAAGTTACGTTGGCTATATCCAGTGCTTTATTCTTTCCACATAAGCAGACACTTTAAATTGCTTTTGTTTTTGTATCATAGTTAGGCAACGATCTGTATTATTACCTAACTGTAATACCATCATTCTAATTATTGTTTCATCTGAGTAAGTTACGTTGGCTATATCCAGTGCTTTATTCTTTCCACATAAGCAGACACTTTAAATTGCTTTGGTTTTTGTATCATAGTTAGGCAACGATCTGTATTATTACCTAACTGTAATACCATCATTCTAATTATTGTTTCATCTGAGTAAGTTACGTTGGCTATATCCAGAGCTTTATTCTTTCCACATAAGCAAACACTTTAAATTGCTTTTGTTTTTGTATCATAGTTAGGCAACGATCTGTATCATTACCTAACTGTAATACCATCATTCTAATTATTGTTTCATCTGAGTAAGTTACGTTGGCTATATCCAGTGCTTTATTCTTTCCACATAAGCAGACACTTTAAATTGCTTTTGTTTTTGTATCATACTTAGGCAACGATCTGTATCATTACCTAACTGTAATACCATAACTCTAATTATTGTTTCATCTGAGTAAGTTACGTTGGCTATATCCAGTGCTTTATTCTTTCCACATAAGCAGACACTTTAAATTGCTTTTGTTTTTGTATCATACTTAGGCAACGATCTGTATCATTACCTAACTGTAATACCATCATTCTAATTATTGTTTCATCTGAGTAAGTTACGTTGGCTATATCCAGTGCTTTATTCTTTCCACATAAGCAGACACTTTAAATTGCTTTTGTTTTTGTATCATACTTAGGCAACGATCTGTATCATTACCTAACTGTAATACCATCACTCTAATTATTGTTTCATCTGAGTAAGTTACGTTGGCTATATCCAGTGCTTTATTCTTTCCACATAAGCAGACACTTTAAATTGCTTTGGTTTTTGTATCATAGTTAGGCAACGATCTGTATTATTACCTAACTGTAATACCATCATTCTAATTAATGTTTCATCTGAGTAAGTTACGTTGGCTATATCCAGAGCTTTATTCTTTCCACATAAGCAAACACTTTAAATTGCTTTTGTTTTTGTATCATAGTTAGGCAACGATCTGTATCATTACCTAACTGTAATACCATCATTCTAATTATTGTTTCATCTGAGTAAGTTACGTTGGCTATATCCAGTGCTTTATTCTTTCCACATAAGCAGACACTTTAAATTGCTTTGGTTTTTGTATCATAGTTAGGCAACGATCTGTATTATTACCTAACTGTAATACCATCATTCTAATTATTGTTTCATCTGAGTAAGTTACGTTGGCTATATCCAGAGCTTTATTCTTTCCACATAAGCAAACACTTTAAATTGCTTTTGTTTTTGTATCATAGTTAGGCAACGATCTGTATCATTACCTAACTGTAATACCATCATTCTAATTATTGTTTCATCTGAGTAAGTTACGTTGGCTATATCCAGTGCTTTATTCTTTCCACATAAGCAGACACTTTAAATTGCTTTTGTTTTTGTATCATACTTAGGCAACGATCTGTATCATTACCTAACTGTAATACCATCACTCTAATTATTGTTTCATCTGAGTAAGTTACGTTGGCTATATCCAGTGCTTTATTCTTTCCACATAAGCAAACACTTTAAATTGCTTTTGTATTTAAACATGGACTTGTTTTCCAAGAATTCAGAAACACATTATCATCGGTTTCGGAAGTATCTTTTTTTTCAGCATGAACAAAAACTTTTTATTGTCGGTTCAGAAAGGAACAATATTCTTTCATAAACACCTGTATCATTCAGAAGTCTTTCAATATATTGATAGTAATGCTTTTTCCGAGTGCCACAAAATATTCTACAAAAAATTTAAAGCACAGTAATGTGTTTCTACTTACCAGGAATGTGTGCGTGTGAAAAGATAGAAATAGACTTGCGCATTATATCATGTCGTAGGTCTGCATTATGTTTGGAGTATGTTTTTCAATTTTGAAACGTATAAATTAAAACTAATTCAATAGTCTTTGGATAACTCTATGAGAAATATTTTAACATCTAATAGTATCAGTTTGTGACAACCTAAATTCTATAATCTGAAGCACTGTCAAATTAACTAATCATTTAGACTACTTGTCTTAAGCATTCTCAGATTTAATAAGATGTTTTTGTATGAAGCTTTGGAAACAAGCATAGAAAATCTGTAATTAATAACAGAACTTACATTTGAAAGCAAAAAAGTTTGATTTTTCCACAACTTTTTTCAACCTGCACAATAAAGTATTTATTGAAATAAATTGAGAGCCATCCTTCTCACACAAGTTTCTGTAAAGCAAGGATACTATTATTTATATAAATTATTAATTTTACTTTTATCCCTATATTTTTTAAGGTGGCCATCCAAAATTATGCATTATCTTAACTTTTGAATGGCAGTACATGTAAATGATATCTCACGGTAATAATTTATGTGATAATTCTTATGAAATATTAAAAAAGAAAAATTGATAATTATATTCCAATAAAACAAAAATAATACATTTATAAAAATATAATCCATAATATATAACAAAAGAAATATGAGAAGAGTTTCCAAAAATGTGTGTAATTATTTCTGAAACTCTTTTGTTATAGTTTTGAGTGTCATCCTTCCCTAAACTGCATACGGAACCAGAAGTTCTCAATCAAGCTTTTCTAAGCGGACGACTGATCTTGAAGTCATCAATCGATTTCATCTTCACTTTCGTTACAAGTCATTAAGGAAAAGAAAGAAATCAGAAACTTTTAGCTGGGAAACAATGTCGCTGAGTTAATTCTATTAAAGGAAAATTGCTCCAGTTTTTGCAGATTTAATCTAATCAGGCACTGTTAGAGCGGAAGATGTTGTTTATAAGTTAATTCACTTTAAAATGCACTTTTTATTTTCTTTCATTAGTAAATTTGCAACATTTGCTTTTGAACAAGCTTACCCATTTTTTTTTCTATTTTTATTTTTCACAGCCTTTGTAAGCGCATTACGAAACGAGACCTCAATCTACGTTTGGTAATCATCACCTACCCACAGAACACCCTCACCCCTTTCTCCCACAATTCTTTTCAACTCCTCCTTTCGTTTCCACAAGGATAATAAGGGAGCTGAATGCCAGGACATTAGCTACTGAAGGGTTATTTCTCGGTGGTCTGGTGCTAATTACCAGAAACAGAAGGTAATAAATTATATAGGCGGAATTTGCCAACTTTTGGAGAACCAACGTCTCTCTTTTCCAAACAATCTGCCTGGGAAATTTTGATTTGATTAATTTGTTTTTACACCCATCCGTTGTGGACTTGGTGAGAAATATAAGATGATAATGATAGTATCCGTTGTTTGAAGATGGTTGTTTAATCGCTGCCGGCATCGAACTTTTCTGCTGCTTCTAACTTTCCTTTTCAAGTTTCCATTCGAAAGTGTTTCATTACTACAATCCCTGAAAGCAAGGGTCAGAAATATGCACAGAATTTTGGCGTGTGTTCGACTCGAAGGTTATTATGGCTTTTTTGATTTTTTAAAAAATGTTTCTCTTTTATTTTTAAATCGATTTAGAATTTTATGGTAATGTCACGTCTTAATTCATTTCAGTCGGCATTTATTGATTGAAGTGTATTAATCACAAAATATTATATTACTTGTCTATTCTACGTTGCATGTTTTATTCTCTTTGTGTGTTATTTAAAACAATAGTTACGAGTAATTTTATAAATTTACTTTTCATTGATTTAAATCACTTAAGAAATTGTATAATTATTTCATTTTTATATAAAAAGAAATTAATCACAAAAATTTAACTTTTTCTTGAAATAAATCATAATTTAATTCAATTATGAAATCGAGTCTTATCATGAAAAGCACTGTAACGTAAATTTTCATAATAAAATCTTTTCCTGACACAACTTGATGGACAGTCTAGTGGTTTCTGGCTGCTGTAGGCATTTTAAGGTCTCCCAGCGTAAGTTGCCTTGAGGTGTTCTTCCTGTGTCACAAGGAAGAAAACCCTGAAAACTTCAGAGCATCCCCTAATACATGATAATCATAGGAGCAGCCGTCTCCCATTTCTCATTAGCTGATCCTGGGAATTTCTGATTGGAATAGGGGTGTACTGTTGCTAGCCAAAATGAACACTTAAAAACCTATATTCCTTTGATTCTTTTTCATGCAATCTTTTCATAGTGTGTCCTAGTACTCTATTCAAATGATTGTTACTAAATTTATTAACTTTTGGCCATTAATTGCGTAATTTATCATTAAATGCGGAATTTTGTGAATAACGAATTTCAATATTTGTTGTATCGTTCTAACATAAAATATTCTACAAACATAAGCAAAATTATTTGTGTATCAACACTTGGAAAAGTGTTTGGAATTGTTTTAGGGTATTAAATGTATTTTATTTTTATTGAAATTATTTTTATTGTGCATATGATTATACTCTAGATGAAACATATGCAAATTAATTAAAAAAAATTAAATTCGCACACAAGCTTATATAAATCTTTATGTACTAAATCGGTGCATTATAAAGGATTTTATAGATATGTCTTCATACCTCCATCAATGTCTCCGGTTACGTTAGTATGAACTTTTGCATTAAATGTCACTGTTGAAAACACTAATATAAAAATATTTAATTTATGAATTGTTACTTTTACTTTCTATTACGAAATAAATAATAACATGGACAAGAATAACATCATTTTAAAAAATGTGACACATGAAATAACGATTTTTACACCCCTATCATAATTAACCCTTCAACCTTAACATCGTGAACCATTTTAAAATCCGGCTACTCTTTTAAGTGAATGCATAGTAAAGCAACACTTACGCAGAAAACTCATAAATAACCTTAGCATTAGATTTGATTAATTCCTCTGGATAAGCGATAGAGGCGATTTTTCTTAAAATGCATCACATTAAAAAGCTTTATCCTTACAGCACCCCCTGCGTCATTAATATTAATGAAATCTTCTAACTGAAATTCCATCTTCTTCTAGAAAGTAAACCTCCTTTAACTGCTTTTTGCTTCTCTTGAAGCCCAACTAATACTGGGACATAATTAATTTCTCATTTTTCAAAACCATTTCCAATCTTTTTATGCTTGGTTATTCTCTCTTTTACTTTTTAATATTTCCATACCACTTTCGCGGTTCTCGAAATTGAATGAGCTTGACTTACAAATTAATAACTACTGTGCGTTCTTTTTAAATATTAAATTATTGGAAATGCGAATTAACAAAGATATATTCGCCATCTGCTAACCATTAACCCTTGCGCACTCTTTATTAATCACAATGGAAACCCACGGGGATTTCGTTCGTAGATGCAAGGGCCAAACCGTTTCTTGATAAATCAAAAGCGTTACCAAGTGCATAGCTTTAAATTATGCAGCAGTTGAGACAGTTACTGAAATTTAGTTCCAAATAGAATATTTAATCATGGCTACAATGACTATTAATACTTAATAAGTGCTCAATTGCATTACGTTGTTTCATGTTTGTGATTAAATAATGTTGCAGAAGCTTTAAAAGAGATTTCTTATACACATAGATTTAGAAATTTTTAAGAAAATTTAGAGACATGAAATGGCATGTAATTTTTCTGTTCAAAAGCTATGCACCATTTTATTCTTAAACTAATTTACAATTTTAATATTTATATACAGTTTAGATTTTAATTTTATTTCAAACATTCCTTATATGGTTTTAGTAACATTCTTTTTAAGGTAATATATTACGATAAATGGTTAAATAATATCTCATAAGTATAAAATAAATGCATATAAAAAAACCAATAAATTCTTTTTCTAATTTTTAAATCCAATTGAATAAAAGTATTATTTTTTAAATATCCTGAAAATGAATAAAATTAGACATTTTATATATATTTAATACATAACATAATTTGTTTTTGCTTATTCATCAAAGATTAATATGATCTGGTAATTTCTTTAACAATTATTTAACAAGAATACATTATAATTCATATATTTAATCGACAAATATTCTACTACAAGATTCATTTCTATAAATACTTCTTACTCAAATTAACAAAAAAAAAATGTGTTAGAAAAAATTTCGATTTTTTTATTTTTTTTGCAATGTTTTTTACCAATCTACAATACCCTTTTTGAAATGGACAACTTTTTCTAAAAATTTATCAGAACTCTTTTTTTCTTTTTCTCGAACTAAAACAGTTTTTAGAAAATTAATTCGTTAAAATAACTTCAAACCGCATCTCAACAAATAAATGTTTAAAGGGAAAACACTTCATACCTTTTACATAAACGGTCAAAGAAATTTTTCTTCCTCAAGTGGAACACAAAAATAGTTCTTTCCGTTGTCAGTCTGGGAAAAGAAGTTATTATTTTTTTTCTGTAGTGTTGCCACACAACTTATCCGTAAAAACTTACTTAACAGAAGAATGGAACAAATGTGTAGGAAAAAAAAAACCAATAATAAATCGCGTTTAACCGTTTTATATTTCCAATACCAACATTAAAAGTTCTTCAAAAACTTTTCTTTTTGTCGTTTCATTCGTCGATTAGAAAGATAAAAGCAAATCTTAGCGGATAGAGTTTTGGCGGGTTTCAACTGATTATTTTATCTTCCGTTATAGTTTTTGAAATTAAGAAAAAAATATATCGTGCAAAAGTACAAAAGTATTTGAGAAAATAAATCTTTACATTGATTGCAATGGGTTCACTGGAATTTTTAATAATTTGAGGAAGATTTAATATCAATTAATTCGAATCTTATTTAAATTTTAATGATTATTTTCTTAAAAATTCATTGGATGTTTCAGTTAAAATTTAAAAAGATTATATCATAACGTTACAAAAAACCATGCCCTAAAATTATATAAATATTTAATGATAAGATGGAATTCTGTTCAAAATTAAAAAAATAATTTTCAAAATACTTCGAATAATCGAAATATTCAGCTACATTTTTAATATATTTTGTTGTTGTATTACCAAGCTCTCTATGCCTTAGCTATGTGAATTTAAGTCAGTAGGGTGCGTTTTTCGTTCAATCAGAGCACCACGAAGGTGAAAGTACGACTTTCTTCTTCAAATCCTCCAATAGGTGGCATTCCAGAGGATCCACTCCCTCAATTTTGACACTGATTTGGAAAGGGAGGAAACATTCTCCAGACCATTTTACCAATAATAACTACTCAACGACCGACATTCATTGGGTAAATTCATAAATATATTTATAAATTATCATGTGTAAATATATCTAGGAATTTATCCCATAAATTTTAGAAGTACTAAGTATAATCTCGTCAACCATTTTCCCAAAAAATATACGCCACCAAATTTTGCAATTTAGAGCTTGGTAACTGCTCAAAGACCGACCTCAGGACTTTCGATTCCACAGATTTAACGAGCATGTAATATATTTTGTTTTTTCTATCATCATAGTACAGTTAACTTTGTAGGGTAAAAGGTATAAATATTAGAAATTAATCAATATAGTTATGCATTGCTGAAATATTTGAATCAAAATACAGCTACTTAAAAAACCCTATATTGTTAGATATTGTACATCAGTATTGAAAATTGTAATGAAACTCCACATTTTACTTAAATTATTTAAATGATAGAAATTATAAAACGTAAAAAATCTTAATGCTTGCTTTTTTGGAAAGCATTAAGATTTTTTTTACTTTTTATAATATCTATTACTTAAATAATTCTTTCTTCTCTTAGTTAGATTGGGTCCTCAATTTGCATTACCTCGAAAACAAAACTTACATCAAGATTTCCAGAAGTAGCTCTCGTAAGATTATCTATAAGCATAAATTTTAAACTCTCGGGGAGCGAAAATAAACCACCAGCTGTTTTCAGTGATCTTACAAGAGCGTAATTAGTTCACACCCCACCCCCTATAGTTTTCAACAAGAGGGCAGGGAGCTGCGTGGTGTATGCTGGGAAGAGTGCAAATTACTCTCATCTGCATGCTCTCTTCTTGGATACCTAAATTATTCATAAGCCGTTGGAAGAGATCACTCAATGAAGCACGAAGAAAAGATTTTTGCTTTTTCTGCCCATTTCTCGCCTGTTTACCGATGTAGAATGAGATACATAACTTTACTTGCAAGTAATTGGTAAAGAGGTCGAAACTCCGTAATAATAATTAAAAATCGATCTATGCTCTCATCTTTATTTTTTCTTGGAATGGACATGGCAAAGTAATAAATAAATATTAATTTTTAATCAAAGTGTTCTATATATTCCCAGATATATTTAGTAAATAATGCAAAGTAAGTAATTCTAACATTTGTATAAGCTTTTAAATTCACAGTGATATCATTTTTATATCAAACATCTCACTAGCGATTTTATTTTGCTTACTAGAATGATCATATATTCGGTAGTTTTCATATTTATTGTTTACCTTGTAAATAAAGATCAAATAAAAGTGTAATTTGCATGATATCCTTCAGTTCGAATCAAGAAAAAATGAGAATAATCAGTAAATATCTACTTATAAGCTCAATTGATGTCAAGAAAATAAAAAGTAATTTTAATGAATTACAATTATATAAATATTTTAGGGTGGAGAATGTATTGTCCTTGATTATAATTTTATTTTGTATGAATGCGCCAAATTATTTAAATCTATTTCTTTAATGATTTAAGAACTTGATGAAATTTTCCATCAATTTCAATGAACATAATATACATAAAAGTGAAAAAAATTAATTAGTTCTAAATTCTTAGCTTATATTTGAAAAGGAATAGAAAACTCAGATACATAAAACAAAAATGATATTTTTATATTAAATCATTTTTGTATTTTGATAATAAAACAAAAATAAAAACAAAAATGATTTTTATTTAAAGGTAAAATAGAATTTTTTTTAAATATTATTCTAGCTCAAAATATTTATTTCTGGATAATTTTCATTAAAACTAGTTTTGATAAACTAAAAAATTAAAGAACAAACATAAACTATAATCCAAAAAATAATTTATGCTCACATTTTTTAAAGGAATACAAAGAAGTTATGACAATCACTTCTGTCGATAACAATTATTTTATCGATGAAATTTATTTTGATAATGATTTCAATTTGATAAGGTGCAGAACGTGTTCCCCAAACATTATGATCATTATGAACATTTTGTATGAACATTTTTTATGAACCATTTTGAATGAACATTTTGTATGAACCATTTTGTACGAACATTTTGCGTGAACATTGCAACGGATTATGACCAACGACACTGTTTGATAATGAATCCACTTTGATGCGGAGCACCATACCTGGGGCCAAAGGGTATAAAATGCAAAAAATAAGAAAAAGCAATTCTATATCTATTTGCCTTTATTGGAAAAGCCTGTTGTTGAACAAACAGACTTTGATAGAAGTTAAAAATCTATGATATCTTGAAGAATAGGATCGAATACATCGGAAACTGTACTATTCCTCTGTTGTTAATAATGAGTCTTTGGGAAGACTTATCCAAGAGACCAATAACAGAAGGCATTTATTGGTCCACACGTCATTATTAAACAAGACATCATGTAGTGCCTTTTGGCTAAAGAAACTCATACCAGGCAAATATTCAGTTGAAAACCAAATACATTCAAATCCTAGTCAGTGATTTTTTCTGTTTCGTCAATGATTTGTGAAAGTCCTACCACGAAAGGTCTGTTTGTCGTGCCATTGCCATATATCCACTAGGGATAAATGTTCATAATGGTAGCTCGAAAACAGCTGACAAGCTATGCAGTTTTGTGGATGTTAGTTCTGAATCTATATCCATTATAATCTGCTCTCTATCGATGTAGCTTAGATCATTAGATCAGCAGACTTCTCCATAATCGACACCCCTATAATCACTAGAATAATGTTTCAAGTTTCCCATGACAAGTAATGTATCGTTTCCATTAGACCACGCAGCCGAGAATTATAGTCACAGCTGCCGTATAATCTATGATTCAAAATTCTGAATTTTTTTGGCGATGAAGAAATGTTTCCAAGTTACGTGACGATGACGTGCTCGATGACGTAAATACTAGGGTTGCCAATATAGGATTTTCTGCATAATTCCTATAAGTCTCCATATGTATGACGTAATAAAAACGAGGTTGCCAGATACATAAGAAAATCCGCCAAAAATTCACCAATCTCAGAATTTGGCATTATGGATTATACTGCACCTGTGCCGAATCATAGAAAATAAAATTTGAAAAATATGAATTATTGTATTCTAGGTACCGAATTTTCATTGGTCAATTGAAAGTGACTTTAACAAAGAATACATGAATTGGAAAGGAAAATAGAATTGTTGGTAAAAATATCACATCATTCTGCGTAAATTTTTAAAAAGGATTAATTTAAGAATGCATTTTATGTCACAATAGCTAGTATTTTTCTATTAAATCTAAAAGTTTTAGTAGTAAATTCGCTTCCTGTTAAAACTAAAAGGTCATTCTCATACTGTTGTATTTGTTTACTAAATTCCAAAAATTGCATTTCTTTTAAGGATAAGAAAAAAATCGAAGGTTATTATTTCCTGTAATTCAGTATTATTTATTTACCACAAGCAAATGTTAATCAATGATAATCACTTTTTTAACCTAATGATGTGGTAAGATTTAACATTAGATCTCCAGCCATAAACTATTGAATTGCTTATAAAATGAACACCATTCCACAGTATTCCTTGATTGAAAAGTGAAATGAATTGGGTCAGATTTAATAAAGAAATCATTGTATTACTTATATTAACTATGTGTTATTTTTTAATCATGATAGTTGCCAAGCATTTTTGCTACGTGCCAACATAGTATAAGAAGAAGACAAAAATGGTTTTTTTGAAGATCATCGTTCCCATAGAGTTGAAAGACAGAGAGAAGTTAAAAAAATATTAATGTATATCCTTTTTTTTTTTTTTTTTTTTTGAAATACCAGTCTAATCAGTGCTTCATATTAAAAAGGCAGAAGATTATAAAAGCTAACTGGAATACTAAGAAATGTCTTCCAGAAAAACGACATTAACATAAAACATCCAAATTAAAATCAAACATTTCAGTGTGATCTTCACAATTATTGAAATTCAATTTTTAATACTAATTCAATGTCAATATAAATTTCTTCCATTAAAATTTTATAAAATTCAAATATATCCACGTTTTAAAAGTTTTATCAGCTTCTGGGGCACTGTTAATTTAATTTAAAAATAAGTAACAATTATATATTAAAATTTTATAAACACGTGCTAATTAAAAGAAAATATTTATTTACTTAAAGTTCCACTAAGATTGTAGTGGTTAATTTTAATTCAGCTTTAATTTTTATATTTAATTTTGGCAAATATTATTTAATATTTCATGTATTGTTAGTAATACTGTATGATCTGCTACTAACTAATGATAAAATGCGAATTTATGGTTGATCAGGTTTATGATTTTGAAAATTAAGGAGCGATTCTAAATTTTGCATTTTTTGGACTTAAAATCAAGTATAAATAATAGGTTTTAGCAGATTTGGCTTAAAACTCTGACTGCAATTCTAATAAATTAAATAAAAAAAATCTTAAGAACTTATCTAATGAAAGTAGTAACAATAATAACAATGTTAAAAGTAATAATCTTCATCTAAAATTTAACAACAATTTTAATCATCATTCCCAGAAAATAAAATCAGTATATATTATTTTCGGCAAGATATTGGATTCTCAATTTAAATTTTCTAATCAAAACATTTTAGAATGTTTATTGATTCAAAATTTTATATTGATTTAAGTGAGTTGATTACATTTTTTCTTCTTTTATTAATCTAAAGCTTAGAAAAATATGTATATTAAGGCACTACTCTTTTATATATTTTAATAGTTACATGTTTTCTTTCGCACAATCCTTTTCAATTTGATTAATACATCAAATTCTACTCTGTTACCGTACAGTTTGTGGTTCTATATGAGACTTACACAGCAATAATTGGGTTTTAGGTAAATTTGTGATTATTCGAATATTTTTAGAGTATAATACCGCATATTTTTGTGATATTAGTACCTTTTTCGTACAGTATTCGAACACCCTTATCATATAATAAGAAAAATATTTTCCAAATATTTGGAGTTTGTGAAAAAAACATAACTAATTTGAAAAGCTGATAAGGTTATTATCGATGATCTGTAAAATAGCTTTGAGAAAAACTTGGAGATAATTTTCAATCTGATATGGAAAATATACATTGCTGATTTTTCTAGAAGTTTTAAGTAATATAAGCTGATAAAAAAAACTGCTATAATAATTAATAATAATTCTAAATAAATAATTAATTATAATTGATTAATTATTATAATTAACAATTAATTATTTATTTGCATATAATTAGGAGGATTTCCTAACTAATCTGTCAATAAGAAAGAAAACGTACTAATATAAAATAATATGAAAAATCAAACATTTATTTTCAAATGCAACCAAAAATATTCCCATTTATTATTTAAACTGTTTTATTTTTATTGAAGTAAATTACTTTTAATAACTATGAATATTATTATAAGAAATGCTGATTATGAGAATAAGAATCATTTTAATCACAGTTTAAGATATTAAATAATTAATGCTTTATATATAACTTTTATATATTGCTCCCTATTATTTTAAGTAAACTGAACGTAATTTTTCTTTAAATGGAAATAAAATCCTTAAAATTTAGAATGATGTCTTTAATCCTTAATGTTTACAATGGAAAGCTTCATATTAGCTCCACCATCACTTAAATGGTATCCCTCCAAGATTACATAACCTGATAACATATTGACTTCCCTCAGACTTTTTCTCATTAATAGATTAAGTGGTGACATAAAAAGGTAACGACCATGTCAGAGATCGAAATGTCACGAAGGAATATAATAGCTTTTATCATTCCCCATCGCATAAAGTTACAGTTTGCCAGTGAAGAAACGATCTGCCCCCAAATCGCAAATCCACTCTAATATAATCCGATGCCCCGTAATCGCTTATTGCACCATCTTTTACCACGCAAAACTCTCGCACCATGGAAGATGTACCAGTTTCATTGCCTGTGATCACAATCACGCTACGATACTTCACGGGACAAAAGCAAGAGAACAAAAAGCAGACAATTTTTTGGAACTTTCTGTAATCACCTTTTTGGAAGACCTTTCCACAGTCGTTCCATAAATGCAGATTGCAATGATCGCAAGATCTGCTAAGCAGACTAAATAAATAAATAACAAAGAAAACGACGAAAAGAAATAACATTAAATTGATGATCAGTTCTCTCTAGAGAAATCGTTAGGGCTAATACGGTCTATATCAATTGCCGCTGTTGCGCTTTTTCGCCATTTTCCTTCGTTGAGCTATATTCTTCCTGCTTACTTATTCTTTTCCTTTTCTTTTTCTTTAGCCTGTTAGTGGTCGTAAATATTCCACATGAAAAACAACGTTTACTCTTTTTTTTCTCTTCTTCTCTTCAAAATGAAATAAAAGTTTTTTTTTCGTCGAAATTTTTAACTAAAAACGTTTCATCCTGTATATGTTCCATCAGCTTTTTATTGCGTTTGTGGAATAAATTTATAGGCAACATCGTAAGCCATTTTCTTCTACCTTCGAATTTTTTTTATATATTTATTTACCCTATTATGTTGGTGAAAGGTTTTCTTGAACCCTTTTCTAATATTTATGAGTGCATAAAAATGAATCGTGAAAAATAATTCACTCAATTTTGTTTTTATTCACTATTATCCTATGAATAATAAGAAGAAATGACAATTATAGACATTGATTATTGACTTCATTCATTGAAAATGTCGTAAATTTATCATTAAAACTTCTTAGTGATGTATTCACTCAGCTCCTTCTTAAAAGTTAGTAACATCTTCATGATTTGGAAAGCTTTTGATTTTGTATAAAAAAGTCTTCCTTAAATTATTCGAAATTTATTTACAGTTTGTTTCTCTTTCCTTTATAATTTTATTTTAACAGATTTTAGTTGTATTTTCACTATTAGAGATTTATTAATATTTGTATTGATAGTCTCTCATTTTAACTGCCAAGTTTTTATGAACTCAGAATATTTATCTTTTGTTAAAAAAAAAGTTTCTATTCTTTAATAAATGAAATATAAACATCTTTTGTATGCAAATGTAAATATCACAACTAAAATTATGTAATGTAATTTTTCATTTATTGTATTTCCCGTAAGATATAATTCATTCTTTCAACATAACTTTTACTCGTTTTTTTATATTATTGGTATCCTTACTGATAGCAAAAATTTACATTAAAAATAGTTAAGTAATTTGACATTTTACAATCAAAGTACATATAGAAAAACGATGACATTATTTAAAAACCCGATATT
Source organism: Latrodectus elegans (assembly GCA_030067965.1). Lineage (NCBI taxonomy): Eukaryota > Metazoa > Arthropoda > Arachnida > Araneae > Theridiidae > Latrodectus > Latrodectus elegans. The sequence goes on along the minus strand of CM057821.1, from coordinate 35,623,264 downwards.
TTATATCTTCTATGAATAGGTGAATATATTCACCTATATCCTTTATGTATAGGTATATATCCTTTATGTATAGGTATATATCCTTTATGTATAGGTATATATCCTTTATGTATAGGTATATATCCTTTATGTATAGGTATATATCCTTTATGTATAGGTATATATCCTTTATGTATAGGTATATATCCTCTATGTATAGGAATATATCCTCTATGTATAGGTGAATACTCATTCTTTTACAATCTTTTGAAATTAGTTTAGTATTTTATTCATTTAAATTCTGATAGCTTATTGCATTTAAGCACAAGTCAAACACTCAGAATGTTACAATTATTGTTTGAAATTAGTTTATAATACTTTAAAAATTCTCTATTGTTTTGTATAGCTTTTTGATTTGTCAGCATTATGTAAAATGAATATAAATATACTAATATACTCAATATCATTCAAATTATTCACGCCCTGATAATTTTTAAAAAATGCATTGAAAAATATATTAGATTTAAGCACTATGAATTTTAATCATAGAAAAAAGTACTGAAGATAAATAGATAGACATTTTACCTTATAATTGTTTTATTTAATCGCATATTTAAGAGCGAAATGTTGAAAAATACAAATACAAAATTCTTTTTTAAATTGTCTTCAGCATATGTAAGTAATAATATGCATATTTAAATGCATAAGAAATCGAGCAAGAAAACTCCTGGTATCAATAACGATTTTTCATTTGTTAAACAATTTAAAATCATCCAAAACTTTATTGAGCGTCTAATTTAAATAATGAAACCTGCTATTAATTAATCAGAAAAACAGGAAATTCTTTAAAAAAAAACTTTATGCAACATCAGCCATTGGTGTTGTATAATCACCCACCACCAGAACATATGGCAGTGGCATGCTCTCTACTTCGTTCTTGTCCAATAAATGCCAGCATTTTCTTTCAATTTTTTTCCTTCATTACAACAGCTTATGGACGTTAAATATTTAACATCATTTAACCACTGAAGCTTGATTTTAATGTTTTGCTAATGAATGTCCAAATTCACCATAAGCACCTATCGATCTTTTATCTCTAATTTTCAATTTTCTTTCTAATTACTGTGTTTCTCTCATTTCATTGCTCATTAAGAGTCGGTGTTGTTGAACATAATTAAAAGGAATCCTTTATTTTGTTTGCTTAGAAATACTTTATGAATATTTTTTGATGAGAAAATACCTTCGAATTTCTTTAGAAATGGTTTTAAATATAGCACCGAAATTCATAAGTTGTATCGAAATTTACTCACTGTATAACATTATGCTAATCTGAATTTTAATTGAGAATTAGGAAAGGGAAATTTTTTTGAGACTTTTTATACCAGATTTTTGTGTAATGTGATTTGATTAATGCTTATTTTATTTTAAGCAATTTTTAAAACAATTTATTATTCAATAAAATTTTCTTATTAGTTCATTTGTAATTTTTCTATTAATTTTACATAATAAATATTTTAATAAAATAAGCAATTTTTTCCTCTTTAATTAAATAGAAAATTAAAATTTAATACTATTACTTTAAAATTTAATAAAATAATAAATTTCAATAGATTGATAATTTTTAATTTTAATTGTAAATGTATTTCATGTACTTGTTATTGGGAGTATTTCATAGTGTTCTTGGGAGTATTTCATAGTGTTCTTGGGAGTATTTCATAGTGTTCTTGGGAGTATTTCATTGTGTTCTTGGGAGTATATTTCATAGTGTTCTTGGGAGTATTTCATAGTGTTCTTGGGAGTATTTCATTGTGTTCTTGGGAGTATATTTCATAGTGTTCTTGGGAGTATTTCATAGTGTTCTTGGGAGTATTTCATAGTGTTCTTGGGAGTATTTCATTGTGTTCTTGGGAGTATATTTCATAGTGTTCTTGGGAGTATTTTATAGTGTTCTTGGGAGTATATTTCATAATGTTCTTGGGAGTATTTCATTGTGTTCTTGGGAGTATTTCATAGTGTTCTTGGGAGTATTTTATAGTGTTCTTCGGAGTATTTCATAGTGTTCTTGGGAGTATTTCATAGTGTTCTTGGGAGTATTTTATAGTGTTCTTCGGAGTATTTCATAGTGTTCTTCAGAGTATTTTATAGTATTCTTCGGAGTATTTATACTGTTCTTAGGAGTATTTTATAGTGTTCAAGGAAGTATTTCATAGTGTTCTTGAGAGTATTTTATTATTTTTAAGTTTTTCAAAGTATTTCATATTATATATTATTCATGTAAATTTTTATGATGATATATGGTAACACCTGAAACTATGGTGTTCATAGATATGAAGATGATATCACTGTGAAAAGGAAGAAAGTATCAATTTTCGAATAATAACACTATAATGTTCATGAATGTGAACATTAAAATATCAGATGGTATCATATTTTATATTACGGAAAGGGTATAATAAACAAAAATAAATATAGGAATGAGATTTCAATTCTAAATATATTAAATAAGAATAAAACAATTCTTATGAGTGCAATGATTCAGCTATAAATGATAGAAACAACACTTACTATGAACAACTGAAAGCATAACTGGTTCAATCACAGTTACTATAAAATAACAAGATACGGGTATCGCGCTTCTGTTTTCTGTATGCACAGGTATCGAAATGAGTTCTTGGAGATTTTCAATCATTTTCCATAATACATGAGAAAATTATTCATTATCTATATTCCACGTGAGATATTTCTCGATTCAAAGTATTGCTATGCAGTGGATTCTCTTTACAACTTTTGGTATTTACATTATCCACTTCATAGTTTCATAAAGGAATATTAAATCCAATTTTGTCGGCCATTTAATATATTCGGACAATAAATAAGTACTTTAATTAGATATTTTTAACATTAAGGTTTTGCTTATTTTTAAAAATTCGACATCAAATCTATTTTAATTACTCAATATATATTTTTGATTTTTTCCAACTTTTCATTACTGAATTCAAAAAATATCTTTTATCAAATAGTTTATATAATAATGAGTACTCAAAGTTTTTTTAAAAGAAATTTAAATTTGAATTTCAGTAAGAATTTTGTTGATTTTTGTGAAATAGGTCGCTTAAAAAGTGAAATTTAGTAAAAATTACTCAATTAATACATTCAAATACCATAATTTGGTTCATAACATTTATCATTTAACTTATATATTCTCATCTTTACATGCAATCTTTTTCTTTTTTCCTCATAATGATCTTATTTCAAGTTATTATGTCTTCAAGTTTAGTTAATTTTCATCGTTCTCAATATGGGTACGCGCTTGTTATGAAATATTTATTTATAGCTTAATTTTTCCAATATGCAAACTATTAATCATTTTATAAAATTTCTTTCAATTTAAGTTATTAAGATCTAACGCATACTTATTTTAAAGTCTTTAATTGGATAATTATATTTTTATATTTGAATGTAAAGAAAATTTAAAACTACATTTTTTTTTTGCTGATAAGGATAGTTTTTCATTCTAAAGTACATATGCTTTTAGCAAAGAGTAATAAAAAGACAAATTTCACCTTTAGTTCATATGGTATAATATTCTAATAACTTGTTATATATAGAAATATTAAAAAATTTTGCGCGATATTTATAATTTAAAAAAAATTTGATTTGAAATAATTATTATGAATAATTTTTATAAAACTTATAAACTTTTATTTTAAATTTAAACACATTGAGCGTTTTATCATAATATGCAATTCAAAATAATCTATATGCTTGAGAAAATTGTAGTTTTAGATATCAATTAAAATTTCAAAATTATTTAAGAATTTAAACGTGATAAAGTTTCAATAATCTTAATTTTAAATATATGAATTTTCTGAAAATCTGAATTCATCCTATTTCTAATTATTCATGTAAATTAAAGCAATATAGCTAATTTTTTTAAACATTTGTACAGTAACATAAATTTTTATTTAATTTTGTATTTTACAAATTTTATTAAAGCAATTCGAAGAAGCTTGAAGATGGAATATTGCATTTAAAGAATTTTGTCAAACATTTGAGATATAAACATTAAATATCCGGGATTTCTTTTATTTTGATTCTTGTAATGCAATGAAATTTAACTGAAAGTTCAACTAAAAATAGGACATTTTTGATTTATTAAATTGTTTATTAATAATATTCTTAATCAACTTGCAAGTTTTAATATAAATTTATCTGCATCTGCGTTTTGATTAAACTTAGAAATTACAGTATATATTTACATGGTCGACACAAAATTTAAAATTTTGAATGAAAAACTATATTATTTCATAAAATATTCTCCAATAAATATCTGAGTATTATCATGAACAACACCTAATAATGTCTTAATTATCAATAAAAAATTAATTGAAAAGTTAGAATGCTACGCGACATGATTGTTTCTAGTTAATAACATATTCTCCATTAATACAATTAATAAAAAATTGATGTCATTAAACGAATTAATTTTGAAAAAAAGTATAAGTTAAAATACTCTATAAATACCTATTATTTTTTCAAGTTTTTCAAGTCAAAAGATTAATGCTTTTAAAGTGATAATTACAGGATCATATTCTAATACATTAAGAACTGTTTTATTTTCCGTATTCTTTTCTTAATGTAATATATATTTCTTTCATTATTAAATAATAAATATTTAAAGCTTAACACTCTCAATTTCCTTAACGTATTTATTTTTATTTAATTTTTCATGAGATTTATTTTATCTTGTAAGAAATTTAAAGAATTCTTAATGATGAGTACTAAAAATAAATCTCCTATGTCAAATTATTCAAAAATTACTTTTATTCCCTTTAATCTGTCATCCGCGACATTGCAAAATGCAGTTTTGTATTCAATAAAAAATTTCAGTTCAAATTTCTTAATTGGCGAGAAATGAATTGAGCAATAAATAAAAATACATGTAATAATTTTTATAGTGAAAATAATCTTTTTCTGAAAATGAAAAGCACACGTCATTAAAACTTCTTCCTAAAAAATCATTTTCTTAAATTGAAAAATTTTTTCTTTATTCAATAATGGGTCATTTTTCTTTTTCCCTACTATTGTTACACATTTATTTAATACTTCTTCCATTAACTTAGAAAGTGAAAAAAAAAGCAGCACAAAAACTTAATTAAATTTTAATATCTTTTTTCTGTTTCATATTTTTTTTCCATTTTAATAAAGAGATAAGGGTTATTTATTCAAATAAATTTCTTCAAGTAAACAAAGGTAGATCTTGAAATCATTTGACTTAAAAAACATAATTTCTTTTTCTTTAAGAAATAAATTAAAATTATTTATAAAAAATACGAAATTAATACAGTCTTCCTATTAGTTATTTATCATTGTATTTCATTAATAATAATAATATGCTAAGATAAATTTATCTTAATCAAGTTTTTTTTAATTTTAATACATTAATTAGATTGAAATACAACTTTTGTACCAGTATTTCATAGTATACATAAATACTCATTTGATATGGAAAAATAACTACAAAGAAATAATGCTTATTGATATAATGTTTATTTTAACGATTTATTTTTGCACTGTTATGCAGAATAAAATTAATTAATGATTTTACTAGAAAGAAATAACTATGTCAGAAATAACATTTGTATGAATTTTTATCATGAAAGAATTTAATATGCGAGTAAATTTTATTACTTTGTTATTATAATAGATAATTTTAAGACACAAACATTTGATTATATTAAATTTTAGGAAACGAATTAACGAAATGTGCAATATTGAATGTGTAGAAAATATATAATTAAATTGGCTTCCATGAGAATCTTACCTTTAAATAATCTGTTGCAAATTCGTTTCAATAAAAACTTTGATAAAGATTTGGTTTCAGTTAAACAATCGACAGAAGAAACCACAGAAGTGTAATTGGAAGAAATGTCGCTGTCCCAAACAGAAGATTGCGGGTTCTGCACTGTTTGTCTTGTTCGATAATGTCGGCTGGGTTTCATGAAATAAGTTGTCACAATGCCCTCCAGTCGAAGTGTTACCTTTGGACATATCAGGGAAAGTACGGAGCTTATTTTATTTAAACTTTTCTAAATGAAAGGACTCCTACATTCAGGGTTATGATAGCACAAAACTTAAGGCAGGCATCCCCTATGCAAGAGGATATCAGTTCCTCCTTACGCCAGATGGTGGACCTAATATTTTCATTTCATTAGTCCAAAATTTTAAATAAAAAATACTATGCAAAAAATAGGTTAACAAAAATTTAATAAGGTAAGTTCTAGGTCAAAAACATAGAATGCTCTAGCATTTTTTCTTACTTTAAGGGATTATAATAAATATTGCTAGATTTTATGTTATACATAAATTTTGACACTGGTATGTCTGTTAACTTTACAACTTTACTTTACATCCAGAAGATATCAACATATATATATCCGCTTTTCATATCCTATAATTTATACTTTTTCATTGTATGTATATATATATATATATATATATATATATATATATATATATATATATATATATATATATATATGGCCCCTTTTAACAAATGTAAGAGTTACACCACCCGTATAATGAAATAGCATAATGTAATAGATATGGTTAAATGTCCTCTGAATTACCAAACATGGTAATCGCTAAATATCGTTAAGTGGCCAGTGAAATTACCAAATATGGTTAAGTATCATCTCACACCAATATTTTCAACGAATAAGTGACCAGTATGCTGTACCAGTATGTTCTGAGGGGGTTAAGTTTTCTGGAAACTTTTTTGGTAGAACAGATGAGCTAAAAATGTCATGGCTGGTCTTCTCACAAGTAAATTGTTCCAATATTAATAAAACTTATTCTTGAAAATCTGCCTTTTTAATAAACCTTCTTAATTTCACCAAGGCACAAGGAGGTAACCACGTTATACCTTATATGTGTATAAATATATATATATATGTATCATTATTCACTTAATATCAATTAATTGTTCCTTATGTCCAAAATAGTTGTAGTCTTACAAATTTCTTCTAGTAAAAAAACACTATACTAACATTATTATGTGTTGTAATTAGTTGCATAATAACCTAAAAATCAAACTTAACTACCTATATATTTTTAGAACTTCCCAAGAAAATTTTATTTCATATTTTCTTCATAAACCGGTAGCTATTACGATTCAAATTTCTAATATCTTGTCCGGATTGTTCCCCTTCTTCGAACAAAGGAAGATGTTGCATTACCTATGTAAACATACATCATTTGAGCCACGTATACATTAATCTCCACCGCATGAATGAGAGCGTGTTAGGGTTCCATCCATCCCATTAGGGGAAGAATATTTGTTGTCCCTCCATTAGTGAAGGATAATCTCTGTTAAGCTTTCAAGCGCTATCTCCGAACAGGAGAAGCGGACCCCTAAAATGATGAAGCGACCGGATTTATGCCTCCCAGGAATGCCTACATAAATATAGAATACACATAGTGAGCATTAGGCTCTAGAACGCCTATTTAGCAAACATCGATCACGTTCTCTTGCGATATTACGCGAGATTGAATGTTATAAATCCTTGGGGGGAAAGGAATTCTTCCTTGGCTCGCGACGCACGATCCTGGTGGACACTTGGGGTCGGGAGAGGTTGTGAAATTGTTCTTTTATTTCGACGTCTAGCTGCTTTCTCAAGATAAAGAACCATTATGGTCTTAGGAAAATATATAAATTGCATATTAGACGTCATGCTTTTAATGCGTAAGACATTTTCGATTAATTTGTCTTTATTTATTTGAAGTAAAAGAATTCTTCTAAATTTATTTAAATCTTTTAAATTTATTTAAGATTTTAAAAATGTTTCGCTATAATCGAATTTTTGAATTGTTCTTATTTCTATGAAGTTTCCACTTAAAAATGCTTATGGAGAATACAAAATAAATTATTAACGAATGTTTCAAGTTGAATGTTCCAATTGTTATTCATTCACGAAGATACTAATGTGAAGGGCGTGAGTATAAATAGCATTAGTATGAACAAAATAAACATAAGCAATATAAATAACATAAACAAAGACTCTAATTTAAGAAATATGAAAGCATAGATTTTATGAAATGAATAACAAATGATGGAAAATTAATTGTAACAATTATTCTCTAAGAATATAAGTCTTTTTTTTCTAATTTCAAGTAATATATTAGTTAAATAGAGAAATTTGCTTTTTATAAAATGTATTAAGAAAGAGTCTCATAATGATCTTAACATTATAACAGCACATTTTAATGCATTGCTCCAGTGACTTATTAATTGTGAACAAGAATACAAATTTTTCTATCAATCGTTATTTCTTATAGTGAAAAATTAATAAGATACATTATAAAGCTATTACTTATTCATATTTTTCCCGCTTTCTATTTTGATTGGATGGTTGATTATATTGTTATAGTTATTAATCTCGGGACTATCTAGCAGAGCTTGACAATCCTCATAAATCCAAAAATATCCAAAATGTCTAAGAAAAGGTAAGGGTCTAGCAGGTCCTAGTCCTAGACAAAAATTTAAACACTACAAAATGTGGGAAGTAAAGTCATGTCAGCTGTGTATCAATGACATATTTGTCTACCTAAATGGTCTATTTTTCTTCCTGAAAATGAGGGCTCTTGCGTAACCATTCAAGAAGTCCCATTATTGTACTTCTAGTATATTTCTTAAACATTCCCCATTAAGCTGGAAGCCAGAGCTAGACAATCCCCATAAATCCAAAAATATCCAAATTATCTAAGAAAAGGTAAGGGTCTAGCAGGACCTTGTCCTAGCCAAAATTTAAACACAACAAAATATGGGGAGGAAAAGTCATTTCAGCTGTGTACAAACAATTTAGGCTAATCTGTGGTTTACCCCTTTATCGCCAAATGGGTGCAAGACGCACAAAGCGTGGTAACCCTGACTATTTCATCTTAAATACACTCCTTGTGGCTATTCTGTCTTTTTTGTTATATTTTGTTATACAATTATATGTGTATTTTTTGTTACATAATTCGTAAAAAAAAACCATTGTTTTTGTTTTCATTGCTATACCAACGGTGAAATTCGTTAAGAACACGGATTTCGGTTTCGTCGCCATAGAAACGCTGTTTTTACCCAGTGTCTCTCGGACTTTTAACTCCGCGAGACAACACGCAAAAACGCGCCAGTTCACGACTTTTTGAAAATGCGACAAGCAAGGGATTCAAAGCACATTTTCACCACGGCTTATTTGTCTACCTAAATGGTCTATTTTCTATCTAAAAATGAGGGCTCTTGCGTAATAATTCAAGAAGTCCTATTACTGTATTTCCTACTATTTCTTAACCAATCCCCTTTAAGCTAGAAGCCAGAGCTGGACAATTCCCATAAACCCAAAAGTATCCAAAATGTCTAAGAAAACGTTAGGGTCTAGCAGGACCTTGTCCTAGCGAAAATTTAAACACAACAAAATATGGGAAGGGAAAGTCATTTCAGCGGTGCACAAACGGCTTATTTGTCTACCTAAATGGTCTATTTTTCTATCTAAAAATGAGGACTCTTGTGAAACCATTCAAGAAGTCCCATTATTATACTTCCAGTATATTTCTTAAGCAATCCCCATTAAGCTAGAAGACAGAGATAGACAATCCCAATAAACCCAAAAGTATCCAAAATGTCTAAGAAAACTTGAGGGTCTAGCAGGACCTTGTCCTAGTCAAAATTTAACCACAACAAAATATGGGAAAGAAAAGTCATGTCACCTGTACACCAATGGCGTATTTGTATATCTAAATGGTCTACTTTTTACCTAAAAATGAGGGCTCTTGTGTAACCATTCAAGAAATTCCATTATGGTACTTCAAGCATATTTCTTAAACAAAATTTTATAAAATTCGAATACTAAAACTTTTATTAAGAAACTTCAAATAACTTAAGAAAAAATAATGGCGACATATTTACATTTGGAACATTTCATCCCAATGAAGCAATTGTGATCAAGAACATAAATACAGTAGTGGCCAAAATTGTGGACACTTTTGGAAATTTTTGAACTTTGTATGCTTATAGAAAGCGTTACATTTCACAAAATGCAAACTTGTATATATCATTTTAAAGAGAATTTATTACTGAATTCAATAAAAAACATAAAATTCAATTATATGCAATACAAAACGCTAAATTATAATAGTTATCGATATACATGATTGCAGTCAGTTGTCAGTACTTAGTAGAGTACCCTTTATTTTTGATTACAGCTTTACATCGACGTTTCATTGAGCTGACGAGAGTTTTAAGCTCTTCTTTCGTTATTGCATGATGCCAGGAAACAATTATAGCCTCAATTTCCCTTTTATTTAAAGGGCGCCTCATTCGGACAAGAATTTTCAAACGTTGCAACAAATTTTCTATAGGAATGAGGTCAGGACTGTTTCCTGGCCATGACAACAATTTAATATTCTGTACAAAACCACTCTTTCGATATTTTGGCCGCATGACAAGGAGCAGAATCCTGATGAAAAATGAACGAAGCATTGTTGGGAAAGAGATCTCTAATGGAAGGTAAAAGTTTTAGTTCTAGAGTTGTGTCAATGTATTTTCTGGCATTAAGTATCCCATCGATGACATGAAGGCGACAATACCATCTACTGACATGCATGACCAAATCATAACACTAACTGGATTCTTCATAGTTGCTTGAATGCAGTCAGGAGGTAGCTCTTCTCCTATTCGACGTCTTACATATTTTCACCCATCACTACCGAATAACGATAGCTTAGTTTCATCCCTCTATATAACTTGTGACAACTGATCATCTGTCCAATTAATGTGTTCCTTTGCCCATTGTAGTTTCTTTTTCGTTGCTGAAACTTAAGATAAGGCTTTTTCATGGAATTCTACCTCTCAGTCCAACATCTGTTAACATTCTCCTGATTGTTCTTGAACTAACAGAAACACCAGCATCATTCAGATCACTTCTGATGGTCGCTGATGACATTTTTCTATCTTGGAGACATAGTCTTCTTATTCTTCTGCCATCAACAGATGTGGTTTATCTTTTTCGGCCTTTTCCTTCTTTGTTTTTTATTGAATTTGTCTCCTGATATTGTAAACAAAAATTTCGGACTCCAGATGTAGTCACTGAACCACCCACATGTCTTGCAATTTTAACATAGGAAAGACCACTTTCTCGTAACACGATAATATTCCATCTCTTTCTAGTTGTCATATCTACTCTTTTATTTGAGGTCATTAATTCTTATTTCAATATTAAAAATTTTTACAAAAATTCCTAATTGTCATTGCAGTGTATAAGAGACAAGTTTGAAAACTCTCGTCCGAATGAGGCGCTCATCAAATAAAAGGGAACTAATTGAGGCTAGAATTGATTTCTGGCATCATGTAATAATGAAAGAAGAGCTTAAAACTCTTGTCAGCTTAATGAAATGTCGATGTGAAGCTGTAATCAAAAATAAAGAGTACTCTGCTAAGTACTGATAACTCACTGCAATCATCACTATCTAATGTATATCGATAACTGTTATCGTTTAACTTTTTTTGTAATGCAAATAATTGAATTTTGCGTTTTCTATTGAATTCAGTAATAAATTCTCTTTAATATGAAAGATACAAGTTTGCATTTTGCGAAAAGTAACGTTTTCTATAAGCATACTAAGTTCAAAAACATAAAAATTTCCAAAAGTATCCACAATTTTGGCTACCATTGTATAACTAGAAGCTACAGTTTCTTAAACTCAATGAAAACATTAATTAAAATGATTAATATTTTTAAAATAGAAATTCGTTTCTCGGCCGCCGTCTGACTTATGAGTAGTTGTTTACAAACATCAAAATAAATCTAATTTTTATACTGAAATAAAAAGTTGTCAGTCTTTATTTGTTGAGCTACAATCTCTATATTTTTGACATTTCACTTTAAATGATATTTCAAAAACTTCAGAAAAGTAATGAATCAGAGCGCATGTTGCATTAACAAAAGATTTTACTTAAAATAATTTACTTATAATTTGTTCTACTTTAAATAAATTACCTTGAGTAAAACTGGAAGTAATTTACTTAAAGCGGAAAAATATTAGAATACACTGAAAGTATTTTTGAACAAATTGAGTTTTAACTGACTTGTTAATTTTCAAATACTTGTTAATTATAGTTAAATCTTAGTTCCTTCAAAAATACTTTCTTTATTTTCTTCCTGAAAATATTTAAAACTTACAAATAATCCTTAATAATGTCAATTGAGAATTCATTAGTTAAAAGAAAGTATTATAATTAGAAACGCGTAACACAGAAATCATTTTGTGCACATTACATCTGGGAATAAGAAGAGAAATAAAATATTAATATACTGATTTTCAGTCTACATTTTAAGGCACGAAATGTATTATATATATATATATATATATATATATATATATATATATATATATATATATATATATATATATATATATATATATATATATATATATATAATATTTCTGTATTATTATCTTAAGCTTACTATTCGAAAGAAATTTATTCTATTATAAAATTTCAATACACTTTAGATAAGTATAACTTTTTACATTTATGACATGATAATTTAAGTTATACTTAAAATATAATTTTGCTGACAACTGAGTATTTATTGGCTGTTAGTGTAATAATTTTATTCATATAATTTTACTTAAAATTTTATGAAATGAACTATAGTTTATTAAAATTTTGCTGAATTTTCATTTAGTACACACATTTATCATCATTCAACATAACAATTTTTGTTTTGATCCTAAGATGTTATTTTCTAATTTAAAATAATATTAAATAGTAAATAAGTTATTCGTTCTTATTTTCAGACACTTTCAGTCACTTTATTATTAACATAAGTTATTTCTCGCTGTCGCGCAGTTTACAGGGAGATTTTGAATTTTGATTAAATAGCAGTTGTATTTCAGAAACAGGAAACAAATTTCCTCATAAATTTTTCATTCAAAAATAGGCACAGAATCTTAACATTGTTCGTAGAGTTCTATTTCAACCCATCGTCTCATTTTTAAAAGCATTCTTATTTTTTTTTTCTTGAGATATACAGTTAGGATATATGACACATTTCAGAGAGAAAAGTTTATTTGCTGCCCCTTTCGTCTTTCTCTTTTAGGTTGGCAGGCGTCCAGAAAAATGACTGCATTTTCCCTGTGTATTAAACATGATGTGCGGAGGGAGGGAGATGTAGGGATAGAACTCTTACAGAACGAAAATAGCCGATTGGTTGAAGACATGAAATAATAAAAAAAAAACTAAATCGTAGTTTCATGATATTCCCTATTTTTCCCTACCCCCTCGCCATACATCTTCTATGTCATTTTATGCCTCTTTGAAAAAACTTCTCTGATGATTTTGTCGATATATTTCTTGGCGACAAAAAAGAAATACTGATACCAATCCATCCATGATCCGTTATGCCATATATTAAGCTCAATGAAACGAATATAAGGATTATTTTTCTGTAGAGATTTTTCCACAAATGCTTAAGGATTTAGATCCCAGATTCGATAAAAAAAAATGTTTTTTACTGGAAAAAAAAACAATGCTGTTAGAAAAAATTGTATGCGTCTTGAAATTTAGCTTGATGATGCTTGCTACATGTCTGTTGAAATTTTTTAATATTTTGTTATTGATTATTGTTTTTTTTTTTTTTTCTTTTTTTAATATTTCCATTGCCAATTTAAGCCCCAACAATTTTAAAACAAATTTTCTCAGTTTGTCAGAACTCTATTCGATTGCCCGTCTCAGGGCGTAGGTTAAAAAAACAATTTTAGTACATATTTCTCCAAAATAGTTTTCCAATGATGTTAATCTCAGCTATTATTATTAAGAATAAACCTTCAATAATTCTACACAGTATGCAAAAAAATACAATATCTTCATATTTGATTTATACATACTTTTTTTTTTGCAGCTGATATTAAAAAATTTTTAAACTCTATTTCTAACTTTAATTAAAAACAATTTAGTTTGAAAATTATTATATCTTTTTATATAATAATCATCATATTATTTTATTGCGATCTCAATCAAATAATTTTTTTTTTATGTTTTCGCGTGTTTTAATAAATATACGTTATATTAGTGTTAAATTAATAGAGAAGAATATTTTTATTAATTCTACATGAATTTTAACTAATAATTTGAAACGCTTTTCTTCTTATTGCATTTTTTTTTTGCAAAAAGAAGTATGCATAATTTGGCCCATATACTTAGTTCCAATAAATATATTTTCTATACGTCTTGAACTTTAATTTAAATTTTTGTGATATTTGTATACATTTCGAATATTTTACTTCAAGTTTTAAAAGTTTTATTTTAATTTAAAATTTCTGTGTCTATGTTTCGAAAATTAAAAAGTTTAACATATTTCTTATATTGATTACACTGCATATAATTTTGTCTGGAATATATTTCTCAAGATTCATCAATCAGAGTCATATGCACATCATATTCTGTAAAGTGAATAAAATTATCCAAGTATTCACTTTTTCACCATTATTAAATTATCAATGAAGGAGAAAATATAGAAATGAACTTTAATAAAAGTCTGCGAACTTTATTTTGAGTCATTACTGTTGAAAGTGGCGACGTTATTAAACTTTCTTAACTAGCAAATAAATTGTGGTGCAACAAGTGTGAACCAATTTTTGTTCATTCTAGTAAAGTTTTCCTTTTTTTAAATCTGGAGTTACTTAAGATCAAAGATTTGCGGGGAAAATCACTCATTTCAATGAAGGAATATATTTCATTATTTTCCTTCCGTTGTATGATTTTAAAACATCCTGATAATATTTTATTTACGTATATTTTACACGTTTTCTACATTTAATGTTTACAGACTTTGAAAAATATCTTATGAATCTTTGAAGCACTATGAATAAAATTTGAATTTTGAATTTTATTTCCTTAACTTCGTTTTCTTCTCTTTATAACATTAAATCATGTCAATTTAAGTTAAAATTTTAACAGATTATCGTAAAATAAATTATTTAAAAAAGTTAGATCACTTTTAAATATGCCTTCCTAAAAAAATAAATGTCATCATGATCCCCAGCTCGAAAAGTTAAATTCAATATCAAATACAAAAAATATGGGCTAAAACTGCGTATTAGGATGTTAATATGAGGGTCAGAATGATTGCATTGAAGAACATGAAAAAATAAGACTCCAATTGTTTTATTTATAATCACATACATTAATATCAATTTTTTAAAAAAAATAATTTGTGGTTGCAATATCTCTATCATTAATTCAATCTTATTTTACAAAGACAAAGAAAATTTTAAATGACTTTCTATCAAATTTCTGATTTCTATCAAAAATCAGAAATTATATTTCTTTTCTAAGTTCAGTATTAACTAAATCAATAATTCAGTACAGATTTAGTAATAATTTTAATACCTCACTTGCTTTACAGAATCTAAGTATAGTCATACAAAAGCTAATTTAATTGGTTTAATTGAGTTATTAATGCTACAATTAATATCTTAAGATCTTATTCCAGATATTAATCCAATAGTGATAAGGTCTTTCAATAAAACTTTACAAAGTTCAAGAAAAATCTTTTAAATTATTTATTTTATATTAATTATTGTCAAATATAATAGCTAATTGGTTTATAAAGATAATAAATATTTAAAATTTGTTTCCTTTTTTAACAAAATATTGTCTGTTATATTTCTCGTGAGAATAATAATATATTTATCCTTTCTCAGCACAGACACGTTATTTGTCATTATATATCAAATATACAAAAAATAATTTTTTGTGCTAATATTTAAATAATAGCATTTCAATTGGTGATTCTACTTTAATTTATATATATTTTAATGAAAATTTTGATTAGAAAAACTCAACATGTTTACATGTTTGTTGTGTTTTTATCACTACTATTTATAATATGCTTATATTCTTAGTATCTTCCTCTAATTTTGAATTTAAATAAGATACAATAAATAATTTCAAATTAAAAATATTTCAAAAGTGATATTTAGAATTAAAAAATATTAGTGTAAAATGATACAGTAGAATTCCAATCATCCGAATCAATTTGGGCCAGACTCCATTCGGATAATAAAATATTCAGATAATTAGAATTTTTCCAAAAAAGAGTCTATTTTAATTATTTATCGTACGTTGAAAATTGCAGAAAAAAACTAAGGATTTTTAAACAAAAGGAACTTTTTGATCAATTAAATGAAAATGCAATACTTTTACATGTTAAGATAATTACAAGTGCGGCGCATTAATATATTATCTATGTCTAGAACTATAAATGAAAGTCATTGTTTTCTGAACATCTCGATCAGGTTATCTACCTGCATCTATTTTCGGACAACCGAATCGCACATCTGCTTGACACTCAGATTTGTGGTCACAATCAAGCTATATTCTATTCATTTCAAAGCCGGCAAATGCTTCATTAGCTGGTGGTCCCGTATGTGCTTCAACTCAGGCATTAAGATCATCTTCTAATCGGCCCTTTAAATAAGTTTGCCATCAGTTTCAATTTGAAATCTTAGCTCTCACTTATAATATATTTTCCTATATATCTTCAACATTAACTTTTGAACATCCAGGAATTTTCAAAAGAATATTTATGAATTCCTCAAGTGACCCGTCTCTTTCTCTAATTCTCATTTTCTCTTTTTTCTTACTTTTCCGTTCCTTGAGATTTTTCTCATTATATATTTTTCTTCTTCAAACAATTTTTTTTTGAAATTCTAAATTGTGGTAGTTAGCAAACAGGAGAATAGATATTTAAGTAAATAGGTAATTAGTAAAAAAGGTGTACTTATATACATAATTACAAGATTCATTTATATAAATTTTACTCGAATCATTATTTTTTTCTTTTACATTCAAATAGATAGTAATTTTGTAATGTGAGAACTAAGAATTAAATTTAATACTAAAGATATGACATATACACACACGTTTAAGTAAACTTATATCTCCCCGAGTTATACATTTGTATATATGTTATAAATGTTATAATGTTGATATGTATTCCTTTTTTACATACAGAAAGATAAAAGTTTTCTCATTTTTGTCTAGAAACAATATCTTACCACCAGAGAAAGCATCCATTTTAAATCAAGACTTATCCACGTCAAAGTTATTTTAAATAATCCGCTGTCAGAAACTGCTTTCATAAATATCAAGCCTATTACAAGGAAAAGTGTTCCTTTATTATTTTTGAATTCCAAAAAATTGCAATTTCCGAGGCTAGAAATTTCGTGCTTTTACTGTATTCCACTTATATGTATCTACGACAATTTAGGATAATCAAAGAATGTTAGGAAAAAAATCCTTTATGCCAATTAAATATTTTCATGTTCCCAAAATGTTAATATATTGTAAAAATAATAGCATTTAATATATATAGCATTTAAATATAATTTGAATACATCAAATAACATATATTTAGAATTAGAACCGTGATATAGAAAAACCATAACGGAATATTATGGTTTTTGGCGCAAGTGTCATATAATGTATGATTTTTGGCTATGAAGAAATGTTGCCAAGATGGCGTATCGTGACATACGTGATTATGTAAATACTAGAGTTACCAAAATATAATTTTCTGTATAATTCTTATAGGTCTCAATATGTATGACGTAATAAAAACGATATTGCCAAATACATAAGAAAATCAGTCTAAAAATCGCCGATCTCAGAATTTGACATCATGGATAATACGGCATCTGTGCCTGGTTTTTATATATTACAGTTTTTAAAAATGAAACCCATTGCTTATTTTAATCAATATATTTCATGTAGAGAATATTTTTACTATATTCTTTAATTTTTAAGTATAAAAATTAAATCTATAAATCAAATCTTTACTAAACTCTCTTACATATTTCTTTGTGTGTGTTTCTCATAACACCCTGAAACACGGAACACATATCACAAAGCGTAAATTTTTGTCATGGATTTAAGTTAGTTATTAAGATTTCATTGCTACCGAAATTATAAAACATTATTCACTTAAAAATGATACACCCAAAATGTGGAAAAAAATAGTTATAAAATTATATTAACTGAGGAAATGGTTATTTGTTTCGGAACATATAAAAAAACTTAATTCCTTTACGAGTATTTAAAAAAGATTTTGTTGGGGTTATCTTCTTACGAACATTTAGGATATATAGTTAAAATAAATCATCAAACTATACAATATAAAAAGATATGCAATTTAAATACAAAAAAGTCAGTGAAAATAAAAGTTCATTTTTTTTTAAGTCAAACAGTGTTAAATTACAACATCCACCAAAATTATTCAACAGTAAAATATATGGTAATAGATTTCAAATGCCAGTTTATAAGAATGTATACATGATTGGCACTCTTCCAAATTGAAGTAATATATTGTAAATGTATTGTTCTATCACGCTCATATATCTTATAAACACTGCTATTTGTTCTACATAAATATTTAAAGATAAGCTACAAAATCTGACTTTAAAATTTGAATAAATAACTTTTACGAAGAATCTCAACTTTTTATTCTGTTTCTACTGGCGCTAGAAATTAAAGATAATGAACTTTCTAATTTTTTATTGACATTTAATGTTATTTCTTTATTATAACGACATATCAACATAAAAGTTATTTCAAAAATTTCTATACCAGAAATTGCTTTAGTAAATCTCAAGCCTTTCACTTGGAAAAGTGTAATCGTCTTATTATTTTTGAATTATTTAAAAAAATAAAGATTGAAACACTGTAAGTTGAAGTTAGATATTTAATTAATGGATATTTTTAATCCTCAAAATTTAAAATTACAAAACTGCTGACTAATAATCCGGATGCAAGAAACTTAAACTGAGAATATACAAGGAGACAAAATATGTTTATGAAACGCCAGTGCTTCTATTAAAATTAATAAGAATACAGAAATCTTAATTGAATATTTGAATTTAGCAGAAAAATTATAACCTGTGTTTTTATATCATAAGTTTTTTTTTTATTCATTACTTTCTCTAACATTAAAGTGTTTATTTAGAGAAAGCATTCGCCTTCAATACGCTAGTGTTTTCTTCAGCAATTTAAGCCAACAAATTTTAAAAAAAACGTGTATGCTGAAACTATAAGGAAATTTTAGTTGAAAAATTAAATGTAGGAAGGAATTATTTACTTATTCTAAAACAAAACTTTTCTTGTCTAAATTCCATAAAAAAAATGCATGAATTAAGTTTAATGCATCTTTGATGTTTTCATTGTCAAATTATGTCTTTCTATCAACATCTTTCATTAATTTCTGTTGATTTACAAAGCATTTATACGTACCATGTATATATGAAGGGTATATAAAATATAAACAATGACAGATAAAATAAAACATAAATCTTAAATCAACGGAATAAAAAGAGAACAAATATTCACGAATTTTCGAAAAATGCTTGCGGTGAAGAAATGATAAATAATGAGGATTTTGTAGGGCAAGTAGATAAATCTATCATTTTTAAAATACGATAATATCTTCCCATAAATTATAAAAATGTCTCTACTGCAAGAAAACCATTTTTCCACAACAATGGTTGCAAAAATGAATACACCGAATTAGATTTATCCATAATAAACTCTCTTATAATTCTTTAATTCTTAGTTACTTCAAAACTACGCAGAAAAACCATGAAATCTTGTATTATTTTGCAACTGCAAATAACAAATTAAATGTAACTTGACTTAGAAATATATATAATTCAATTTTGTTTGTTTATTTCAATCTAACAATACACTTCCTTTCATAATTCATCACGTTTCTTAATTTTGAAAGACAGATAAACAAAGTTAAAAAAAAATGGTAATTATTTTCCTGAAAGTTTTTTGTTGAGTGAGAATTTCTATAAAATGAGTGTCCGCTTTTTCAGTACTTTTTATTTGCGTTAGCCTCAAATGCTCAAACATTCAAACTATTTGTAATAAATTGCCCAATATTTGTGTTCCTCTTTTTAAAGAATTAATTTCTGTCATTATCATTTATTATTAAATTTTTTTTTCCTTATCATTTTGTAATAACACTCGTACTTAGCATGCATGTCATGCATCGCATTTTCTTGTTTAGTCATGAAACATCAATTCATTATGAAAGTTTGTTTACAATATAAAAAACTGCATATTTAGCAATGTATCTATTCTAAACTGTATTGTTTGGAAGAACTGGAGTTCTACTGTCATTTTCACACATTACTTTTATATTTACATTCGTTAAAGCAATATTATTGATAATTTTAAATTTTAGTTCTTTTTTTTATGATTTTATGACGTTCAGATATTGTGAGTTTATTCATAATAAATGGTATAGAGTTATATTGACTCATTAAGAATTGGTTTCTTAAATTGTAACAGTAAAACAACAATTTCAAGTTTTATGCAAGTTTCCTATTGAATGAAAGTAACTTTTACATAAATGGAGCTACATTTAGAAGAATACTGTATTTATAAATAAAAATGCATGATAAGAAACTATACAAGCGTATTAGAAATATCTCTTGGTTATTCATATAACTTTAGCCTTTTTTGATATACCTTTTTATACAGTTTTCTTTAACATTAATTATTGTCAAAACATACGTCAGAAATCAATATTTAAATATAATAGATTAATATCCATTAAAATTTCCTTTTCTTAAGTAAACCAATGTTCATAAAATTAAATTTCAGATTCTTCACTTACAATTTTTGAAAAATGAATTCATGCAAAAGAAATTTTTTTTTATTAAAAAAAAATTAAAAATTAAAAGT
This sequence comes from Latrodectus elegans, assembly GCA_030067965.1. Classification (NCBI taxonomy): domain Eukaryota; kingdom Metazoa; phylum Arthropoda; class Arachnida; order Araneae; family Theridiidae; genus Latrodectus; species Latrodectus elegans. Next base: position 35,602,494 of record CM057821.1, on the reverse strand, counting down.
ATTTAGTATTTAGTTTTAAATTTTCTGCTTAAAGTATTCTACACTTTTGTTTCATTTTTCATGTAAAAAAGTATTTCGAAAATCCAATGTACTTGCATACCCTTAAGTCAAACATGTTCCTTTATTCATAAAAATCGAATCGATTAAATAATTCCTCACTTGCTCACACTTTTATGCCTCTTGGTATTTAGTAAAAAATAAGTGAGAATTAAAACTACTCCAAGCAAGCATTTCGCTATGATTTTTTTTTCATTCTTTTTTTTTTCTACCTTTCAAATACGTTGATGAGAAATATAATAGTTTTTTCTTCATGTTTTCAGAAGTGAAAGAAAGTAGATGATAGATAAAAAAAGAATAATAATGGTTTTGAGTAAAAATATCAATTATCTAAATTGAACTGTTCTGACTCGATTTCATAAATTGCGGGCGCTAATGAGAGAAGATGAAAAAAGAAAGAAACGCCAACAAAACACACTGGGGAGAATTGTTAATAACTAAAAACAAATAAAACAAGAAAACAAAACATTCGTATTAAAGAAAGTTTTTCGCAATTACTACTAATTTGATTTAGCTGATTTTATTACTTTTTATTTTTTTCTTTTATATGTACACAAACATATACCGTTGCCAAGTTTAAAGTGAGTAAAAAAAATTACCACAAATTGGATTAATTTCTTCTCCAATACTGAATTTAGAAATTTTTTTGGGATATATTTTAAGAACATTACCATTTAAATTAAGTGCAAAGTTGAAATTTGATTTGGTTACTACTACTGCATCGCCTCTGTATAGAGTTGATATTTTAAAAATTAGTAAATAAGAGATAACTCTAAATGTGTGTCATAATTTAAATAATTCTCACAAATATCGCTTTATTCCAAATGTGGTTAATTTTTTTTTTCATTTTGTTAAGCTAAATGTGTTAATTTACTTCACTGATTTTTCCTTCTACAAGAATAAATAATTACATTTGTACAGTACAGAACACAACAAATCTACTAAGAGTATTTGGCATTATATTATTTGAGATTTGATGCATGGTTTTTTTTACTCATAATGGATTTAATTTAACGTCTTATATAAAATATGAAATTAATTCAATTGATTATATTTTTTGTATGTTTTAATTTAAGTATATTTCTTTCCGCCATAAAAGTTTCAGTTCTGCTATAAAAATTTCGATATTATTGAACAAAGCATTAGTTTAATGAGTGCAAATAATCTGCTAAATGATTTTCCAAATTTATATAGATTATAAGCCCTAAAATCTCCGAAGCCATTATATATTATTTATTTATATCCCATCATATTTATATTACATTTAATAAAAGAACTTCTGAAAATATATTATTATGAACTTCTTCTGTTCTTTAGGTAGTGAATATTTATATTTTTAATATATTTAAAAAGAATATTTGAGATATAAGAAAAAGATCAAAATTTGAAACTGCTTAAAATCAAAATTAATTGATTACTATTATAATATTGTGGTCTCTATGTCAATTAAATATAATACATTTTTTTTATTTTTAAAGCAATACTTTTTTAAAATGAATAAAAAAGAGAGAAACTATAATAAGAATTTACTAATAACTTTTTATTTGATCAATTCAATACAGAATAGAATATATTTGAATTGTAAATATTATTGCAAGAGTGACGTTATTATTAAAATCATGAAAGTTCTGTAAGATGTTGATTAGGAAGAATTTTAATAAGGAAAAGGTTTTATGAAAACTCAATTAAATTTCAGTAAAGAACCAAAGTTGTGTCATAATATGTAACTTTGTAAAATTTATTATAATGATGCCTGTTATCAAAATAATTTTAATTTGATAGGGATAAAAATAAAGCAATAATTATGTTTAAAAGGATACATACTATATACATAGATAAATATCGTTTTCAAGAACAATTTTTTTTCGTTTGATAGTTTTCAAAATCGTTTGGATAACTAGTTTTATCATGCTTCAGAGGTAATACGTAATGCAGAAATAATATAGTCACTGAATGAAAATATTGAAATCTTATCTTTTTCTCCCACCAACAGGTGGTATAAGAAAGATGGTGTCCGATTAGTACCAGTTATCGCCAGACCAGGAGTCATTCTACTAAGTGGATCACTATTCTTCCAGCAAGTAAATGTTCGCGATTCCGGAACATATGTCTGTGTGGTCAATAACAGCGCTGGGGAGAAAAGAATGGAAAGTCATCTTACGGTCACAGGTAATGTCCTATCATGTAATATATGCTTACATTTTTTTACTTTTTTTTGATGGTCCGAAGTATATATAGCAAGTTGAGGAAAGAGCATGATAAAGATTTTAAAATGTTATTAAACTATAAGCAAAAAATAAGTAAATAAGAAAAAGATTCCATTATTATAGCTTTTCTAAAAATATTTTAAAACTTTTCAATCAATATCAATTCCACTTTATAACATACAACCAGCTAACATTTGTGCCGGACTTATTAATTGTATAGTTTGGAAAACTGTATGAATAAAAATTTGTTATATGTATATAAATATGTCTGCTGCGTATGTGAGAGAAGTTTATTTTGCTTATTTGAGTTTAAAATTAGCTGCAAACATCTAATATATACTTGAACAAATGTTTTATGTCCTGAGATAGTGTTATTGAAATAATGGATACAGAGAAAGATTTACTGTACTTGTGTAAGTACTAGTGTGTATAAGTACAAGATATTTTCCTTATTATAATGTTTATAAAAATAATCGCCACAATATAATGCATATTTCTTTGAAGATTTCTGTATTTCTCAGAACTCATGTATCAAGGAGTATGAAGAAAAATAATTGCGTTATTATAAACTCAAGGAATGTAAAACAAAATCCCAAATCCATTAAACTACATACATACATAGTGTTTTAGGTGAGCCCCGGACTGTACCTGTAGGCTAACGAGTTTGGAATACTCGCCCATCACCATCTAGTTTTGAACCTCGGTCAGATGACAAGGTCATACACTTCGACGCTTCCAATAAGTTGGTTATCATATTTTGAAATCCAGTGTCCGACTCAAAATTCATTCTCGTATTTTTTCAACACTGACTTCTGAACACCCAGGAATTTTCGAAAGAATGTTTCTGCAATTCTTAAGTGAAATACCTTATTCTCATCTACTCCTTTTTCTTACTTTTTCCTTTCTTGAGTTTTTATTCTTTTTCTCATTTTCCAACATTTTTTCAGTCTATTTTTCTGAAATTCTATAAGTGATTTGGATCATCAACGATTTGGATAATTGTAGTTCTGCTGTAGTTGCATTTAACTGTTGCATCCTGGAAGCCACATTTTAAATGTACTTTTAGTTTCTTTTACAGAGTTATCATTTTTTAGTAAAATAATTATCATGTTCTCACAATTTTATAAGATAACAAAATATGGTTTTATTTGTAGGTAGATTATCGGTATTAAAAATGGGAATGTCAAATATATATTTTCATTATAGTAATAAAGCATAGCAAAAATCAAAAATATTATTTCATAATATTCAATCTAGTTAGCCGATCTACATAACCACCCCCCTAATAGATTCTATGTAGTTCAAATGTATCAAAATACATAACATGTCTGTCTTTTAGGCAATTAGGGAACGCATTCCACTGGTATCCTGAGTTGATTTTCATGTGATTATCCTAAGCCTATTGATCCTATAATCTGCTGACAGTTACAAGATCTCGATTGACGAGATCATCAATACAGGAATATGATTAGAACTCCGATATGCTACAATTCGACATTCTATCATAATCAAAAATTTGGTAATAAAAATTAATCCTTCTTACATGAATCATTACAACGTTTCAAAAGTAACATTTTTCAGAATGGGATTTCTGTATGAGGAACATGATGTACACAGATTCATCATTTAATGTACACATTGTATGTCTCTTTATCAGGGCTCATTTTACATGTGTAGTCACAAAACAGAAGATGACTGAGATATAACTTTATTAACCTGAATATTTACTAGTATTACATTACATTTTATATTTTACAATTATTTGTGTTATACAATAACTTATACATACTTTATAAATACCACTTGGTATTAGACCAAAAGACATTTTTTTTTTTAAATCTAACTCTTTTCTACTGTTGCCAATTCACATTCTGATAGAAAATGAAAACGATGTCTTTGTAGCGTTAATTTAATGTCGTAAATTTAAATTATAATTTTATGTTATCGTTATTAGATAAAATATTATTAATACTTAGATATTTTAGAAAATAATAATAATAAATTAAACACACACACACACATTTTGACTTCTACATTACTCTCCCACCAGTGACTAAGTTACGTTTTAAAAAATGAATAAATAGTAGGAGTAAATTTTAAAAAATGATGGTTAGGAGAGTTTTTTTTTCCATTAATAATAGAGTTCAGTGCAGTCCTTAAATATTGCTGGTATCTGGATTGTTCTGCCAGCTCGAGAGCATCTACGAGGTGGATTTTCGTTATTTACTTTCTCTTTATTTTCTTTTATAGAAAGCAAATTTTCGTTGATATTTGCCAATATATAGGCTGGTTTTAACCTGTGTAAGTCACATTAACTCTTTTTCCTTTTACTTCAATAGTAAAATATTTTGGCATCCATTCGGCCACTGAAAATGGCTTTTCTTATGGTGGTTCAGATAACTATGTTACTCGGTCTACTCTGAGAAATACATGTGAGCATATTTTTAAGTCTTTGTGAACTTTTCTGATTGGATGGTCTTGGTCTTAGGAATTTCATTTGTGTTTTACAATTACTCAGGAATGTTTTTGGTGTTGTATGAATGGAACTTTCTGTGAAAAATTCACCAGGAAGTTTTATTGGTTGTCCTTAAACCATTTCTGCTATGTAATGATTACTATCTTCTTGTATGCAATATCTTAATCCTGGGAGGACAATTGATAAGGTCTCACTCCAAGCTATGTAGTTGTGGATCCTTAATGCAGTTTTGAGTGGCCTATGAAGACGTTCTATTTTTTTAATGCACTGTGGATGGTAATTTGTTGTGTGATTTAGCTTAATACCACAGATTCTGGACATGTAAATATTTCAGATGAAAATTGTGCTCCACGATCAGTTACTATTTTAGAGCGAGTTCCAAATCTTGTTATCCATTGGTTGTAGAAAGCTTTAGCGATGTTTTTTGCTGGTATATTATTTAACGGAATTACTTCAATCCAGTTCGTAAACCTATCCATGAAAGTCAAACAATAAACATTTCCATTCGATGGAGCTAAATGCCCAATTATGTCAATATGAATTTCTTGAAATCTACCAGCTGGTTCTGGATATTTTTCAAAAATCATCATTGTGTGCCGAGAAATTTTGTTCTTCTGACAGGAAATGCATGCTAGAGCCCATTGTTGAATGCCTTTTTAATGTTTGGCCAAATAAATTTTGAAGTTAGAAGTTCTACTATGTGTGATAATTTTATACCTAGATGTGAAAATCCATGAAAATGACTAAATATTTTCCACCTCTATTTCTTTGGTATGTAGGGTTGAATTGTTTTGGTTGGTTTGTCACACCATAAATATTTTCCTGGTGGTAATGGATATGGCTAAAATTTTAAGGGAGATGAATGGTGTAAATTTTTTAACTCTTCATCAGTTTGATTATGTGCTATGTCATCATAATTAATTTCTCTGTTACTTCTTCTATTCTTGATAACGTGTCAGCTATTATGTTACTTTTACCTTTAACATGTTTGATATCTGTTGTAATCTGTGAAATATATTGTAACTGTCTGCATTGTCTAGGTGAAGCTTTATCTGGTTTTTGACGAAAGGCATACAGCAGAGGCTTGTGATTAGTAAATATGGTAAAATTTCTTCCTTCCAAATGATGTTTAAAATGCTTTATTGACCCAGCAATTCACGGTCATAAGTGCAATAATTTTGCTGTGCATTATTTAGTTTTTTTTTAAAGAATGCTATTGGCTTCCATCCATTTTTATCATAGTTTTATAAAACTGAACCAATAGCCAAATCTGAAGCATCTATAAACAATGCCAGAGGGAATTCAGAATATGGGTAAGATAGCAGTGTAACATTGGCCAAATCTTGTTTACATTTTTCAAATTGTTTTAATGCCTCCGGTGCCCATTGGATTTTAGTTTTGTGCTTTATCTTAGAACATTTCATATAATCATGTAGAATAGCTTGTGTCTATGCATCATCTTTTAAGTAAAGGCGATAAAAATTAATCATGCCAAGAAATGTTCTTAGTTCATGAATGGTTTGAGGTGTTTTGTAATTTAATATAGCTTCAACTTTTTGAGTTTTCAACTATTTGACTTATTTAATGTACTTAGATAACTACTTAAAGAAATTGAAGAAATGTTACCTTTCACACACAAAGTTTAGTTTCTCCATCAATCAATTGTTGACCTTTGAGATCAATAAGTGAGTTAAATTTGCTTAAAATTCAGCTCCTAATATACCTTTACTTACTTTTGCTTTTATAAACAGAAATTAAAAGTCTCTTCGTAAACCAAAATCCAGGTTAAGAATTTCTATTCCATATGTTTTGATTTCTGGACCATTGACAGCATATAATTTAAAATCAGGAAAGGATTTATCTGCAGTTGATGCTGGAAATATGCTTACATCAGTCCCACAATCAACAAGAAATGTCATTTGGGACATTTTATCTCTTACAAATAGGCGAAATTTGCGAAAATCATTCACATTTGCAGGAGACTTTGTCACCACATCTACTGCCACATTTGGTTTTCCTGACTTTCATTTATTTGTTTTTTCCATTGCCATGATGCTTGGCATTTTTCTAGCTTGTATTTGTTTCCAAATTTATAATGGAAATGGCATTATTTTTCAGTAGCGTTAGAGCGAGCTCCAAAGACTGAATTTTTTCTAACAGTTAATCGTGTGTTGATTTGTTCACTAGAACAGTTTTTTCTGTAGCTTCATATACATCAAAAACATCTGAATGCGGTTTCATATCATTGATCTTTTCTGCTATTAGCGCAAGTTTGGAAATATCTTTTTCATTCACTAATAATATAATTTTCATAGTTTCGGGTAATTTTTCAAGCCACAAAAAATTTTAATGAGATATTCTGAAACATCAGTTGTAGCAAAGGATCGTAATTTTTGCAAAAGTTGTCTAGGTTTCATGTTACCCAGTTCAATGCCAGTAATTAATCTCTTTATTCGAACGTTTTCTCTTTCTTTAAATAGATTTAAAAGTCTGTTTTTAGGATCTGTAAACTTGTTTGTGCTATCACTATTCACAATGTCTTAAATTATTTCCACATATTTCGGTTTTAATTGAGACACCAAGTAATTGAACTTAGTTTCTTCAGATAATATTCCAGATATTTTATAAATTGAGCTTCAACTTAAAAAAACCGAATTCCTGGTTTATCTGTCCAAAAAGGTGAAATTTTTATGATCACTTTGTTGTGTTCCAGCGGCGCCTGTGCTACGCTTATCAGTTACTTCTATTCTAGACATTTCTTTGTTCTACGGATCACCAATTTTGTTGTCACCAAACAGAAGATAACTGAGAAATAATTTTACTAAGCTGACTATTTACAAGTATTTCTTTACATTTTTTTAATACATTACATTTTATGTTTAACAATTTGTGTTATAAAATAACCTAAACATACTTCATAATTACCACTTGGTATTAGAACAAAAGGCATTCTTTTTAGTTTGTTTATATCTAACTCTTTTCCATTGTTGCCAATTCACATTTTGATAGAAAATGAAAACTATATTTTTGTAGCGTTAATTTAATGTCGTAAATTTAAATTATAATTTTATATTATCGTTGTAAGATAAAATTGTTAATACTTATAGATATTTTAAAAATAATAATAAATTAAACACATTTTGACTCCTACACATGTATACGTTGAAAGACTAATAGTTAGCATATCAAAGCATTTTACCATGGTATATATTTCATGAATACATCTTGTCACCTTCTTGATATAATAATTTTTGAAAGCAGCAAGGTGAATTCTTTTTAAATTAATATTTCTGTATAAATTATATAATGGTTTATTGTGTTAACATTAAAGTTTCTCTGATATTTGAATGCAATTACAAATGTATTGTAAACAGTAATATGAGAAAAAGTATTTTTATTAAGCGTTTTTCTGAACTATTATTTTCACAATTAGTTTTTTAGCATTTATTTTTAAAATCCAATATTCATTTTAATTGCAATTTACGTATATTCCCCCTTTAATGTAACAGTATACTTTTCTATTGTCCTAAATTTCAGAAAATATCTTTGGCGAACAGGTAGAAAGCAATTCCTGGTTCAATCAAATGAAGTGGAATTCATTTCATTAAATCCATTTTTTCTCGATTTGAACCGAGATCCATCAGATATAAAATGTAAATGTATATTAAATGCTAAATTAAATATTGTTCATTTTCTAATTTGTATGTAAAAGCACATTTCAAATCAATTTGGGGATAAGATATTTTAATCTTATAAATCACATCCGTAAAACATTCTATTGAAAATTATGTGAAAAATAATTATTTAAATATAAGAAACGAAATTTATGCCGAAATTATGAACGGCTATTTTTTTTACTTTATTTTTAATTAACAGAAATTACATATATTGCACTTATATCATAAAAATTAAAAATAACGATATTATTCTCAAATTAAATAAATTAAGAGTATAGCTTACTTTAATTTAAAACATAATTGCACAGCTACAGTACACATTACCATTATCATGGAAAAATTAAGGCATTCTTTATCATATCTGACAAAGTCATCTTTTAAATTGTTAAGTTGTTCCGAGTAGTGATTAGCAACCAGCGTTTCTTTCACCTGAAACATCCGAAAATGGTTCTTTTAGGTTCATGTTTAGAGAGTATGAAGATCAATAAATTCGAAGAAGTTATTCGTTCGAAAAGAAATTATCTTTAAGCAGATATCGAAGTATCTTTCTTGTATAAGTCCCCTTGTATCAGATATATTTTAGTACTTGTATTATTATCTATGAACAAAATTTCCCCACGATTGTTACATCAAAAGTAATCTCAATTGGTTTAAACATCTTGTCTATTTACCATTAATTCATATGTGATTAATTCCCAATGGTATATAGGTCAATTTGGCCATTGGTAAGAATATTATAACACCTCTTTTTTCAAATTCAATATTTCCTTGAATAAATCTAGGATTATTTCAAACGCTATAATATTTTTTAACTTGATAATTCACTTATTTCTAGCTTTTATAAAATAAGAGGCATTCTAAAATGAAAATGCAGGCATTAATTTCTTTTCTGAGTTGTTCTTGTGTTAAACTTCTAAATTTAGCAAGCTGTTCCAAAATAACTAAAACACAAATCACAGCTGTGCAATCAGATAACCTGATGCAATAGTTAGTTTTGGCACAGGTGCCATATAATCCAGGATGCCAAATTCTGAAAATGGCGATGTATCTAGCAACCTGGATTTTATCACATCATAAAGATGGGGACCTATAAAATTATGCAGTAAATTCTTTTTTGGCAACCCTAGTATTTACGTCATCGCACGTCACAATACGTCACCTTGGCAACATTTCTTTATCGCCGAAAAATTCAGAGTTTGAAACCCTGGATTATACGACACCTGTGCCGTTAGTTTCAAATCCTTTGCCCTAAGACACAAAGCAATCCTGATTGACCTTCAAATGAAGTCACTAGAGTCGTTATGACACAGGTTTTTCTCAACATTAGAGTTTATTCAGTATGTGTTACTAAACATATATAATTTTTGGGTCCTCATCAGCTACATTATCATTCTCTAAATGTCTATTCCATAATCTAGGACTGTTTTGGGAGAACAGAGCAGCAGGTAGTCTAAAAGGTTCTACTATAAGTGATTGTGTTAAGTCCGTGATAGTAGTACGTTTTGAATATCTTATTTTGCTACCTCATTAAAGTAACCAAGTTCCTTAGACACATTCATTTAAAGTATATTTTTGGTAAATCACATTTATCATTAAGAAGTACAATTATCTGCGACATCTCTTTTTCTTCTGTTTTGTGACATCCTAAGCAAAGAAAGCAAGGGGCTACCTTCCTTTCCATATTTAAACAATTAGTTTTTCTCATAGTGGTGTATGTATGCATATTGTTTGCTGTTTCATCTTAAAATTTGTTACTACAGAAACGTCTTTGAACATAGTTTTTTTACTGTTCTAAATATTTTGAAAATAATTATTACATGCCAAGTTTATAATAACATTTTACTGTTTTCAGAAATGTATATATTGATTTTGCTAATAAAAATTCACGTGTTAATTATTAAAATCAATTTACTTAATATTTATCTACTAATTATTTAATTCATTCAATGAAATGCTAATACTTTTATTTTATTTCTACATGCTGTTTTAATGCAATACATATGGTAACTATAAATTTACTTAAAACTATAATGAGGAAAATTAAAATTCAAGATATTTACATGTTGAGAAAATATTTATTTAATTAAAATTTAAGGTTAAGCGTCTGTTTCTAATTTTACATAGAAAGTATATTTTCGTCTTGATCTGATTAATCAACCATATAATTAAATTTTAATTTGATATTAAATTGTTACATCACTCTGTTACACAGCAGCCTTCTAATAATTCACCAACCATGAAATAATACAGAAAGGAATGCGCGCTTCCTTAATATTGTTCGCTACATCAATAGCTATTCGCCTTCGTTAAAATGTCTCACGGTCGAGTCACCGTAACGTCTACCTGTTTAATTGAAGGTACTGCATCTAAGGACAGTCGCCATCAAGGGAGATGCTCAAGGCGTAAATGCCATTAACTGCAGCAGTTTCTCTGTAACCGTGTTTCAATCGGGCACCCAATTTGGTGAGGAACATTGATCGGAGGTTTCGGAACATCCATCTAATACCTTTCCTCTGTTTTGCAGCTCCCCTCTCCGCCCACCTCCAGCCCAAGCGGATTCTGGTGGACGCCGAGAAGCCAGTCACCCTCAAGTGCAACATCTCCGGATATCCGGTCGATTCCGTCACCTGGATGAAGGACACGCGCGCTCTCGCCGACAATTCAGGAAGAGTGAGGATGCTGACGCGTGACATCATTCATATCAACTCCGTGGGCAGGGAGGACAGAGGTGTCTACCAGTGTTTCGTCAGGAACGCAGACGATTGTGCCCAGGCTTCGGCAGAGCTTGTCTTGGGAGGTATACCACTATCTTAAGCACTCATAAATTTATTAAGCCTCTTATCTTTTCCGTTCACGATTGAAAAACAAAGTACGCATAAAACAAACATCATTAATCTCTTCACTTCAATTACTCTTTTCTTATTATATATTTCTTATTCTTATTATTTTTTATTGCTGACTAATAAGAATTTAAGCATCAAGGCACAAAATAAAACAGTCACTTTCTCAGTTTACCACAATTTTTTTTGTTATTCAGCAATAAATATAAATACAGTTCAGATTACATGATACATTGATAAAATAATGACATATATATGTGAATGATACCAATAATAATTTACAGAAACAGAAAGAAATATTTATTTGTTCTCAAATTAATAATATTTTAAAGTGTTCTATTTTAAGAAACCAAATTTTCGATGTAAATTAAATAACATTTTATAATCAATACGTAGAGTAAGTGTTCAAAGAAAATAGGAAATCTCAAGTATATCACAGTGTTAATCCATAAAACAAGTAGCTTATTTGGTACTAAGAATTATTAAACTGATTTAACTTCTACATTTTCAACTTTTGTCGAAATCAATTATTTTTATTGGATTAAAAGCATTTTCTTTAGTCATTATTCAAAGTAACGTCCAATTACTTTTTTTTTTAATTAATTTCGAATAATTACATTAAGGAATCACCAACACCATTGAATAAATGTAGACAATATACTTGAATCACAAAAATGAATTAATTATAAATACATAAAATGAATATTAGAAAATTTCTGAATAAGATTATATTTATTCCTAATCAAAGTAATCAGTCACAGGATATTTAGATATGTCATTTTGATAAATGATGAATAAAAACCGAAAAGTACATCATCAACTTCGAAAATCATTAGTTTAAAATTTAACTAATTTAAAATTCCTTTCCATCAGCTGCAAAACAATTATGTGAAGTCTAATATTAGTCGATTTAATAAAACCTTGCGCTTAGAATCCGGAAACCAACACACATTTAAAAAATATGTTACTATCCTCCACTTCATAAGTTAGGCTAATTACTACAAAAAGAAAAAAATAAAATTCTTGCTATTTTCTTTCGCATATTTATGAGTATATATTTTTTTGTTAAAATTTGTTTTAGAATTCTCTTCAAACTAATAACTATAATTAATTCAGATGGGAAACGCATTTTCTAAGAACACATGCCGCTAAGAGTTCCCCAGTAGTTTCTTGATATGTCTCGGTGATTTATGATTCATATAGTTTGAAGGTTTTAACCAGGACGTCAAAATTAAAAAAAGAGCAGTAATGTCCCATTAGCATCTCAAAAATGATTATGTTTACTGTTTTCAATAAGATTTTGATAAATTATAGAGAATATTAGAGTTTTTGTCATCATTTTCTGGCTATAAATACGTCAGCACTGATAATAAATCGCGGTGTTACACCCGCACCTCCCCCACCTTAATAGCTATTGGCCAGCTTTATAGGCTGAAGAGGGAGAAATTAATATTACTTTCGTTCTTCTGTGTACACTGAAAGGAGTAAGATAATGATAGCCATATATTTTGATTAACTTGTGGCTGCTGTGAAAATGGTGTTATTTGCCAGGAGCAATTTAGATTAAATAATTGCTTTTAATTTTCGACAAATATTCCTCGGAGTATAAAGAAATTTCGTGGCTATTAATTTGCATCACATTATAAGCGAATTTTAAAAATTTATAATCAGATTTTTTAATAAATTTGTTTAGATTTTAATATCACTAGTACAGCCGAACTATGAGTAGCAACATTTTACAGGAATAAAACAATTCCATTTTTATAACAATATAATAACTTTAAAACAATATGCAGGTGACAGGCGCAGATGTTTTATATTCCAGGAGGCAAAGTTATTATTATTATTATTATTATTTGGCGATGAAGAAATGTCGCCAAGAAGACGTGTTGTGACGTGCGCGATGACATAAATACTAGTTGCCAAAATATATAATTTTCTACTTAATTCTTATATTTCTCATTATCTATGACGTATTAAAAACCAGCTTGCCAGATTGATAAGAAAATCCGCCAAAAATTGTCCAAAGTCAGAATTTAACATCCTGGATTATGCGGCATCTGTGCCCAGGTGACAATTAGAACGATATATATTTGCGTATTAAAAGACAGAGATAGTGTTGTATTCATACTTCCTTAAGGGAACAATAAATTCTGAAAACTTTGAATGTCTATAACAGAGTAAACAAATTGTGAACTACTCATGAAAAGAAGGTTTAAAGGAGAATCAAGACCTTAGAACCATTTTTCACAGTCACATTATAGAGTACCATTATCACAGCTTTAGATGAAACTTCGAATTTTTGAATATTTTGAGAGATTTTTTTTCTATATATCTTATTGCTAAAATTCTTACTCCTTAGGTTCAGACTACCTAATTAAGTGAAACAATTCATAAAGTTTTAACATAATAAATGACATGAGCAAATATAAAAAAAGGAAAAATTCATAATGACTTCTTTAATTACTTAAATTATATTAAACTGGGCTCTGAATTTAATTAAATGCCTTTAATTTACCATCATAATATATACAATTTTATTTTCCGTTTATTATTTAAATCATCTCTGTGTAAATATTTTACAGCATGAAAATATTTCTACGAAAATATATTTTAGAGTAAAAGTGCGAAGATTTAGTGTTACAGTTCCTGATATGATTTGAATTAACCGAAGAGATTCATTTCACATTAAGTCTTTGAATTTCTTTATAACAGAGTATTTTAATATAGGTTAACCTATTTTTTTCTTCTACATACTGCTATACGTATCTACTAAAATTTCATGAATATTTTCCTAATCAATACAAAATGAGAAACATCATAACGAAATTCCGAATTAAACTCAATCACTAAAATTTCATGTATAATTAACATTTAAATGTATGCTTAGTCACATGCAATTTTCCATGATTTACTATTAGTCAGTTTTATAGCAATCCATTTCCCTTCACAAAAATAATTATAATCTCAGCAGAATTTTATTTACGATAGCTATTTTAAGCTTACTTACATTTAAATAAGTATCCGCTAAAATGTTGTACACAAAATGTGCATTATAAGGCATTTTTTATTTAGTGATATGTTATTTTATGACAGAAAGTTTTAAATTAATAATTCTAAAGTCATTAAACAATCTTAATCAGTAAATAACTCGAACGATTATATATATATATATATATATATATATATATATATATATATATATATATATATATATATATATATATATATATATAAATATATATATATATATATATATATATATATATATATATATATATATATATATATATATATAATACAGCTAGAGAGAGAATTAATATTCAAATGAAAATGTTAAGTGAATTATAATGAAATATAAATTTATAAAAAGGCATTTTAATCATGAATTTTCTATATACGGGCTCTATTAATGTTTCGAAGAAAAACTTAATATTGTATTATATTTTTAACTTAAAACTCCTTAAATAATAAATTTGATACTTTTCAGTTTATATGTTTAAAAATATAATCATTACCTTACGAAAATAATATTAATCATTTATAAAAATACATTTATATTTATAAAAATAATAGAATTACATTTATAAAATTCATTTCAACTATTATATCAAAATTCATTTTAAAAAATTGAAAGAAAAAGTCATATTAAGGAGAAATTGGCTAAATGAGTTCAATTACAATAATTGTAAAAATTTGAGGTACTTATCTATTATCATGTCGACCACATCTACGAAAAAATATATTTCGTGTTATAATTCTACTATTTAGCACATTGTAAATTACAAATAAAAGTTTTCTCTATTTCTAACATGGAAGGCATTAATCAACTATTCTGCTTTTTCGTCGCATGTTGGAAAAAAATTAAAATTTACAAAATCAGACAACATTTTTATGGTTAAAAATGTCACCAAAATAGAGCGCCAAAAAGTCATCAATACATATAAATTCTATTTTTCTAACAATCGATTTTATATGAGAAGCATAAAATTCATTGAACAATTAGTTTAGGATTGACTCACAAGACAAGTTGTGCAATGTTTTATTCGATTCATTGTCCTGTGCCAATCTTTCCAAAGACTTTTAAATATTATCAGAATATGACATCAGAATAAGACACTGATATTCAACTACACAGTTTAGAAAATAACTAGTTTCTTGTATTTATGAGAAGATTTTTTTTTCCTAAAGTTTTATTATCAGAAGGATTTTTTCTTTTGATTCTTTCCACAAAATATTTTAATTACTAACAGAACAAAATATTTTCATCATAATTGGAGTTAATTAAAATACTCACTGATTCGAATGTTGCGGTAGTTTATAAAAATTTAATTAAGACCAAGACTGTCAGATATGACAGTTAAATATGACGGTTATCAAGCAAAAAAAAAACCCTTGCAACAAAAATTAAGTAAAAAAAACTTACTGGAAACATTTTTAATTAGTATTTACTTACAATTTTTTTCATGAAGTATAACAAAGTAGTAATTAATCTGAGCATATAATCAATAAAGAGATTAATTTGAAAATAACATAAATTTTAAAATGGATTAAATTACACTGTCTAACATATCAATTTCATTATATTGCATAATAGTTTCCGAATACTATTATATATATATTATATTGCATTAGTTACGAATAGTGTGGATAGTTTATAAAGACTTAAAGCCAATCTCATTAATTTTAGTGCTAATGGTCTCCACTTAGTTCATTTTAATCTGTTATTCAGTACCTTTGCCTGAATTATTATTAATCTGTTATTCAGTACTGAAATTATTTTAATCTATCATTGGTTACATACTAGGTACATTCTTGTACTAGAGATTTTCAACAATATATATATATATATATATATATATATATATATATATATATATATATTGATATCTTTCAAAATATTTTTCACAATTTCTTAAAAAATTTTCCAAGTATTAGAAAAATGTTAATTTGTTTATTATTTTGTAATTACTTTTTATAATTTTGTTTAACAGGCTTCGAAATTAAATTTATCTGAATTCACAAACATTTTATTATAAAATATGCTGTTTTAGAATTTAAATCCTAAAATTTGTTATTTGATTTAAATAAAAATTAGAATACATACCTAAAATCATTTTGGATCATTAATGATCTACATTTGAAGCACAATATTGAAGTTGAAATATAACATTATAATAGAGCAAAAGATTTTATAATGAGCTTTATTTGTTTGAATGTAAAAATCATTTCTCTAAAAATTATTCACTCATTTTATTTTTTTATATTTTCTTGCATTATATTGTTAAATATATGTTCTGTTTTTAACTTTTTTATATGTATGCTATTTATTGCTAAAAAATAATTTTTTTATGCACAGCTAATTCACTTGGTTAAATACAACACACTTATTTTGCTGCTCTTGCTAAAAATGAAGTACTATTAATTCAACAGACTAGCCCGTTGAATTTGATATAAATTTTGAACAAAGAAAAATTTTCAGTTTATTAAGCTTATTCGATGTTAATTGAAAACTAAAACATATAACTACCAAGGAAAGATATTTGTATAGAATTTATATCTTAAATATATATTTGTTTACATCATTGAAATATGTAAGTTATATATTTAAGAAATTATAATTTATATGTTCTGTTACATAATAAATTCGTATCGTCTGAATAATCATAAATTTATTATACAGTAATTGGAATACTTAAAAAAAATTATATACATTTAAGAAATTTTTCTTAGTTTTATCTGACATTATATATACTCTTACATCTTTGTCCCTATTGAAAAAAAGAGTTCTGTAGGAAATAAATTCCATTTTCTTATTTTTTTTCACAAGTTAATATTTACGAAAATAATGAATTTCAATCAAGTTTATCTTTTTACCTCAACAGAGACCGCACCTTCTTTCCACGAGACATTCAGTGAAAGAACTCTACGTCCTGGTCCAATTGTATCTTTCCAGTGTGCTGCATCTGGTACACCTTTACCACAAGTCACGTGGTCTCTGGACGGATATCCGGTGCCGGACAACGATAGAGTGCGCGTCGGAGATTATGTGAGTAGGAATGGCGACGTCATAAGTCACGTCAACATATCCAGCGTTAGGATAGAAGACGGAGGAATGTATAGTTGTGTGGCCAGAAATGACGTGGGAGAAATAAAACACTCAGCCCGTCTCAACGTGTATGGACCTCCTATGATAAGACCCATGCCCGATCTCTCTGTGGTTGCTGGAGAAAGCACGTCCATACAGTGCCGTGTTGCTGGCTATCCCATCGATGAAATTATGTGGGAAAAAGGTATTTTGCTGTTAACTTTCGTATAAAATCTCTTTACATCTCTGGATGATGACTTTTATCCTATAAAACCAAGCAATTTTCATTCAATGTAGCAAAGAACAAGTTTAAGGAAATGCTTAATATGTGACCGGTCATATTTCTTTCGTATGGAAGAAAGTTTAGCATTCCAAAATTATCGGTAGATTTAAGAGAAAAATGCCAAATATTCAGGTGGACATTTAAAACACGAAAGGGCTCAATTCACTCTGTGCAAAAGAAAAATTCATAAAACTTTCTTTACTACAGAAATGAATGCTGTTGCACCAAAGTGAAATGTACCACACTCCCTTTCTGATTTTGAAAAATTCCTCTAAATAAAGAACCACTTTCATGCCAAATAATAAATACATGCTGCTTAACAGTAAACGATTAATCTTAATTAAAGCATATTATGCTTTTTTATTAAAAAAAAGTATATACTTGAAAAATGAAAAAATCAAAACGTTTTCAATTTATCCTAAAATTAAATCCTATCAATTTTTCTAAAAAAATATTTATTGTACTAACTAGATTAAAGTGATAATTTAAATTTTGTAATTACTGACTTTAGAAAATTTCCAAGGATGTGTTTTATTAAATTATTATACAAGTTTCACATAATTTCACATTACCATGGTTTTATTCACTATTAATTATTAGTTAGGATTTTGAATGATATCAAAATTCTTTTTAAGGAAAAAATTCTATTTTTCTGTGGAATAATTATTTTTTTAAAAATAATAAGTCAAGATTTCATGCACAAAATGGCACAAGAGTTTCAAGCGGTCTCCTATGAAAAATACGAAAATCTATTGTCAGTAGATATTTTTAATAGGTTTGTGAATCGCGATTTAACAGTCTCATCTTAGATTTTAGGTTCACATAAAAAATTATGTTTTAATTAAAAATTCAACTATCCACAGTAAATTTTCATCAATATTTTAAAACATCTGCTAGAAGTTTGAAAAATGAAAATTTTCATTTTCATTTATAAGTAAAATTATTGTATGTATATATATCATATATATATCAGATTTTATAATAACTTAATAACATTTAAAGCCATGGCTTACTAAAAGGCTTGATAAGAACTAAGGAAAGTATATTATTATCATCATCATCATATGCTAGTTTTCAAAAGAAGATATGTTTCTGTTTTATATTCTTAAGTGATCAATAATAATTTCTAATTTCAACTTAGCATAACATTTAATCAGGCTTTAAGACATTTATTTATCCATAAATTTACTACAAGCTTCTATTTTAAAATAATAATAAACACTTAGTTTATTAATAAGGAAAACTTTCCCATTTGTATTATTTACATACACTTTGCCTTATTTAGTAATTCCAATCATGCATAAATTGTAGACGTAAACGCAACTCCTTCGGTATTAATTAGAAGTATTATTGGATTTTTAAAATTATTTGCTTCAACATTTTAATTACTTTATGATTCACAGTGCGTCGATTAATTACATCGTTTGCTGATCATATTTATTAGTCTGTTATAAGCGAAATGGATTCTTGCTCATTTTCTGCCCATTATTAAAAGCTGTCGGATTAACACTATAGAAATAATTAAGTGCGGAAAAATATTTCATAAGTAAGATATTGTTAGATTAAGCACAGTGGGTGATTGGTTAACGAAAAGTTCCTACTGCGAACAAATCACATTCATGAAAAGTTTTTGTGTTCGGACAACGAACACACATTCGGATTATAAACTAAAAGGAATTCTAACGAACATTTCTCGGAGCATAATGTGCAGGGTTTCGAAGCCCAAAAGATCTAAAGTCGTTATTCATCTCTCCTGAATTATGTTGCTTGCCTATTGATCTTCAAAGTTCTACAAAGAAAAAAAAAATTTTTCCCAATAGAATATGTATAGCCAAACTAGAATATCAGTTTTGGTTTTGATTTCATTCAAAACTGAAAGTTACTTCGTTTTGAGCGCCTCCTAGCCCCCTTGTTCTTTCCCTGCCTCCTACGTAGTCTTAAATAGAGAATTTCAGGCGACAACAACAACATTATTAATCGCATTACAACGACAACGCTATTTATTACTTTCGGAAAATCTTGAAAAAGAGAATAAGTCAATCGACATTGGACAAGTTCTTGAATCCCCTGTAAAAAGGACTAATTAATATGCAAGACTATATGTATGTACTATTTTTTTGTAAACTTAATAAAAAAAATTGTACGTTTCTTTTTTTTTCCCTTAAAAAAATTTCAGTTTTAGGATTTTTCAGAATGAAATAATCGATTTCACAAAAACGTCTATGGTAAATCGATGCTCGGCTAACGAACAGTTCGGATAGTGAACATAGTCTTGTAACAGATTATGTTCGTTAACCAATCACTCACTGTTAATGGCATTTCAACAAAAAATGATCCGAGAGACTATTAATCAACAGAGCAAACTAAATATGTAATTTATAAGGATAAAAACTTTGTCCATAATTTCATACAAACTTCATTTTCTGGAACATGAATTAAATTAGTTTTGAGTACATAATTATTCTACTTATTTTGATAATTTCAGTAGGAAACATAACATATGTGGAAATAAAAATATAACATCGATAAGTAATAGTTTTTTTAATAAATACAATTAAAATGAAGGAAATAATATGAGAAAGTGTTAAATTATTTTAAAAAAAACCTTAATAATACGCAAATTTTGATTCTAATAGCATTAAACTTGACTCTAAAACTGGTAAAAAAAAAACCATTAGCATAAAATGCCCTTTCCATAGTTGAATTCCAATAAATAGAATACAGTAATAATTTTTGTTCATTTTTGCTATGAAAAAGAGAACTTCAATTAACTACGGGCGGGGTGTGAAATTTCTTTCAGCTTTTATCTAATCATATCAATCTGGTGATAAAATATGCTGCAGCTATTGGTTTTACAGTCTTTAGAAAATCTTCCATAATGCTTCATGGCGCCCGAAGGATTCTTTCTCACACTTGCATGGAAAATGTTTTAAAGCATTTTCTTCTCCAGGCATTTTCTGCTTCTGATCAGACCAAATCGAGTGGAAAAGAAAAACTATACAAGATTTGACAAACCACATCAAGAAATTCTTTACACTTTTTCTTCCCTTACTCCAGCAAGAGATATCCCTCGAAATATTTATTCCTTTTCTTTGGGAAAGAATATTCACTCCCTTCGTTTTATTTTCCTCCCCTTCCATTCGCCCCAGGGGTTGAATTCGAACATTTCAACCGAATTCTTTTTACGACTTTGATGTTCCCTTCAGCAGATTTTGGAAGGAATAAAATAAAAGAGTGGAGTAGCTGAGTGTAAAAAAGTAACAGAATATGCAACGGGCAAAAAAAGAAAAAAGTGCTTTTCAGCAGAAAAAAATGAGGTATTTCGAGTTCGTTCTTAAATTAAGCCAAACTAGATTTAATGGAACAGTGAGGAAAAAAAAACAGCTACCAGCAAGATATAAAAAAAGAAAGATTTTGAAACGATGAAAGAGCAAAAAATCAGTTTTCAGTATTTTTTTTTTTTTTGGGGGGGGGGGGAATCGAAGATGCGTATTTCTTCTACATACCTATATTTCGCTTCTTAAGGTTCATAATTACCCTCCCCTTTGGAATGGTAAAGCGCGTCCTAATTGGCTGTTCGCGAGCATTTCCTTCTCAAAAGAAGTTTCCTCAATTGTAAAGAACCTCACTGACGCTAGTCCTAATTATTTTGAATCAATGGAGCATGAGAAAGAACACGATAGTTTTGTTTGAAAATCCTTACAGAAAGTTGTGTAAACTTTAAAAAGAAGAAATAATCCCTCTTTTAAGGTTGAGATTCCCTCTATAACGGAGATTTAAGACGGATCTTATTTCAACTGTACAAAGTCGAGGATTTCTGAAAAACTTTGCCTTACTTATTATAATCCTTCTGTTAATACGTCAAATAAATACAGATTAATCGAAAAATAATCTGAGATTTAAATGCAATCGTATCATTTAATTATACGATGAACTCTCTCATCTCAAACTTTAAAACACACGCTTACCAACTCAAAGCTCTTAAAAGTATTTCTTACTGAAGAAGGAAAAATAGTTACATGGATTTATAAAACATTAAATATATATTGTATTGTATATAAATATAAATGTTTAAAGTAACATTTATTTTAGTATTAGTAAATTATTAGCATTTTTACTTTAAACATTTTTTATTTATATACAATACTCTTTTAAATATTTTTATTATAATTATTATTAATGACTAACTAAAAATCGAATCTTCTACAACTATGTTAAAAACATGCAAAGTACTTTCAGGGAAATAATATCAGTAAAAATTAACAATTATCGCAATTATTTTGCTTCATATTTAAAAAATATATATTTCTTAGTTTCATAAATTCATTTTTAAGATCACGTGAAATTTAATATTTCTTTTGGTAAATAAACCATTCAAAAGATTTTTGTATATGTTTATGTAATAAATCATTAAACATTAAGGAATGAATATTTATAACACTATTTAAGTTGTTTTAATTATGGAAAATATTCTGGTGAAAATTACCACGTTTTTATCTATCAATGAACTTAATATAAGATTATCTTTAAAATTTATAGAGATTCTTTTGAATGAAGACAAAAAATTTAATCATCAGAATAACAGAACTACAATAGTATAATTAAATTTTATGCTCTATATAAGGTAACTAATAAATTACTCACTTTTTTCTTGATTAAAATTCCGAAAAAAAAATGATTTGCAGAAATTTTACACTATTACCAAATTTACCTGCTTAACAGCATTAGCTCAACATTTATCATAACACTTGCTAATGTGTCTTTAGTTCTGAAATCCCTTTATACTAAACTTAGTGTTTTGAGACGCAAAGAACTCCTTGAATGCTTGGAGCAGGTTTGTCTCACTGGCCGAATCTTCCAGTCTCAGTCTTGAAACTACTACCTTTCAGTTTCTTTATACAAATCACTGTCTACAAATGCCTGACAAATTTGGTGATGATGGATACTCTTTGAAAGTCTGCTCTTACTTCGAAATCTAAAGGCAAACAAAACCAAATGAGCTCCTTGGATAGTTCCATTTGTTTTTACTACTATACGAGCTACGATTGATAAAAGTGCGTAATTTTACCTGTCCTTACAACAATCGGTTGACATGTTTTTAAACCACGTGATGCACTGATGAATGAGGGCCGTGGTAGACTAGTAGTTCGGGTATCGGCCTTTCATACGGTAGGGTGGGGTTAGATTCCCAATGCTGCTAAAGACCCACCGAGTACATGCGATATGCGTGCTCGTGTAATCTGTGAAATCGAAAGTCTTGCGGTCGGTCATTGAGCAGTTACCATGGGTGCAATGGTCTGGAGAAAATTTCTTCCCCCTTCTTATCAATGTCAAAATTGAGGGAGTGCATCTTCTGGTGGTATTTATGGGAGGGTTTAAAAAAGAGCAAAGACTTACTTTAACCTTCGTGGTGCTCTGATTAAAACGAAAGACGCTCACTATTGACTTAAATTCGCATAGTCAAGGAAAAGAGAGCTTGAATCGTGCAAGTGTCATAATTAACATAACACAACAGTTAACTTGCATATTTATTCACACTTCATTCAATAAGAAAATAAAAATGACAAGAACTTTATTGGTTATCTTCTATATTATTTACTTTTCACCACAATTTTCAAGATTATCTCAAAATTGGATATTATACTATTTGTGGATACGCTTGTTGTGGTACTTACTCAAAGCAATATACTGTAATGTTATATGAAAGTATAGTAATATAATTCAAAAGTACAAGAGTATAAGAAATGAATATTTTAAAAAGGAAACAAAATAATTATTTTGAAATAAGTAATATCGATAATGCAAAATCAAAAGAAAATATTAAAAAATTACTCAGAAATACAGACTTATTCGTTGATAAATATTTAAGTCTCATTAAAGTTTAGGATATATTCACACAAGTTCGCACTTATTATTAACACATTTAATTTGAAATCTCTGTATTTATTTTTAAATTTAATCCAAATGTGGTTTAATCAAATAATGCTAAAAACGGTGAAGGTATATTCTTAATGTAAACTCTAATATGTGAGTTATACTGAACCTTGTTACGTATATAAAACTATTTATGGGATGGACAACACACCATGAAATAGAGTGTCAGATCCGTATGTTGTAATAAAACAAAATAAAAGTTCGTCTCCGAATTTACACAAAGTCATAAGAAATTTACAACAAACTTTTGACCATTATCATCCTTTTCGTTTGTATTTTACAATAAAGATATAACAATATGATAGTTTCGTGGTATAAAACTCTTACTTTTTGTAAGTTTAACATTAACACAGAGAGACGCTGCAGCACAATGGATTGCTAATAAAGAATTTCTGCTGAAACCCTGAACAAAATTTAAATAAAAATAATTTCAAAAAATTAGGCAGTTGCCAGAATTTTCTATTTGATTAAGATTCATATGCTTTTACACTCTATGATTCTAACTTAAACATCATGAACAAAAGCAAAATTCTAAGCACTACTCAATGTTATTTACCATAAACATCAAAAGTACTTTTATCAGAGATATCATCACTATAAGTGATTACGTATTTATGTAACTAATAAATGTTTAGATAACTGGTAACTGGAATTTATAATTTATTAATTATCTTTAACATTATACTCAGGGATTGATCAAACAGGTTTCCCTACCATGTTACGCTGGCTTTTCGTGATGCCAAATTACTTCTCAAACAAACTATGTGTGTTGACTTTGCCATAAAAGTATTCTCCTTCAGTAAGCATTGAAGTTTATAAATACTAAATCATTATTTCATTAGTAAAGAAAATTTTCCTGTGTAAGCAGAAGGGTTCACATACGACAAATAAAAGTTTTAGTATTTATTTTTTAAAGTGTTGTAATTTATTAATTACAAATGTTTATGATAGTTTAACTGGCATTAAAGGAGAAGACCATAGAAGAATTTCCATAGAAAATATAAACAATTAACTGTAAAATTCGTTTTATTTTATTTATATCTATGAGATAGAACAAAAAACAACATAAATAACAACAGTAAAAAATATTTTCATTTAGTGTCATATACCAATGAGAAGTAAAACATAGGAAATAGATTTAAAAACTTAAGTTCTCTTTGGATTATTATCATTATTTTAAGAGTCTTATATCAGTTAAAATAGTTAGTTATATTAAAAATAATAATAATAATAATAAATTCGTGAGATTATAAGATTTTTGTTCTTAAATTTTTTTTTTAGTTATTGATTATAGGAGTAAATACTATTGACACACTGTTACACAAAAGGAATTACTACCAGATTTTTCTGAAACAATTGGCCGAGCAGGAAATTGGATGATTATCAGTCCGATTTTTTATAACAATTCTTGGTTTTTATCATTTTGAGAGAAAATTAGTAATTCTAAATCTGCTATAAATTGCAGTTTATTAGTCTATTTGTGCAAAAAGGGACTATTAAGCCTCAACCAGAGCTTATGAAGCAGATTTCAATATTTAAATACACAAAGCTATTACCGATTATATCTTCATTACAAACATAACCAAAATACTATAGTACATTAATAAAATTAGTCCATTAACAAATTTACAACACATAAATTTATAATTTCTATTGTTTCATGCACAATTTTATGCGATAAATATTGTGAAATGTTCGGTTACGAGGCCATCGTTATAGTTGGCCGAATCTAAGTGCACTGCCATCCATATGATAAGAGGATATTTCTGGATTAGTCCACTCAATGCAAAACGAAATAAACAGATTAATTAATAAAAAAATTGAATTCACTAATTATATCGAATACAGATTTAAATTTTCTTCACTAATATTTTCTTTACTGTTATATTCAATAAGCTATGATTCAGACATTGGATGACACAATATATAATCTCTACGTTTACTGTTTTATAATTTAAGTGATGTATTTTTATTATTAAATAAGTAATAATCCCCCCTTTAAAAACCTATTAACGAATAACTTATTTCTTTCATGTGTGCATGTTGATTAAAAATATAATTTCTGGATGATGTTCTATGAAGCCGTAAAGTTCCGTCTTTTGGCACCAGAATAGAATATCGATGGTATATTTTTTAATGGAATACTCTAAGGGCATGCAATATAATTCCAAATTGAAAGAGCCTTTGTAATTTAGAAGTAAGGAACAAGAACAAAGTACCGAAAAAGGCAAATGTCACAAGTACATGTCGTGTTATCTCCAGAGATATCATTTCATTTGGAGCAAATTGAAACCATGTTCTATTTTACACGTCTCAACAGCCATTAAAGAACACGATGGATCATTTTCTGGGTTGGTGTAGATACTCACTACATTACAGTTGCGAGAATGTTGCCTTTTCCAACCAAAATACCATGGCCCTTCAAACAAATAATAAACTTTATTTTCTTATTAGATTTCATTCATATTTCAAATTCAAAAAATTCTTTCTGAGATGTAATTCGCATTTTTCTCTTGTTTCTGCATACAATTGGACTGTTGAATGAATTGCATCTAAAACAAAAAGAAAGAAAAAGAAAGAACATTCCAAAATTAAATATCTTTAACGATTATTTCTAAAAATTAGTTGTGTTGATTCATTAATTTTAAATCAGCCCTCAATAAATTTTCCAAATTCAAATAACTCAGAAAATTATCTTTTAGGTGCATATACCCAATTAATGTAAAGAAAAATGTCAGACTTGTAGCTTACTTGAGTGATGCATCACCTTTCTTCCGGGATTAGCCAGATGTCATAAACGGAAGCCAAAAGTCATACATCTTATCTGCCTTCTGAAGTTAATGCACGGCAGGTGGTCATCACGGGAATGTCAGAAATGACAAGAGAACTTCAAAGCCACCCATCCTCTCGAAACAGAGAAAAAGTATAAGGATTTGGAAGAAAATACCTAATTTTTTCTGTTTTTACTTCTCTGTGATGTAACACAGAATAAGTAAAGAAAACCATTTCTAATCTATCGTTACAGAATATCGTTCATCATAGAAAGAGATATTGAAAAAAAATGAAAGAAAGAAAAAAGAAAATGAGAAATGGAACTTTCGTGACAAAGTTTATTTTCCAAGTATTGGGCATTTTCTGCCAATAAAAGAAAAGAAAAAACCATGCCACTCTAAGAGCAAATTTGACGTTTGCTAAAAAGTTTCCAAAACTAGAATCTCTCGATTGTTTGACAAGCAAGTGTAGCGTTCGTTTCTATGTTGACGTGAAGGGAACGCGTAGGAAAAATTATTGGAAAATCTTCCCTAATATATATATATATATATATATATATATATATATATATATATATATATATATATATATATATATATATATATATATATATATATATCAGCCATTGGAATTATTTTCCAGTTGAAATTTTATAATAATCTTGCTAATTGATTTAAAAGCACAATAATTTTCTGATATATTTGATACTCTAATAATTCTCCTGTAACTAAATTTTTTGGTTTTCTAATTCCTCGTGGATTTTTTATAATTATTTTGCAATAAAAAAGAATCATTTCAATTAATAAAGTAATGACAATTTAGCTTTTTACCAGGAACTCGCTTATTATAATTAATTAATTAAACTTATGAAATGAAGTATATTCCTCATGTAAATGATTTTGTGTTACTTCTCTCAGGTTGTCTAGCTAGGCTAGACAATCCCCCATAAGCAAAAATATCTAAAATGTGTATAAAATGTTATGGGTTCCGAAGAACATAGACTTTTTTAAAATTTAAGCATGCTAAGATATGTCCAGGGAAGGACATATTAACGGAACACCAAAGACAGTCTGGAAATGTTCTCTGCCCCTGTTGAAAGATGATTTCTCTCGTGTGCGCACTCAGATAGCGGGAAAAAGCAGTTTGAAGAGATCTTGGTCTAGTATTGAAGGTCTCACCCGGTCTTTTGGCGAAGTACCATGGATGGTTGGGAGGAATTTTCATAATCCTATTGAATTCAGTTTTTGCCAGGAAAGAAATTTCACTAGATGTGAGCTCTCCACCTGGGTTTACTCCCTCTTTGACGCTGATCTGGCCAAGAAATCCGCTCTTTCATTCCCCTCTACTCCCACGTGTGAAGGGATCCATTGGAAATGCACTGTGTGTTCGGGTGACAGTCTCTCAAGAATATTTAGTATGTCCCGGCTTCATGTTAATTCATTAAATTGCGATGGCAAAAGCATTCTTTAAGAGGAACATTAATTTATGTTCTTTTATTCTTCCTATTAAGTATTTTAATTGGAGTTGATTTACTATGAAAATGAAGTTTCTTTCACTATCAAAAACATTTTATCCAACTTTCTAAAAATTAAGAATAATTTTTATATATTTGAATTAAAATATTTTCTTTCGTCATTAAACTTTATTTTTGTAATTTAAAAGTTTAAAAAGTAAAATCCAGGGAAAGCAGAATATAGCAAATAGGGGTTTAGTGTAGAAGCGTGTACCTTTTTGGTTTGGCAATAAATTTCGCGATAAAATTTCATTTTTTCATTTCATTTGGTAATTATGGTATTTTCAACGCTTTAGCTAATGTAGTTTTAGGGTTATGATTTTGCTATTTACATTTTTGTGCCTATCTTATCATCAAAAAGTAGTAAAAAATCAAAAAATGCCATCCAAGTAAACTTTTGAAGCAAATTGTGCCAAATTTTCTAACAGAATATAGTTAAATAGATAGTGTGCAGAAGTATAAATGAAAATTTTCAATTCAACTTATATCAAAACATTGTAATAAGGAACTTAAATAAACAGGATAAAAAACAAGCACTAAATGTGAATTATTTCCATGAAAAAATGCGTTATTTTGCCATATTAATTAAAGATTAATTACTTACCACTTAAGAGAATTGACTCTTAGAATGAACACAATTGCTTTTATTACCTTTATTATCAAAGGACCACTTCTCATTTGGTTCTGTTACATTTTCACCCGTAAGAAAAGAAAAACCTCGAATTCCATCAAAAAAATTTATGTATCTTCGAACAGCAATATAATCACTGGGAAATAAAACACATCAATAGGTAATGTCTCAATGAGATACTATATTTCACAATAAAAACTAAATCCTAATTATATTTATTCTGACTGTCGTGTTCTCGAATTCGGCTGGTAATATATTGATTGGTAAATAAAGCACATCAATAGGTTATGTTTCCATGAGACTATATTTCACAATAAGGACTAAATCCTAATTATCTATATTCTGACTGTCGTGTTCACGAATTGATATTTGTCTCGAATTCGACTGGTATTATATTTAATGGTAAATAAAGCACATCAATAGGTTATGTTTCCATGAGACTATATTTCACAATAAGGACTAAATCCTAATTATCTATATTCTGAATGTCGTGTTCACGAATTGATATTTGTCTCGAATTCGACTGGTATTATATTTAATGGTAAATAAAGCACATCAATAGGTAATGTCTCCATGAGACTATATTTCAATTTAAGGACTAAATCCTAATTATCTATATTCTGACTGTCGTGTTCTCGAATTGATATTTGTCTCGAATTCGACTGGTAATATATTTATTGGTAAATAAAGCACATCAATAGGTAATGTCTGCATGAGACTATATTTCACAATAAGGACTAAATCCTAATTATCTATATTCTGAATGTCGTGTTCTCGAATTGATATTTGTCTACTAGAGTCTTCTTGATTTCAGAAATATATAGAGTTCGGGTATTGGCTCGCAGGAAATTATTCTCTTTCCAATCACTGCTTCCAAATAGCATAATTAAAAATATCATAATGAAAAATTGAAAAATGCATGAGTAAACACAAAAATCATATGCTTAGCAATACATTCAGTGCAAAAAAACAGATTAAAATAGAATTACTAAAGTATAATTAAGTTTAATTTTTTATAAAAGGAATAAAATACTATATGTTGAGTAATAAAGTAAAAATACAAAATCTAGAAAACACATGGAACATATGTTCAGTACCTTCTTCAGAGGGTGTTGTTTCAGTCTGGAATCAATGCAGAAAAGTCATGCTTTATGCAAATATGTTTAATATGCCCTGAAGAAGCTGGCCATGTTGGTACTTCGTTTCATATTCCTTTTACTTTATGTTTCTTTTAAATTTTAAACATCTGTTTCATCTGTTTGTTATATATATATTACAACGGGTTTTAAAATTAGAAAAGTATATTCTCTGACACATTCAATACTTTCACGGCCTGTTATAGTTATTCCTACTTTCTTATACTATACCTTATAAAGTTACAGTTACGAACTTAAATTTTATAATTCAAAATTCCCTTTATTAGTTAGTTTTATTTGTGAAACATACAAATTTCCCCAAATCCACTGATTCCTGAAAAAAATTCGTTTCAAATTCTTTTTCTTTATGAAATGTTTAAGTTAAGGAAAATATATTTTTTTGCGAAGAAATATAAAACAGAGAAAGTATAACTTTTAGTTTTTCTCTATAACATGCATAAATAACGAAAAATAAAGAAAATAAAAAGTTGTTTACTAATTGTTTTTCAAAAATGTTTTGAAAGTTTGGCAAATATTTCAGAATTTTTACATATTTGGGGCACGCATTTTCCTTTTCTTTTTTTTCAAATTTTATAAAAAAAAAGAAGACAAAAAATAATCAATATTGCTATAAAATAAAAATAGAGTTAAGAGAAAGTGTAAGCATTTTTCAAAATTCATTTGTTATTACAAGACTTTCGCTGTTTTTATCCAGTCTTTTTTGTTTGAAAAAAAATACATCTAAGCATTTTTGAATACGATATTTTCTCAATTAACGCAGCTATTTTGTTTTAGCTTAGACTTTTAATAAAAAGTAGTGGAATATTCTCTGAACTTTTAGTTTTTGAATAAAAAGTATAAGCCCTAATCCAAATTCAGTAAATATATATTTTTAATTTTTCTAATACGTTTAAAATTAACCTAACAAACTTTATTGGTGTTATTCAATTTGTTAAAGTCCAGCGTGTAAATTTTTATTTTGCATTCCAAAATTATTCACTGAATTTTGAATTTACACAAGTTGGAGTTTAATAAATGTTGTCTATATTTGACTATTTTTTGTTTTGATTCAAATTAGCTCATTTTGGTGAGCATAGATTTCGTACTTATTATACAAGAAGAATATATGGAAAGTGATATTTTTCGCTTCAAATTTTTGTTTATATCTAAGATTACCATTGTTTAATATAATGTAAACGTCACAATACAATGATATTAAATTTGAATTTTACAATTTTATTCTATTTTAAGTTTTATTGACTTAAGACAAAGATAAATTTTTGCTTACGAAGTTGGTGTTTACTAGATTTTCTGCTATTAAATTTCGCAACGATTAAATTCCTGCCAATTCTAGATCTATCTTAATTATTTTCAGCTATCGTTCATTCAGAAATAGAAAAGTATTTAATTTAAAATTGATAATACTGAAGTCAACATTTTATGAAAAAGATAGAAATTTGTGCAATGCAATGAAATTATTAAAGGGTATCCCCATATTTCTTGGTTAGTTTGTTTCTGTTAGTTTATTTTAATGTAAATTCTAGTATGATGTAAAATTATTGACTCATATATTTATATTTGTTGAAATTTCTACATATTTCTATAAATGGCGTACATAATATATCTATTTTATAACTAACAAATTTTTATATATTTCAAACTATTTTATGACAAAATATATCCTATCCGCAAATGAACTTCCAAATTGTAATTGCCATTCAAAAAAAAGTAATCTTAAATATTTCATAGAAAATACTTACAATAAAATTTAAATTTTAAGTTTTCATGTTAAAAAATCATTAAGAATTTATACTTACTAAGCATAAGTTTTGACTTTAACTTTCACAATGAGGGTGAAGAATTTGCGAAAACATTTTAATGTCTAAGTTTTTATGAAAACTTGACCCATTTGAGAATAGAAATAAATAAATGAATGTACTGTTATTCTTAATTATTTTTATGTTATTGATTATATATCTAGATGTACAAAACAAATAAAAAAGGGATTCACTTTCTAGAGACATGCAAAACTTACAGTGTATATTTGAACACCGTATATGTAATATATTTCTTTTTATAATTTAATATTCTCAAATCACTTATCGATTAAATAATTATATTTAATACAACCCACGAAAAATTCGAACTAATTTTGAAAATGATAAATTAGTTTATATAATGTATTTATTATGAGAATACTCCATTAAATAAATATTTATTATGAACATTATTCTTTTAAGATATTTTTATGGGGATTTAAAATACGAAAGTTATAAGTATTCATGTTAAAAATTTATCTTAATTTTTTTAATTATGATAATTTTATTTTAATTATTATCCTTGATATTAATAAAAAGCGACATTTTGTTTTTTAAAATAAATTATCCTGTGATAGAAAATGGAATATTGAAAAATAAGTGTTGAACCCATTCAACTTTATACAGTAACAATGCAATACTGAAAGAATCCAACTGAAACTCTGATTGGATTCAAAGAAATATGCTAACGATGAAGATATATCGATTTTCCAGGTAATTATTTGCATCTTAATCGAAGGCAGAAAACATTTAATAGAATTGAGTTCATTTATTTAAATTTACCGTCGTTTCTTCGTCTCTTGCTCTCCAACTACCCCAAAAACGAAATCAAGCGTAGATCATTCTGGAAGATTAAATTTGCGATGGAATATATTTTTAAACGTCTGATTCTTGATCAGTTAAGAGAAAAAAAAAACAAGAAATTTCTTAATTCAAACCGTTAATTACCGAACCGCTCTAGAGGAAAAATAGCCAATTTAAAATAAATAGAAAAAAAAAATTCAAGTTCTCCTTGTAATGGCTTATGGTAATGAAGGAAGATTCAAACATTTTTCTCTCCGTACTTTTTATCGTCTGCGGTGTTTCGGAACGCACTTTCATTTTGCATTGAGTTTTGACGTCTTCTGCACTAACGTTAAAAATAACGTCACTTAAAAAAACATTTCTGTTTGAAGAGACTTGTGTGTGTACAAATTCTTTTTCTTTCACAGTTAAGTTTGTTTTCTTTTGGGCAATTTAACCTGATTGTTTTCGACTCCTTCCTGCTTAATTAAGTATTCTAAACCAAGAGACAGCTTTTATGAAATCGCAGCGAGTAACAAAGTTGTAAATATTTATTAGAATGCATTCTAAGTAAGATACGGTTAAAAAGCTTAAGCACATCGTTTGAAGTAATTGAGTTTGGAGAGTCATTTTAGATGTGAGGTTTTTTTTTTAATTGAATGAAGATTTTCGAGATAAAAATAAAGCAAGTTTAATAAAAATGAGGCATTTAAAACACTCTTTGTAAGTGATGCTATACGACACTAGATTAAAGCAATTTGATGAAGGAATTTTAGAATATAAAAAACTGTAGTCCATTGTGTACTCTCATTAAAAGATTGCCTTCTTTTTAATATCTAAGGCAACAGCTCATTAAATTAAATATGGATTTTTATGTCACAGGAAAAGTGTGTATTTTTGCTTTTATTTTAAAGGTAGATTTTATGTTAACATGGAAAAGACTTGTAGCTGTTTTTGAAAATTTATAATTGTATTATCTAAATTTATGCACAATTAGTGATTTCTTCAATGAACTTTCAAGAAACAAAATATTGGAAATTTAAAATATGCTATAAATGTCTATTATAAATATAAATTTTGTTGCTTAAAAAAGTTAAACCTTTTGAGAATATTCATTAATTTTTGACTAAGAATGTGTTTGGAAATATCTAATTAAAAATTAAATACACATTTTAAAAAATAATCCTTTTTAAAAAAGTTTATATTCGTTTTTTTTTTCTTAATTTCAGTGCAGGTGTAAAAACAATTAATCGATTTATAATCTGAAATGTAATACTTTTTTTACAAGTGAAACACAAATTTACCATATTATTTAGCACAAAAATGACTAGAACTTAAATTTTAAACATAATTTTGAAAGAAATATAATGCACAAATATGCATTTTTAATGGCAATTAAGTCTATCGCTGAAGTATTTTCTATACCTACATAAACTACGACAATGTTAATAAATATAAAGTAAAAATAATTTTAGAACAGATATTATACAAAATATAATTCCTTTATAATCTCTTTCGTAATTCATCATTTTTCAATATATAAAAAATTACTGTGCTTATTTAAATATAAATTCAACAGTTTTTTTATTCTCTTAAAAAATTCATGTTCTCCTTTTTAATTTAGTGTGAAATCATTGTTCTGAATATATATTAAAATAATTTTAAAAATAATAACTTTTGCAAAACGTTTTATAATTAACAATGTTAGATTTAAATCTTTGGTTTAAAATTTCTTGTTATATTTACATTACAAATATAATGCATTTGTAATATATATATATATATATTAATATATTAATTATTGACAAAAAAGTTTCTTCAGAAAATGTATATCAGTTACAGAAGATGTTTATTATTTGAAAGGTAAATAATCATAAAAAAACTAAATATTGATATTAATCAGTACTGGTGGATAATATTTACAAGAACATATAAAATTCATAGTAATTCTCTTATAAAAAGAAGATAACACAAGAGAAACAGTACTCTTCTTTGATTCTTAGCAATTTTTACTTTCATTTCTTTATTTTAGGACTAAAAAAACTAAATAAACATTCCCCAATGATTTGTGTGTTTGTGTGAGTAAACAAAAATGTAAAACATTTTATATACGTATAGTTATGATGTAACTATACAGAAATTTCAAAAAAAAATATTAATAAGAAAATGAAGCGTTCGTAAAAAAGCATAAATCATGATTTTGACATAAGTTATAGGAAAACAATTTTCCCTCTTCTTCAAATGCATGATCTAATATTTATATACCAGGATTTTTAAATAATTGCTTTCTTTCCTAAATTTTTTATTCCTATTTTGAAATTAATTTGTGAATAATCTTTTATACTATGTAAAAGATGAGCATTTTAATAAAATTATGCTTATAAATACCTGTTTTTTTTAAAGCTAAAATGTTAGTATTTTGATTTCTATCAATGCTTCAGAGATATTCAAAACAATAAAATTTTTACTGTTAAAATTATAATTCATTAAAATCCATTATTTAAAATTTCAGATTACAATTGAGTAAATTTTTCATTTTTATTAGGTGTTATTATAATTTATTTATTCTTTCATAAGGTCACATTCGAAGCATATTTTAATTAATAAATGCATATTTTTTTACCTTTTAAAATTCTCATTTTACTGCAATGATTCAATTTTACTGTAAAAATTCTTATTTGACTGTAATGATTTCTGATTTATTTAAAGAATCTGTAAGAAACACACAATTTCAACATTATAGTGGGAAAAAAAGAAAAAGCAGGAAATAAAAAGTTTAATTTGTTTACTAACATTTAAATTCAGAAAAATAATCGCATTAATAAATTCAAAAAACTTCATTTGGGATTAAAGTAACATATATTTTCCTCTATAAATAATTTTGATTAAATTTGAAACATTAATATGCAAATTACTCAATTATATGTACGTGGTTCATTATATGTATATAATATGTACATTTTAAATTTACAAAACAACACATAATTATAAAAACAATATATTAAGCTTACACGATTTAATTACAATGAATTTTAACTTGGTAAAATAATATTTTTTAATATTTGTCTTCAAATATATAATTCTTTTCACATTTGAAAAAATTTAATTCATTTGATTAAGTTAATTTAAATAAAATGAAAATCACTCATTGTTTTATTAATGTAGCATTTTTAATAAATGCATTTTTAAAATATATAATGAAAATTCTTTTCTAAACATGCTTCAATTTTTATACTTATGCATCTTAAAGAGAATTAATTTTAATGCAATAAAGTGAGCTGATATTTTTTAATTCTATTTCTAGAGCATTTTTATAAGAGAAATTGTGGGAGTAAATTTTTTTGCTATTAGCATATAAAAGTAGTTTTAATAAAAATATATTAAATAGAATCATAGCAATATTTAAAATTGAAGTGAAAAAAATGGATTTTTTATTATTAAACAAAAAGGTTAATGCATATTTAATCCATGAAATAAAAACAATACAAATTAAATGGATTACTCTTAAATTCATTAATTTATTGGTGTAATAAAAAAAGTTAAAAGCTATTTCTGGGAATAATATTTCCCTCAGATGAGAAAAATTAAGAAAATCATTATGATTTATTAAGCATTTGTGTTTCACTTGCAGAAGACAGAAAGCAAACTATTTTTTTAAAACTTGAATTCGAGTTTTTAATCATGTATATCATAAAAAAGTTAATTACCTAAATGTTTAAGAGAAAAAACTATGTTATTAACTGTGCACGGAAATACAGCAAACATTCTAACAAAAAAATCTGAGTGCTCGATCTAAGTAATTATAGTTAAAAAAAACTAATAAATATCTCAAAAAAGTATATTTATAATTAAAAATCAAAACTGAGAGAAATTCAAACTGTGTAATCTTAATCTATTAAGAATTTTATTAATTGGCTTATTACAAAATAATAAACACAATTAATTTAAATACACATATGTTATGAAATACATATGTGTTCATAAACTAAGGATAATGGGGAACCAGCAATTAAAGGTGCAAAAAGAAAACAAATGTGAATTATACAGAAAGCTGTTGTTGTTATTTATGACACTTGGACAAGCCAAGCTCGCTAGGACTTGGCTTTGCGAATTTAAATCAGTAAGCTACTTCTTTCGTTTTACACAGAGCACCACGAAGATGAAAGAACTACTTTGCTCAAAACTCCTCCAATTATTGACCCTACCAGAAGATTCACTCCCTCAATTTTGCCATTGATCTGAAGGGGGAGGAAACTTTTTCCAGACCATTGTACCCATGGTAACTGCTCACGATCGACCACAGGATTTATGTTTTAAACAAATTGAAGGAACTAAAAGAATAGTGTATGTAAGATACCAGGCATACACAAACCATAATTATAGTTTCCTGGATCGCTTGGGGCAGAGAACTCCACTCAACAAGCAATGCTCTCCGAATGTCAGGTAAAGATATAGGATGTGGTTGGCGAGCTGGGTCTCATAGATCAAAGATGTCCTACACGTGCTCTATAACATTCAATTCAAGTTAGAACGTTAGCAATTCCATGAAAGTGTAATCTTCCGATGCAAGGCAGTGGTCGACGATATTTGAATGGTAAGAAAGAGAGTTGTCTTTCATAAACACAAAGTCAGCAGGCAGGGCACTCCTAAACAAAGGAACATATGCATCAAGAATGATGTCCCAATAAATTTAGCTTGTCATGTGTCTGATTTGGATTTGCAGATCTGTTCTGAACCCCAGTATAATGCTTTTCACTCCTGCACTATCGTAATGTTGGCGTTCAATGATGTTGTCTTGGTGGTAATAAGGACCTGGCTCTTTCTCCATATGAACATCTGAAGTGAATCGGACTGCAAGCTAAACCTTGACTTATCGGAAAACATAACACAAGCCCACTGTGACGGTGTCTACATTCCATGTTCTTTACTCCAGACTGACTTCTGACAACAATGAATTGCCATGAGCGGGACACATCTAACAGGCTAACCTTATTGTTCCGAAAAGTCCCAAACATGGTTTGCGTTAAAAATGTGGTACACATGGCTGATAATAGCTGATGACCATGGGTCCTCTGGTGTATTTCGTCGGTATTTTTTGCGGTTATTACCAAATACTGGCCGTCATTTGGTGTTGCCAATCTGTGACGACTTGTACTGTAACTTCTACTGGCGTTCCTATAATCTCGGAATCGTTGCCACAGTCTACAGATGAAATTTTGAGTGATTCCGAGTTTCTCGGCTACTGCCATGTGTAGTACGGCTACTGCCATAGGCGGCCACATATTCTACCACATAAAACATCATCCACATCAAACTTCTGTGTCATATCTATGTAGACATGGCACTGAACATCCTTACTGGTTGGAACACGTTTCCTTTTTTTCCTGTGATTAAATATCCTAAGTGACTAGCTTGCAGTAATAAATTGTCATCTAATGTTCGTGTTTATTCAATATTTAAAACTTTAAAACATAATTCACTATCAATCGACGTGTCGATTTCCTTTGGAATGTAAAATTCTGGATCTGCCTACTTATTAGAATTCGGAATTCTTATATTTGGGATATCCAATTTAGTTTTAGGATTTAAATCCGTAATCCGCGGTACCACTACCATTTCTAAACAACGTAAAAATGTTTCTTCAGCATTTATTGTTTATTTTCTCATTATCGATACGCCAGATACTTCAGAAATATTTACTTTGTTTTGCTTTAATTTTATTCCCAATTTGCTTGCCGCTCTTTTCTGAACGTAAGCAAATAGAACTACCCGAGTCTAATCGGCACATCATCTTCATCTCTTCTCCCTTTTTATTTTTTATATAGACGTAAGCGTTGTTTTGCATAACAGATTTATTGCAAACTCGCGTTAAGATTGTCGTCGCCACTTGACTTCCGCTAACGTCTCCCTCACACTAAGCATGTGTGTCCTTCGAAGCATCATCCATTTTTTCTGACTGATTTGGTAGTGAATTGTGAGCTTAATTACTGCAACTTACTTGGCACTTAAATTTTGACCTACATTTGTCGGAATGAGAATGGAGTTTTTATTTAAATTATTACGTTTAATAAAATCATTTCTGCCATTAACGCTCATATTTTGAAACATAATGCATTTAAATAGTGGATGTAAATTCTTACTAAGGACACGTGGTTTTGAATGAAAATTACTTGTATGAGCTACAAACGATTTCGGTTTAACATTATCAGTGCTTTATTATAGAGATTAGACTACGCTTTTCTAAAAATGTTATCAATGAATCAAATTGAAGTATTTCATATGTTTTTAAGGAAAATTTGAATTGTTTTCTGGTTTCTCTATCAAGTTTTAGAAGGATTATGTTTACTAATAAAATATCCGATAATTTGTTTTGTTCATAATTTAAAACCTTTAAGGCCCTTACATTTTTCTTGATGCAATCTTCAAGAGAACGTAGTTCCCTTGTAGATTTATGATGAATCTTATCATAATTTAATACAGCTAAAATATGAAAATCAAAAATCAATCTTTGACAACCAAAACGTTCTTCAAGCGCTTTAAATAAGTATTCAAATCTATCATCAGACGATTCTAATAATTTAGCTTCCGATTTCAAAGATGCTCGGAAATAATATAATCGTTGAGAATTATTTAACTGAGTTTTTTTAATTATTAAATTAAAGAACTGACCTTTAAAATGTGCCTACTCATTATATGCTCCAAAGAAAACTGGAAGTGGTATTTCAGGTAAGCGTATTTTAGAACAAATAGTACCTTCAGCTTCATTAGAATTATTTACGAAATTTACAGTAGCTTTGAATAATTCGAGAAAAATTCTTAAACTTACCACTAATTTCTCGAGGCGATCAACTGAAGCATGGATATCTACTTCTACTTCTGGAATTCCATGAAAATCAGTGATTTATTAATAATGTTCTCTTAATTCCTCTAGTTGTTGTTGTTGTCTGTGACAAGTGCAAAAAGAAAAGGTAAAAAAGACAAGTCATATAGAACCAAATGTATGGAGCACTGCTCTGGCTACATCTTCAACTTTTTCCGCATAGAGGGTGTCATGGCAGCAGTTGTTGTCAATGTTGGAAAGTGTCGAAGCAACAGCGATGCAGTTGAAGAGATACCTCGGATCCAGAGGAACTCCTAGTCATAAAGGGGTTTGCCATTGCTTCGGGAGGTTGGAATTTTGCCTTTTGGTCAGCGAAAAGTAATTTATTTCCCTTCTACCACCCACTGGACGAGCAGAGGAGGCGTTCTCTAGGGATTACAGGCTACCCGAGAGATTCCTCGAGTCTCTTTTTGGTATTGCTCTATTCTCTTTAGCTTCACTTCAAGTTCCGTTGTGTTGGTATCATTTGTTTCTTTTCTTTCTTTTTTTCAGAAAAATAGTTTTCAATTTTTGTAATATTTCCTTTAAAAGCCCTTTTGCATCGATTTAACTTTTCTAGTAAGCTTAAAGCATTCATCTTTTCTGGTTTCGATTTTTCCATATGGCATAGCTCGACCTGAGGTCGTATACGACCAAATGTTCTTTAACGAACGTAACTTTTTTTGCTTTCTTAGTGTGGACTGTATGTTTAAATTAAGTCAAGAAGTACTCGCCATTAATTATTTTATTTTCAATATAGAAACATAAATAATCACCGCTTTAGCAGGGTGACAGTTAGAGAAAGAAATTTTACATCCCACTTTGTCAGGGAGCATTTTTTCTTCTGCCTGTTTACATATTTTCGCCACATTAAGCTAGTGACGCTATAATTAATATTCCGAGGCGGAACATGAATCATCTTCAATTTTGTAACAATGTGTATTATATATTAAGCGTTCGATTTTATAGAAAATATAATATTCAGTGTAAAACGCTTATTAACATTTATACTAGATATCTATCATCTTTTAGAATTGAGTGGGCATCATATTACTTAAATAATTATTTCGTTAAAATTACTTAATTAATTTACTTAATTAAATTAATTATTAAAATTACTTACTTAAATATCTATGTTACTTAAAATAACTTTTATATTTAAATATGTATATTTCTTAAAATATTTTTTTATATTCGATATTACTTAAAGTAGTGTATCAAAATTTTATACATAATTCAGGGTTAAGGACAGATGCGTACTTGTAGTCATCCATCTTTCCATCAAAATGATGAATGAAATCGGGGAATGCCAGGAAAACATTCCGCAGACAATAATGCTCCCGCCTTCAGAATGGATCGTTCCAGAAATGGTTGCAAGGTGTTTGCTTACAGAAATTTCATGTCATATATGCCAACTTCCATCTGTTTGATGGAACAGAAAAGGTTATTCATCGGAAAACGCTATCTGCTACATCTCTAGAATTCCAGTTTTACTATTCGCATGCAAATTCCAGCCTCCATTGACAATAAGCAATAGTCAACAAAGATGCATGAACCATGCGTTTGCTTCTGAGGCCCAGACACCCCCAACATTGGCTGAACAGATGCTTGGGAGATACTGTTTGTATTTATATATATATACAGCAAAATAACTTCTTTATTTCATATTACAATAACATATAAGGTATTAAAGATAAATTTTGTACACAAAAGTTACAAAATTAAACTTTTAGTCTACATACTTTTAAATATCATACTGGGTAAGATGCACGTTATTGGCGATACACTTGAACAGAATTCTTCTGTGCCAATCCCTCTCTTCAGCATATTATCAGTTATATGTTCCTCGTTTCCCTTTGAATGTTACTTTTCAGATCTTCCCTACTTTACGGGCAGTTAATATAGACACGTGCCTTTAAATACACCCACAAAAAAATTAGATGACGAAAAAGGGAGAAAGCGCTTGGCCACTCCAAATCGTTCCTCATTGAAATAAGGCACACGAATATACATACATACATACATACATACATACATACATACATACATATATATATATATATATATATATATATATATATATATATATATATATATATATATATATATATATATATATATATATATATATATAATATATACACAAATAATACATATATCATGTTGTTTCTTTTCGTCCTTCATGATTATTCAGTTTAATTTTACTATGATATAAAATTTTCATTATTAATTAAATTAACATTTATCAAGCTATTTTAAAATTTAAATTTATGTCTTTAACTAAGCAAAATAATTATATAAGTATACAATATATAAATTACAAAATAAAAATTAGTCATAAATAACATAAAATCATAAAATATATAAAAATACCAAAGTAAAATTCTGAATAATTTTTTTATTTCATTTATTTAGTATTTTATTATATTATTTGGTAGTATTATTATATTATATATTATATTTGGCATATTATTTTTAAAGTTCTTTAAAAAATTAATGATACGTTATTTGAAATTATAAATTTTTTAAAACATTTTATGATGTGCAGAATGAAATAATTTTAATTAAAAAATATGTCATTTCCAAATAGCTTCCAAATAAAAATATTTTATTGAACTGATACAATAATGTTGAGTTTATTTATTTAAAAATACAGGAATCAATTAATGTTTACAATATAAATGGCTCATAAATTTTATACACACATATATCATAATATTCGTAATTTTCAAAATCAGATAAACTTAAAATGACTTTCAATGAAAATCCAATGAAAATATTTATCCGAATCCATAGTGACTGCAAGAATAACTAACATAAAATTACAAAATATGAAAAAAATACCAAAGTGAAATTCTAAAATTTATTTATTTCGTTAAATCTGTGGAATCGAAAGTCCTGTGGTCTGTCGTTCAGCAATAACCATGGGTGTAATGGAGTGTCGAAAATTTCTTCCCCCTCAGATCAAAGTCAAAATTAAAGTTATATATTATCTGGTGGCGCCATCTATTGTAGAGGTCTGAGAGCGAAGACGTACTTTCACCTTTTTCACTTTTTTGGAGCTCTGGTTGATCAAAAGAAGCATTCTTCTGACTTAATTTCACATAGGCGCTCGCATGAATTGTCCAAATTTGATATATATATATATATATATATATATATATACATTTCTTCTAAAATTAATACTGTACACTTTTTAAACACATTAATTATTAGTAGAAATTGCTGTTAACTTCAAAAATGGATTTCCATGAAATACAATAAAACTATTCTTTTTCGAACAGGTTCTTATTATAAAATTTGCTTTTCGTCTCGCAATTTTGAAAACAAGTGACATTTTCCTCATTACTTTCTCCCTTAACAATTCCTTTCAGAAGAGCTTTTCCTTTATTTTGGAGCAATTCATTCCTAGTGTCTCCGTCGTTACTTTTTGTATCTCTCTCCAACTTCCCATAAATAACCAAACTTCGTCCTTCGTTTTCCGCTAGATGAGGTCAATAGCAGAGTGCAAAAAAGAAATGAGTTTTTGAATGGCAGCTATGGGCTTCTTCTTCTCTTCCCTCTGTGGAACATTATTTTGTAGGGTTTTTATTTTTCCACACAGAACAATGTTCGAATAAAGTGAATCCCTTTCCAACTTCATTATCTATACTCTTTACACAAAAGGGAAAAGAAATGGGAGCACTTTATTTCCCCTAT
The DNA here is from genome assembly GCA_030067965.1 of Latrodectus elegans. NCBI lineage: Eukaryota > Metazoa > Arthropoda > Arachnida > Araneae > Theridiidae > Latrodectus > Latrodectus elegans. Next base: position 35,559,722 of record CM057821.1, on the reverse strand, counting down.
GCCCCTTTAATTTCCCTTCAAACAATTTGAACGAACCGACCCTGGCACTCTTGGCGACAAAATGAAAAGGGATCGAAATCGGAAAAGCGCAAAGGTAAGAGAAAGAGAAGGAAGACAAAGCCAAAAAAATATGATAAATAGAAAAATATTCGAAATATGGCAGCGAAAAGTTTAAGGGAAAGAAATCGGTAGCTCTGCCCTGAAGTCAGGGGAAACAATGTTGTCAGCAAGATTTTGAGCTTCAGTTTTCTTATTCTGTTCAATCAGCTTTCTGCGGCGTCTTTCCTTTTTTGTTTCGGAGTGACTTTACTTTAACTCACTAGTTGCCGATTTTCAAGAAAAGAGTTCATTATTTAATATATTTAGATAAAGGTAGAAAAGGAAAGTTTAGCTTCTATCGATTTCCTTTCAAAAAAGATTTCGTGGTACAATGTGTAGAATTTAATCTTGAAAACAATGCTGCTAAGGTATAAGTTATTTTTTAAGCCTAGTTCACGTTGTTTGTAAACAATAATAAAATCACGATGAATAAAATCTTTCTTTTGATGTACATGAATGACTTTAATTTTAATTTATTATGTATTTTAAAATTAAGCAATTAACAATATTTTTTTGCTTTTAATGTAAAAAAAATCTTTTGTTTCTAGGCGCTCTGGTGTTAAGAATTCTAAGCATTCTATTGTTAATTAATTTTTAAAAAATTAACATGCTACCATGCATTTTAAGTAGATAATATCATGTATTTAACATGCAACTGTAATTCAAACTTTTTATGGAAAAAGAAAGAAGAATTTTAAAAAACGAAAAGAAAGAAAGAACTGTTAAAAAATTTGGAATTTCTACATTTTAATGTATTTCTAAAACTCACATTAGTCAATGAATCTCTATTTCAAAAACACTTATATAAAGTGATTTTTTTTCTGATTCCTGGTCATTTATATTATTTCAAGATTCGACAAATGCAAGACGTATTATGTATCGCCTAAAGATGCGTTCCTCTAAGATCCATCGTTTTCGAGAAAAATATGAAAAATAAAGTATGATGTCACTTCCGGTGCAATAAAAAACTTTATTGAACATATCAACAGTAGTATATGCACAATTTAAAATAGATGTTCAAAGTGTCCACCTTGAATGTCGAGGCAGACTTGAGTAATCCGTGGAATGGCTGTCATCACACGCTGCAGCATCTCGTGGTCCACCAAAGTAAAAGCAGCGTGCAGTGTTGCAACTAAGTCCGTTGGCACTACGTCTCGATACACCAGTTCCTTGAAATGGTCACATAGGAAAAAATCCAACGGTGTAAGATCTGGTAGACATAGAACCTGACCCTCACTTCCAATCCACCTGTCGGAGGTACAATATATCAAGCCAGCCATGTACAAGAGCATAGAAATGCGCTGGAGCCCCATCATGCTGGAACTAAAGACATTTCTATTACAGCGCCCTTATATCAAGTACATGTCGTAGTAGTCACGAATGGAATACATGGTCACCATAAGAAGGCTACCAGTAGCTGCAAGAAGCAGCCTTTTAAATATACCAGTTTAACGACGGCTTATAGTCATTCCATGGCGTGCGCGCACATGCATGACGCAATATGCGCGGCGAACGTTTTAATTAAACATTATCGTCTGGAAAGATATGGAAATACTGTTGTTGATATGTCCAATAAAGTGTTTTTTCTTGCACCGGCAGTGACGTCATACTTTGTTTTTCGTATTTTTCTCGTAAACTATTGATCGTACAGGAACACTTCTTTGGGCAGTTTTTATGTACTCCCAACGAGGAATTTAGCTGTGCAGAGTTTATGCGGTCGTTTTGGGACACCCTGTATAATATAACACTCAGTAGCTGTGCTCCAACTTATATCATGTATATAATAAATTGTCTCAAGCCAATAAAAATAGCTAATTGTATTAATAGGTATACGCAATAATTTCTAATAAATTTTAATAATCTCAAATTTCTGAAAACCTTGTAACGATGCACAGCAGCTGTATATACTATCCTTGTACATTTTTTATATGAAATGTTATTAAAAAACCATGAAGAAATAATTAAACTTTAGAAATAAAATTGTTTAAGGAAATATGTGCATTAGAATCAAAAACAATGTGACATTTGTGCATTTTCAGATGGTCGCCGACTGCCCACAAATCGCCGGCAGCAAGTTTTCGCCAATGGGACGCTACTCATAGAACAAGTTCAAAGACATGAAGATGAAGGGACTTACGTCTGCTCAGCTAGGGCTGCGGACTCAGCAACCGTCGATGGAAGTCTAAAAATTACTGTTAAAGGTACATTTTTTTTACGAAAATATGTATGTTAATAAATCAACTACAAAAAAAATGTTGACAGTGATATTTATAGAACTTGTAATTTTAAATTACATATTCATAATCTTAGATTTTAAATTCTTGAGTCTCAATCAGGACGTAAGATTCACATTTGGGCTAATTTTATCCCATTAAAGTTTTATGTATATCTCAAGAGAGATATGTTGCAAGCACCCGAGGTCAGCAGCGCTAGACCAGGTCCATGAGCGCGTACACCTTTAAAAAGTCCAGTACCATAAGTACATTCTCCATCAGATCTTTCCCCGAGAGACCAAGGCATTGAAGAATATGTTCAGGAGAGATTTGTTCATTTAAGCACTTGGAGCAAATTTCGAATTTCTTCGCACCCTCGACGAATTTCATTCAAGAGAGATATGAAGCAATTTATTAGTTCATTTGTAAAATTCTGAACAAAATTCCAAATAGTGATTGTATATATTGTGTGAATATATTATGTGATATTGAGTATTTTATTATGTGAATATAAAAAAAATGAAAGTATCGAAAACATTGTCTAAACTCAATTTCTTTTGATATTAAACAAAGTTAAATAAATTTAAAAAGTTAATTTTAAAAGCACATTCCTAATGTATTATATACAAAATGGAGAAAAATTATACCATTTAAAAACTTTGATTACTTTTTGTTAATCAATAAAGAAGTTTAAAAATATTCCCAGAAACAGGGAAATATAATGAATTTGATGTGTAATATATGTTGTATCTATATCATTCACTTCTCTGAAACAAACACACATATATAAAAATATTAAGAAGATAAATAAAATTAATTATGAAGAATTTGAAATTTTATATGATGTTTTTGTATTATCAACTTCTCTGTAATATTATATTTTTATATTACAGATCAGTATATACACATACGTATATTATACTTTATTTCCTACAACAAGATTATTTTTCACGCGTTTATTTAGATATTTCTAGATAATTTTTTTTATATTTGATTCAATATTATTTTTGCTCAAATAATATACAAATATATAGCCATTTAAAACAATAACTTTTAATGTAAATACGTTTCACTAAACTCTTTGAACATAAAATTAAATATAAAATATTCTTGCATGTTTTTTTTTTTTTTTTTTTTTTTTTTTTTTTTTTTTTTTTTTGGATACTTTTTCGACTTAAAAATCGTGGAAAAACAAAACATAAACAATAAAATTGCAATTGCATCACATGACAAAAACGTATGAATGAAAACGAATTATTGGTGCTATCTTTCTCCTGTAATCAAACCTTTTATCCTAAACATAATTTTTAATAAATTGGTTAATTAATTATAGAGAGTATTGTTACATCATTTCAAAATAAATGCAATCAAATTGTAAAGCTTATTGAGAGATTAATAAATCTAAGAAAATTGTAAAATTTGTTGTTGTTATATGCCAGCTAGGCTGGCATTATGGGGTGCGCTGCTCCAGTTTTCCAACTGAACCATACTTTGGCGTGGGCTCCGACTTCCTCGGTACACACATGCCATAAGTACTCGTTTATATGGTAGACAACCATTCACAACCGATTCACACAAGGAAAGGACAAAGACAGGATAGATAGAGACAGAAAGAACATCCATGGCAGAACTGGGATTCGGAAGCAGGACTTCCCTATCCACAATCAGGCACGCTGACCACACGACAAATTAAGTGGCCTTTTAAAGTTTAATAACAGGAAATACTTTTTGATATCATACGTATAATAATCTATAGAAATACGAATATAGATTTTATCTAACTGCATGAAAAATTACTTATGACTTGAATTATTATATAAAATGTATTTAGGAACGAAAACACGCATAATATTATAATAAATATTCATTTAATTGAATGGATTTATCAAAAACAGTAACTATAAAACATTATTTTTATTTACATGAATAATTATGTAAAATTACTTGATGATGTTATTACTTTTTTAACAGTCTTTTGCCTTCCTAAATTTTAGAGAAACCTGTCATCATGCCGTTTTCTTTCCCTTCCGAAAATTTGAAGGAAGGAATGAAAATATACCAGATGTGTGCAGTTTCTGCAGGAGATCCACCTTTTCACATATCTTGGCTAAAAGATGAAAGACCAATTTCACCATCGGATAGTGACATTACCATCCAAATGATTCGACAAGATTTCAGTTCCATGAGCATCGACAGCGCCACCACACGGCATAGTGGACATTACACGTGCGTGGTCAAAAATGATGTATCAACCGTTAATTACACAGCTGTTCTCACTATTCATGGTAAGTCAGTTGTTTGTAAATTATTTGAAAATCATTTTCATTAAATTTAAAACTACCTTGTATTAAAATTTATTCATATTTATGAAATTGGATATGAATTTTATACATATAAATATTAAATACTTTTGTCTTAATACAGCATATGCACTATGGAGGCAGACAGTTATTATTACTGTAACAGAGCATACTTTCTTGCATCTACTCCAGAGTTAAGTATCTAACAAAGAGGTATCATTTCACTTGGAGGACATTGAGACCACGATCTGTTCAACGTGCCTTAGCCTCCTTTAGTGAATGCGACAGATCTTTGGTCAAGTCGAAATTTGAACTCATAACTTCTCAGTAATGAAAATAACGACTTAACCAACCAAATCATCGTGGTCTCGAAGTCACATAATAATTATTACTTGGAATATCTATGAAAATAAATATTACTAAACTCAATAAGCTTCAGGTTTCATCCCATAGACTGTTGTTGTTGCAGACCGTGTTATTTCGATTAATCCTCACATACCATTTGAAGCGCCGTTTACTTTTGACATTAAGGAAGCTTGCATGAGACACCGCTATTTTTCCTTTCTGAAACATGGTCATTATCATTGCAAGATCTGTAGAATAGCTGCTGGTGGCAGCTTTTTTTCCACAAACCGGATAATTTACCATTTTACTCAACTCAGCAACAAAGGATATATTCTAATGCAGTCTTTATAACCAATTTTTACATTCAATACGTAAATTACGCGAAGTTTAGCTATTCCTTTGCCTATATTTCGGAAATGGCATCTATTATTACTATAGCAAAGGTCTATTATTGTTATAATACAGTATGAGTCTATCATTATAATGCAATAGTATCAGCATCTAAATTAAGCTGTATAATAAAGACTTTTAATTCACTCATGTAAATATGATAGTGAGTTACGATTGAATTTTAAAATTCAAAAATTGAACTATTCTTAAAATTGCAGAATTGTTGAACAATTAAATTTACTTTTGAGTGAGAGTCTATACATTATTAGATTTTAAAACTCAAATTTTTGATTTGTGTACCTCATTATAGTTAAATTATATTTATTAAATAATTATATGAGACATCATAAAAACATTTCTTGCTAAAATAAAAACAGCATAAGTTTCACTTATGCTGTTTTTATTTTAGCAAGAAAGATTTACAATTGATCGATTTATCATATTTATAATAAGTAAATCAAGACATGTAAACATTGTAATTTTTGAAATTAAAGTATTATGTAGTGATATTGTCTTTTAAGAAAGGCATAAAGTCTTTTATTTAGACTGTTTAGTAATCAAAATATACAAAAAAATCCAAATAGTATAATAAATATAAATTTTGAAAAAATGATTCCTCAAATAAATGATTAAAAAATCTAGATTTTCACGTGTAGGATTTTTTGCTTTGTTCCTTATTTCAATTCACAATACACAGATTTTTTTTAAAGTTCACTTAATTTTCAAGATATATTTTAATAAAGGATGAATAGTTTTTAATATTTGACAATGATACTTAAATTTTAAACGCATTGGCAATGTATTAGTTGTAATCAAACTAATGATTATTTCCCAATATTGAACACGTTCTATAATGGCAATGATGCAACAAAGCTATTCCTTTGTGTTATTAAGCTAATTTTTAAATATTTCTTACAATCTGAGATGCTATACATATTAAGTAGTAAAAAACTTTAATATTTCAAGGGTATTAAAGTTTTTGTTTTAAAAAATCCAGCATATATTAATAAAAGTATTGAATTGTAAATATTATTTAAAGGAAATTAAGAGGTTTAAAACAGAAATAGTCTTTTTAATATATTCAAAAATTCATTTTCCCCTCATTATTATTATTATTACTGCGTAATGACACAATTTTGAGCATGTAAATATTTATAAATAATTATATCTTTTTATTTATTAAATATTAGTTTGACAGCATATTTTAGATAATATTCCCTCATTTTTGCAACATCATTAATCTCTTTCTCGTATTTAAATATTTTGGGAATAGATATGGATATTTTTTATAGTGAAAATTAAATATTATTCCAAAGATCTTTTAGTAGTTGATAACTAATATATTAGTAGAAATATTTTTAGTTTTAATTTCATTATGCTCTACTGTATATTGAAATAATTATATATATAATCGTTATTTATAAGTTTTGTCAAGGTAATATTACTATAATCACAAAAAATAGTTATAGATTAATTTTCAAAATTTATATTTTTTGTTTTGCCTTAATTTTTATTTACAATTTACATTAAAATATACATTAAATAAGCATATTTGATATTTTTGATACATAAAAATAATAATTACTAAAACTGTAAAATTTTAATGAGAAATAATAGTGAAACAATTTAAAATTATCACTAACATTAAATAATATATATTGTTCAAAAGCTTGAATAAAAATAAACTACCATGTTTATTAAAATTTATTCAAGATATTCCGATTAATTCCTAGTAATTTTTTCATTTTATTCTATTATAGGAAATATTTTTATAAATAACTAATTTTTTATAGCTTTTACAGAAAATTTAAATAGTAAAAACACTTTTATCAAATATTTTGTCAGTTATTTTTATTTCGCATTAATTTCTTTAATAATAAAATTAAGACTTTTATAAGTGATACTTCTCTTTCATTGCAAAAACTGAAAGCTCTAAAACAGACTACGAGGACAGAAAAGTCAAATATTTGAAACCTAAATCTCAATCCAAATAATCTTTCTTTTCTTGATAAAAGTTTGAAGAGAACCAAATAGTTGACTTGAATTTATTTCTAGAAATTCGAAACGGAATATACATTTATTCTGCTATTTACATCATCTTGAAAGCATACCAAAAGAATGTTTTTGGAATATTCCAAATTGTCCTATATTCTTTTCTCTTCCAAAATTTAGTTTCCTACAATGCATGAATAACCCTTTGATCTCCAGGTAAGAAATATGTCTATAGAATTCTCTTTGATTTCCAAATATTCTGTTGAGTTCCAAAATTTTGATCCTGTCAGTGCATTTTTGTTCAAAAGACATATTTGCTTTGCATTTATTAGAAATTATTATTGTATTTTTCGTTCGAAATAGCGTAGTTCCTTTATTTAATCTTTGTTTTTCAATTATAAATATGCTTTCCTATTTATGGATAGTTTAATCAAGATACATATCAGCTAAAATGTGGCAGTTTTGATTCATTAAAAGGAATTAGTATATTTTGTAGATATGCTTAAAATCACTTTGCTGCATATTTTTACTTTGGACTAAAACCATGCCATCATGAGATAAGCAAAATAACATAAATTTTATGTGTTGAAATAAAATACTACATTTCTATATTTATTTAAAATAGATTTAAATGATCTCACTAGAATAGATTAGAAAAACATATCATTCAAAAAGATAGAGCAAAGAAGAAAACAGTTAAAAAGGAAAAATGCTGTTCAAAACCGCTTTGTCATACTAAACTAACATAGAATGGTATATTGAGAAATATTTGTTAGGGATGTATATTTTTAAGCAATGTAAATATTTATTATTATACAAACAAAGATATATACTGCTTTCATCAATTCATTCATTTATTGTTTGTTTTTGTTCTCAAAAATCAAAGTTTTTTTTTTCTCTCTTACACTGTCTATTTAATATTAACTTAAAATTACACTTTAAAGGTTACAATGCATGGATATTATTTTAATCAAATATATTAATTAAGGAAAACTTATTGCATATTTTACAGCATTATGTTTTCAAAAATCACATTTTTTTATTTTCAATAAAAAATTCATATTTTTCTTAATTATTTAAGTAAATCACACGAATTTACTAAAAAAAAGTAACTTTTTAATGTTAATTCAAATGGTTTGAAAAAATAACTCTCATAAAAATTTTGAGGAGGCATCTTAAAATAAGCATCTATGAATTGGTGATTTGAACCATCATAATTTATAGCTAACGTAAAAAAATATATAATTTTTATTAAAAAGTATTAAGATATTTAAAAAAAAGTTACTAGCGCTTTGCAGTATTTTTATATTATTTTATTTTATTTCTACAAAAAATTTATAACAGATTCATAAAATATTTCTTACACAATTTTATGCTAATCTACTTTTATCTTAATTTATAGATGTCTAATAGTTGCATTAAATTAAATATATTTTACTTTTTATTCTGTCGAGTTGAATAATAATAATAAACCTTTTCAACCATATTTTTTTAATTTCTTTGTCTACAAAAATAAATTTAACTAATTAATAAAATTTTATAAATATATATCTTTAATTTTCATTATTTATTCATAGATATATTACGACAGCATTTGAATTTGCCGAACCACAAACATAAAAAAATATTAGTTTCATCTGTTTGTAAATTTTTTTATTTTTGCCAAATAAGAGAAACGATTAACATGTTATGATAAATTATATAAAATAGATCTCTATAGATTTGAGTTGACAAATTTTAAAATAGGTATAGAATGATAGCATTGCTCACTCATTAATTAATATTATTCAAAAATAAATCGACACATATAATTAAATACTTTATATTTTTAAGGATACTTGTCTGATTTCGGAAATGAATTCATTTTGTTACTTATATTAAAATTAGAATTCTTTGTGAAAACTAAATTTTTTTAAATATCCTTTGGGTCTATAAATGCGATTAGAGGGTATCTTTAACGTCTTTTTAATTTTTATAATTCATTGGTAAAATCAAATAAAAGAGAAAAGCATGAATTGTTTGCTGCTTATAGCTACTCAATAAATAATACTTTTTATTAAGTCAGATAATAATAATAATTTAATTACGGTTTATATAACCCAACATATATATTTTTCCAGTTTAATGATGGTATTATAATAAATAAAAAAGATATAACTCTTTCCCTTCAGGTATTTTTAATTAATTTCTGCTTTTGGTTTTTAGTATTTTTTCAAGAATAAACATAAAACTATATTTATGCCTAAATAGAGCAACATTGTTTTTGACTGAATATTTAGTCCAAGTTTATTACGTTTCTTTTGTTAAAATTATTTTGGAAAGTACACTTTACTGAACGTTGAGTTTTCGAAAGACAGTTAAACTGCGTAGTAATTTATTTATACCGCAAAAAGAATTAGAGAAGATTACTAAGAAGAATTTTTATTCGTAATCATGTAAATTCTCACAAGGGTGGGAAAAATGACCACTCACTTAATTTACAAAATTTTAGTTTCACATATTTTAGATTCTTCTAGTTAAACTGGTATAAGTCAAAGAGATAATTATAAAAAATAATTATAAAATTGAAATCAGCTAAAAAAGTTGAAAAATATTTTCAGCACCATAAGCTCTTTAGCCATTGAAAAACAATGAACCAAATTTTGAACCATTCAAATCAGTGTGTGTATTGAGTTCTGTCAAAAGGTAACTCTTAACATTCAAAACCGAAACTTGACGGTTATATTGTAGTAAAGATAAGAAAAATTTTGAAATCTGACATTCATTTCAATGTTGACTTGAAGATAAATCAAAACATCTTGAATCAAAGGAAATGATTAGTTAGCATATAGAACAAAAAATAATAATGTCATGTAAAATGAGATGATAACAACTTGAGAACAAATTGTGAAAAGTAGAATGGATTCCCAAGTTCCTGTCAGAAAAAGAAAATATAAGGATATTTAACCTACAATGTCCAATCGATTGTCATGATTTGCATAAAAACTATGAACATTCTTAAGCCAAACATAAAAATTGTGGTTTATTAATAATTTGTTCAGAATTCTGATTCAACGTAGAAATAACCTTAATAGTTCAAAGTAGTCATTAGACAACTCACCTCTATCCAGAAGATATCCCAAACACAGAAGAAAAATTAAGTGTTTTTATTAAAATTTTATGAAATTTAAGACAAGGGAATTGGGTATTGCACTGATTTATCTAACAGTCATTGAAAAAGACAGTAATGTGTGAAATGTTTAAGGAGAGACTAGCGTGTAGTTTTGATTTTAATCTTCGGACAAGTGTCATAAAATTTACAAAAATATTTGTCCTAATTCTTTTTGAAATAAATTGAACGCTTCAAATTTTTAATAGAAAATCCAGAAACAAATAAGTCAGAGCTTGATTAATTCAAAGAAATACTTATTTTTGAACATTTAAAAAATAATGAAAATCAATTGTATTTTTATTTTTATTTATTTTGAAGCATTAAAATTTTGCGAGATGATTACGTTTACGTTTTTTTTTTTTTATCATTCTGATATGTTTTATAAAACTATTACAATTTCATTTTCATCGCAAAAAATCTAAAAATAAATTATATATGTAGTTCTGTAATATTTTACTAAGTCTTATTCAGAATTTGCACGAATTCGTACATTGTCTAAAATTTTGTGTTGAAATGCAAATTAAAAGAAAATGGAATTTATAATCAAGCTAGTAGTATAAGAGAATAATTTTTTAATTTTTAATTTGAAATAATAAAAATTTAAATAAATCTTTCTGATAATGCTTGTCAAGTTTAATAACTTCAAGTATTGTTGCGTAACAATAACTAGTATTGAATACTTTACAAAAAAAAGCGAATAAAACTCAGAATAATTCATTTTAATTTAGTCACAGTTAAATTCATTTTACGCCGTGCAGTGCTAACAACATTTAAAAAAATAAATCCAATGATATATTTTTTAACTACATTTTTATTAACATGTATTTTCTGAAAACAATTTTTTCTAGACTGTAAATTTAAGAAAATATTTTCCCTTGGTCCATTTTTTTACTTTTTACATTTAAAATAACATTTTATCTTTTTTAAACGATACCAAATACCTTGAGACTGGATTTTTTTGATGTCAAACGACTTGTCTTTGTTAGCGCGATTACCTTCATTTAATGAAAATATATTTTCATTCGAATTTTCCTTCCTTTTTTTATAGTTGGAGGTTAGAGAATATGCAAATGAAATGTAACTCAGTATATTAAAATAATATTTTTATAAACATAAAAAGATAGAAAACGAGTCCCTGTCCTTAAGATGTGCACAATTCAAACAAAATTAAAGAACTTTTGCTAGAGATGAGCATGTTTATGACATTTCTGTTTTTAAAAGCTTTAATTCGCTCATTTAAATACGGAAATTATCGTTTTCAAAAAACACCTGCTTCAGTAGGGTTAACGCGGAAATAAACTCCCCATCAGAATTACTTTAGAATCAAAAATAAGCATTCTTTTTTACAACTTTTAAATTACTAACTCGATGAAACTGAGAAGAATAACTCACAAGAGCATGTTAATTATGCTCCTCTTAATTACGAAGACAAATTATAATTTTTTTTTAATTTCACTTCTTTCTCTTAGAATCTACCATTTTCTAAACGAAAATGGCGGAAAAAAAAAAGAATATTTTCCTCATCATTTGGATAAAAATTTATCATCTGTAACTGCTAATACCTTTGCTTGGTTCCAGCTGATGCGAAACGAGTTAATGCACGTTTTGGAAAAGGCTTTTTTTTTCTTTCTACTTTTAAAGACTTTTCATTTTCCTCTTTGTTATCTTATGGAAAAAGGATTGAGTTTCGTTTCCATAAAAATGAAAAAATAAAACTAATGAGATTAAGCAATTGACACACTTATTGTAACCTAATGTGGTTCACGTTTGACATTCACATTTAGTGTTGGATGATTTGGAAAGAAGAAACTTTCGAACTTCTTTTCAAAAGTGCTTCTTTTTTTTTTTTTCTAAATACAAAATCTATTATAGGAATTTACAAATAATTTCAAGTATTAGCATAACTGAATTTGTCAAAAACATTTTGTTGCTTAAAAACTCATGTTTTTTCCATTATTTACTTCTCGCGAAAAATTAATGTTTTCTATCAATTTTGAAAAAATTGATGCTTTCCATCAATGAATGGTAAATGATTTTAGTTTAGAGAAACATTAAAACAAGGAAATTTGATAAAGTAATCTCAAAAAATTTAGAATCAATTTAAAAGTTACGAGCCCATTATTCAAATATTACTTAACGTAAACGTCTATAATGTCATTTTATGCTATCAATAGTGTATTCTTCCTACCTCGTGATTGGCAAATCGAATGCAAATAAAAAACAATTTTAAAATAAATTCCCTATGACAAAATGAATCACAATTTTATAAGTATAGATTTTTTATTAAAAAATGATGCACAAGAATTAAATGCGATTGTTAAAGTCCATGTAAAATTACGAATTTAAATTAAATGTAACTAAATATTTATAAGATAATATTTTCACAAGACATGATCACATGATGATTAAAATCTTTATGACTCAAAACAGCATTGCTAAAAAGGACAGAAAAGTGACAACTATTGATTTTTTAAGAAAATCTGATAATTTAATAATTAAACATGTTCTTAAAAATTAAACCTTGTTCAGACATTATCTTCAAATGTAGAAAAATTTTTGAAAAATTGATTTACATTAATTAAACAATAGAAAAGGTTTAACATTCAATATTGCTTAAGTTTTATATTGAAATATACATATATATATGTATATATATATCCGTATTTTTACAGAATGTTCTCTACAGTTTTTTTAGTATATTAATACCTGTAATGTTTGCTTCAAGAGAGTATAATTCATTCAAAACAACAATAGGTATAATTTCAGAAATAAAGCCATTCCATTTTGTAGGATTCTTACAATTATCTGTTGAAGAGAAACTAAATGCTGTTTTTCATTTAATAAAAAATGCCTAAATGCAACAAAAATATCATTGGAAGTATTATATTTTATATTCCTTTAATAGCTTTACATTTACAAAAACTTTTCTAAATCTTTTCAGTTCGCAGAAACTGATATTCTGAGTGAATTTATTTGCATAGCATTTTTTTAAATGTCATATTACATGAGAAACTCTCCGAACTAAATACTTTTCTTCATTTTTTCTCTTAATTTTTATAAATCATTGTTTAACAAATAGCCATATAATTGAATCCTTTTATTCATTTCATTTCAAATTTATTACACCAACAAAATTTTAATTCATGAGAAACATCTCATTTCATAAAATTAAAACTTACATATATTTACTGTATTTTTTTTACTTTAAATTGTTCAGTAACACTTGTGAAATATTAACCTCTTTATAAGGGAATAATTCCATATTATTATTTAAGTGTTTATTTTATTGTTTCATGTTCACTTTAACATTAAAAGTAAATAATAAATTTTAAATGAATCCAAAATCACTTTGATAGAAATTATTATTATTATTATTAAAACAGTTGCCAAACTCAAAATACTCAAAAAATATAATAATGACATTTATTTAGGAAACTTTGCTAATTAGTGAAAATGTGAATTTGCAGACAATAAAAGAACCTTAAACCTTCTTAAGTAAAAAACGCAGATTAATTCTAGTTTCAAAAGATTTTTTCCTACTTTACCAGTAACTTGGTTCATTTCACTTCAAAACTTGTTTAAGATGTACTCAAAATAAATATAATACTGTAAAAATCGTTTTTGTTTTTATTAATCTAAAATAATTTGACTTTCAGAATATCGTTTAAAAATATAATATATAAATAATATAATCAGATCATTATTGCCTCCATTGAATGTTCTGAAATATGCAACAAGATACATTGTTTCAGCCTGGAACAATATTAGAAGAATGAAAAACAATTTATAGTTACTTATATGAGCATAAAATTTGTAAAAAGAGTAACAAATAAAAGAGCACAATATAACAATATATTCCAAAATAAACATGCACTACATTAAATTAAAATTCTAAATAATGTGATTATAATTTATTTCTAATTGATCTGCCAACGTTGTGATTATACCTTAAGTTGCCATAGTAATAATTAAAACTTTATAGTATAAGATTTAACATAAAAATTAAGTAAAATAAAGAATTGGATTTTTTATTATTATCAATACTTAAATGGTTCCTCTTGATACATCAATTTAAATTATATAGATTATTAAAGTTCTTTGCTTGTACTGGTATAGAATTCAATAGAATAAATCAGATCTTACATAATTTTAAACAATACACTTATCTAAAAATGATTGATGTTTTTCAGTCAATTTACACTTAATAAAATTTTCATTTGCCGCTATTTTCAAAACTCTTCTCTAATAGCAAGCTATAAACTTTTATTCGTTTTCAGTACTTAATTTTATAAGAGTTATTTCTTTTCTAGAGAGAAATCTCGAATTAAAATGAAGATTTCAACCCTTTTTTTAAATTAATTATTTCTTTATACACTTCTCTTAATAATCATCTGTTACTAAAATTCTTTTTACTCTATCATTAAATGAAGTTAATTAAAATTTAATTCGGACATTTTTTTTTCATTTTAGTAATTAATTACAATTTAAAATGTTCCTAAGGCTGAATACTCTCAGTAAACAATAAACTAAAATATTATAATATATTTAAATAGAAAACGAAAGTATGTCATCATTTACATTTCCCTAGCTAAAAAAAAATATTTTTCCTAAACTGCATATGTAACAGAAAAATGAATAGGTTATGTCTCTTTTAATTAATGTTATAATTTCATTAATAACTATAAACATTCTTAAATTATAAATATTTCTTTAGAAAACTTTATTAATTATTCAAACATCTCGTGCAGTTTGGTTTTAAATAACAAGCACTAATGATCGTCTTCTTTTGAACTGAAGGATTCGATCTTTATTCACACGTGAATCAATAATTAGTGAATAAAAAAATTATGCACCTTGAAAAATATCTCAAATAATTATGCGAGCTTGTCATTAGTTTATTTGTTGGTTTTCCAAGCATGAAATTTTCAGAATGCTTTTAAATTTTGCCATTTTTTTGCCTTTATTAATTAATTTAAACTACTGTAAAGATGGAGTCTATATACTTTATCCCCAAAATAGTTACTTCTAATTAAAGAAGAATTAAACATATAATAAAAACTGCTTTCATAAGATTCAATATGGTAATTTTTCAAAATATTATTTAACTAGTACTGGAAAATATCTAACAGTATTGTTTTATATAGAAATCAAATTTCAATTCCAATAATTAAGAGTATTTCCTTTTACTGAAAATATAATTATAATATTGGCTTTAAATGATTAATTAGCTTTATCCAGACATTGTTAAAATATTTTTATATTTTCATTTCTTTGTATTTAGTTTTATGTAATAATGCTATAAGGCACTTAATTTCTTGGAAACTTATTTTGTACTTTAAATGGTTGATGCGTGTTATTTAATCAAACATTTTCAACAAAATATTATGTCACAAAATGCTGAAAATTTCAATTTTTTTTTATTCTGAGGAAAGCGATAAAGTTTTAATTTATATCTCCATTGAAATAAATTGCTAAAATGCTTGTTTTTATTTCGTATTCCAAATTTCTAAGCATTAATTTAAAAATTTCCTGAGTTAAATATATAAAATTTGACTTAAATACAATATAAAAATGTAAAATTAGAGTGTGATCACTAATCAGCAACATTGAGCTCTAAATGGCAACATTTGGCGACATACGTTTTTCGCAGAAATAGTCGTCAAAATTATAAGCGCGTTAGTGCTTCTCAAACTTACAGGATAAATTGATAGATATATTTACAAAATATAATTCTTTAAATATAAATATTTAAATAGTTTAACATAAAAATTTACATAATTTTCTAAAAACCTACAAGATTTTAGGATATTTTATTATTTTATCAGGTAATATCTACAAGATATTACCTATTCTAAATAATAGAAAAGACATCTCACATTTCATTTCTTATATTTAGTTACTTATTTAACATTAAGATTATGAACTACACTTTGACTCAATAATAAATAAATAATTGAACAACTATCAGATGAGGAATTTAAAAATTTTATGTGTTTTGCCTTATCTGAATTTTTTCTGGAAATATTAACAAAAGCATAATACACCGCAATTGCTTATCCAAAAACTCTATTAACTTGAGTAGCTTCAACAGAGATCATTTTAGGTTTGTTATAATAATAAGTTTATTTTAAATTTCATCGCTTACTATTTAAGTTGCGAAATTTCACCAACACAGGATTAAAAATATTTTAGTATTGTGTATAAATATACGATAATAATTAATTGCATAAAATATAAACAGGCAGTGCTTCATAAGTTCTTATTGAACTTTTAAAAACTGGATATCATTTGTTTTCATAATATCATTAATTAAACCCAAGTTATTCAAATATTTACAAATATTCATTTTTAATAAAGTAATTAAATTTAAAATTAACTCCTATTTTAAGTTTGTATTAAGGATGTTATTATATAAATCTATAAATTATATTTAAGTACCTACCTATAAAAACTACTGTTTTTAATATGAGAAATTTATCTTGTCTTATTGGATATTGATAATTGAAAAATTCAGCGAAACATTAAAGTAATAAAAAAGTATCAGTTGTTCTCTAATCAACTGTCAAGATTTTGAAAGATTTTTCCTCTATTCTATACTAGTATTTTATATTACATAATATGAAATACTAGTATAGGATAGAGAATATATAAGAATGATGTTAATAAATTATATATAGAATAATATTAATATAGAATAAAATTACAAATTTTTAATATACAAGCAACGCAATCCTGTTCTGTTCTCAATTGATACGTAAAATGCATGTTCTCTCCATTTTCGTTTTAAACATGTTTCAATTATCTTCAATATGGTATTTTAGTAACAGAACGTTATCAACATTACTGTGACGAATAGAATATATATGCTCTTAAATTAGCAATGCATTAGTAAGTATATTACCTATATCTATATGCCAAATGCATGTCTCCTCTCTTAGCTTCAATTATAAGTTAGTAAATGTAATAATGGGTTAGCAAATATGTTAGTTAAATGGGATTAATCACAAATATCTCTAAATGTCAAATAGAAATATAGGCAACTATATGTAGTAATGTATCAGTAAATACACTATGACTAACTAACGTAATAATAATAATGTAATTTCGCGCTAAATGGTTGTTCTTAAGTATAATAACGTGTTTAAAATACAATATAATAATATGCTGTTAATGAACTTGCTTGTAGCTGCGTTATTAATTTGAATCAGTTGTGGAAATATTTTCATGCAAAATCGTTTGTTATCACCGACGAGATTCAAAATTCTACAAATATGAATTATGAAGATATATTTATAAACGATATATATATATATATATATATATATATATATATATATATATATATATATATATATATATATATATATATATATATATATTATTTCATCAGTGTTTAATATAAAACATTGACAATCAATTTTCCCTCATTGAAATTCAAAGCTGATAAATAAAATTTACTCAAAGCAATTTGTTTAGAATATCATTTTACTTCTCATTTTTATGACATTTTTCTTACTGCAGAGATAAAATGTGATAATAAAATGCATAAATCACAAGTTATATTATAATTTTTATTATTATGTATTTAGTTTTATTACATTTTGTTATAAATAGATCGAAAAAAGAGCTTTCAAAATGCATGCAAATTATGATCTGTAATTTGTTGATTGTCCCCTAACTGTTTAAATTATAAGCAATTTAAATTCCAATTTTACTATCATATAAGAGCTGTGTTGATTACGTTTCTAAGTAGAAGTATTATTTACCAAAGCTTATTTTATCAGAGATTTTATGCTTAATATTTTAATTTAAAACCGTCAAAAAATAAACTACGGATACAAACTTAATTATTAACAACACATTGTCACCCGTGTTCAGAAAATGTTTCCATTAAGGAACACAGTTTAATTAAATTCCTCAATACATCATTAAAATGTTACAAATATATGATAACTTCATTTAGTCAAGAAAACATCAGTTTTTACCAATGAATTTATTGATTACATTTTTTTTTTCAAATGTGATGCAATCTATAAGAATTTGAAGTAATCATAAGTTAAATTGAACTTGTGTACAACAAGTTATTGCCGTTAATACCAATGAAGTTTAATATTAAGCGACAGTTCACAGTTACCAAATAATTTAATTGAAAGCATACATATTTTATTTTGAATAATTTTCATTAAAATATTCCATTTTTGACTACTGTTTACTTTAAGATACCACCAGAATAATTGAAAAAGTTTTAAGTTTCGTTTTTCGAAAATAGGGACGTACGCCATTTTCTGGAACATTTCCGCAAATTTAAATTCCAGCAGTGTATCATAAAAATAATAAATAAAGTGCTATATATATATAATTTTATATTTCATAAAACTATCGGAACTATAAATCAAATTGTTTAGTTAATAGAAATAAGCGTTATTATCTATGTTTTTAATATAATTTTCTTTTGTTAGATGCTGATTACTGATGCTGATATTAAGATTGTGGGTTGTGCTACATTTTGTAGTTTCCAAGATTACATTTACGATATATATATATATATATAAATATATATATATATATATACTTAAATATTTTTTTAATCCAAATTTTTTTTGTATACAAATGTCTCATATTTTCACAACGTATTACACTCATTGATTGCTAAATTTTTCGCTTCATAAAATGCTATAGGTTCTTTAAATTACACATAAAATGTGTTTTGTGTTTCTAGTACCGCCAAGATGGCGAATGGAGCCAGCAGATACCAGTGTATTAGTAGGAAAAAGTGTTTCTCTTCATTGCCAAGCAGATGGTTTTCCTCAGCCTCAAATTCGTTGGGAAAAAGCGTCTGGTAACTGTCTAAATTTTATTCTTATTCAAATTTGCTAAGTTATGATCTAACGTTTTTCTAGTCTTTTAATCCTTTTTTCATTAATTAATTGACGCTATCACTGCCACTTAGGAAGTTGAGCAAAATGCAAAGCATCCTTATTTTTAAAAACGTGCTACATCATCAGAGAATAAGAAAGAATTTAATGTACTCTAACGTAAAATTATTACTAAGGTTCGAGTAATTTTTTTCTGTATAGTCATATTTTATTACTGTAGTCTTTATAATAATATTTTTATATGGAGGAATTTTAAAAAATTATTAAAAAAGGATTAACTGGTTCTTTTCTGACAGAAATAAATTTTAAAATTTTATGGAAATAATTAGGAAAATAATTTTATATCGTAGCAAATCTAATTAATTGTATAGTTCTTTTAGAGTTATATTTAAAAGAATTTGACTGGCAAATACCAGACAAAAATACTCCATTATGTGACAACATACTTTAGGTATTCAATCCAACACAAAACATATTTTCAAATAAAAAGTTTATTAAAAAAAATCAAAAAATAATGAACATGTCAAGCAATAACTTAATATTAAATGCCTATGAAATTTTAAAATATACGATTAATTTAGAATTTTTTTTTCGCTATTTCTCAATATGTTTTTATTGTTAAGTCAAAGTAAAAGCTTAAATGTTTCTAATTTTTTTCATGCCAGTCAATTAGATTAACCGATTCGCATTTTTAACCGTGAAATAATATTAATGTAGTTATTTCAGATAAACTAATATTTTGACATTTATAATGAAAACCGCCTTAAATATAACGATTAATTAAACATAAAAATGAAACTAAGAACTGCATAAAAAATGTTAAAAAGAAATTATGCAAATAAATCAACTAAATAATGTGTTTAAAATGAAATTTATTTGCTTTATTAGGGGGAAAATGTTTTGTTAATATTAAGAAAATCGTTACTACAACTCTAAAGTGTTTCCTTTTTTCCAAAATAAATGTATCATAAATTATCTATAATTTTGTGACAAATAATTTAATATCTATTCTAATGATCGTGTGTTTGTGTGTGCTTCAAATGTCTCGTCGTGATAGTCACATTACCTAGTACTTGCAAATAAAGAAATCTTTGAATCTAGAGAATCTGAAAATAACAGAATATGCAATATTACATATTCAACAAATAGACTTTAAATTTTAAAATATTGATATAAGCAATTTTTAAAGGGGTAAAAATACTTAATTTTGTGTGTCTGAGAAACATTTAAAAAATTGTTACATGATTCTAAATACTGTCAAATTGTTTTTATTTACTAATATGAAAACAATCTAATAACTATTCGTTAAAAACAAAATAAAACAAAAATAGAGATACGTTTTTCAGGTTATCAACAGATTCATACACAAATACTACAATATTTGAAGTATTCATTAAACGATGATAATAATTTAATTGGTTATACTATTTTTTTCTATAAAACTAGTATTGAAATAATATTTTAAGAAGTTAAATTAAAAGTTTGTATAAAGTTTAAATAGAAGTCATTTTAAAATTTTAATAAAATTTTTATCATTGATGAATATACTCAAAGTAAATTTTATATATTGATAAATTTACTCAAAGTAAATCAATATTTAAAATTTTGGATCATAAAATTTAGTCTTTCTTTTAATAAGGAATATAAATATTTCAATTTAAAGAATAATTTTAGAATCATTTTATTTTAAAACGATATTTTTAGCTATCAAATACTTTTCAAACTATGTGGAATTCGGTACATGGTATTTACCATATTAATATATATAACTATTAGATTAAAAAGTAATTATCATCTCTAATCAAAAGTACTCTGCTTAGTTTGAAATGACTGATTGTGTCTATTAATTCATTGTTTAAATGCTTGTATTATTTGTTAAGGTAAAATCACTTACGATTTTAAAATCTTAGGAAAATAGCAGAAATATTTAATAAATCCAAAAGCCGGTTTTCTTCTGTTACTGCAGAATAAAAAATTAAAGGAAACTGCAAAATACTTACTAAACAGACACGATGAATTCTTGGAATATTCATCGTAAACATATTCCACGCGTAATACAAGTGATTGATATTAAGTGAAAAATCATTAGTTAACAAATGTGAGAATAAACTAAGAATGTTTCCTATTTCAGATCCATCAGCTAGGGATTATAGACCCATCAGTACAAGTTACCACCATCAAATATTCGAAAATGGTTCACTCACCATACAAGATGTCACAGAGGAAGATGCTGGTTACTATCTGTGCCAAGCTACAAATGGAATTGGTCCTGGACTAAGCAGTGTAGTTTCACTGAGTGTTCATGGTAACAGTTTATGCTTCATACCCATTAAAATTTAAATAAATCATTAAGTATAAAATTCAAATAGTAAAATATATTTATCACATAGTTTATTTTATTAAAATTCTGGATTTCCATTTTCTTAATGGTCTTCTTAAATATATATTATTTGTGAATAACATACACTGGTTTACCAAACATTAAGGGAAAATCACAAAAATAGCGATAACTCTTCGATAACAAAAATAAACCATTCTCAATGTTGTTGTCGTGTGCCAGCTAAGCAATATAGGGTGCGCTGCTCCACTTCTCTAACTAAATTATATATTGCCATTCTCAATTAAATTTGAATATGTTGGTAAGAGTAAACTGAGCTGAACTATATGGCATTATACAAAATAGTGGAATTGCAGTTTGAATACGTCACTTGAGAGGAGCATAAAAATGGATGTCTCAGAGCAAGATGGCCATTTTCGCTGAGTGTCTGAGATTAAAAATATGGTATAGAGGAAATGTAAATGGTCCCAATGCATCATTAGACCGAACAATTTAGATGGCAAGCTAGTCTCCTGACTAGAGGCAGGATAAAGTCAGATAGAAGTGCCAAGATGCCTGACCTTGAGTCTATCTGTGATTCATAGACTTTGGCAACAATTTCTAACCAAGAATTCACCGTTCAGGAAGTTCAGCCAAAGATGGCCACGTGCTACCACGAGTGTCGATGACCGATATTTGTTATTACTTGCACGAAGGAATACAACTGCAACTCCGGCTAAACTTAGATACTCCCTTGCTGCAAGTTCCGGAAGGTTGTTATCAAGGTCAATTGTGCGTTGAAGACTTCACGAACATAGTCTTTATGCGAGACGACCATTCATTTTCGTTTAGTTCTCATCATGCCATAGGCGGATACGTTTACAATGATCAGGTCAACATGTTCACTGGATCAGTGAAGGGCTGTTCTCTTTACAGATGAGTCCAGGTTAAGTCTGGAAAACAATAGTAGTCTCGTTTTCATTTAGAGAGAACACGGAACTTGTTTTCACCCATAAAACATCCGTGAAAGAGTTGCATACGGATCTAGCAGCATCTGTGTTTGGGTTGGTATCTCTTTACGTAAACGCACATACCTCTAGGTCTTTTTCGGTAGAAATGTTAATGGTCATACATGAAGAAATGAAATCATGATGCTTATATGTGTCCTTATGTCGGGGTAATAGGCGATGCTTTCGTGCTACATGATAATAATGCAACATCACACAAGTATCGCATCATGAATGCTTATCAGGAGCAGGTAAAAATTGAGCTCATGCTGGGGCCAGCTTGACCAACGGCCTTAACCCAATCGAGCATGTTTGGGATGCTCTAAGGTGATGTGTGGCTGCTCCCAATCCCCCTGTTAGTACCCTAACCACATTTTCAATGCTTTTTAAGAGCAATGGCTCGCACTTCCTATACAATTAATAGACCACATAACTGATAGCATCACCCATAGTTGCATGTGCTGCATTACTTCTAAGGAGGATCAAACCCCATATTAAAGGTATTTTTCTTACATCAAAATCAAGTTTCACATTTATTCATCATATGTTTGTGTGCTAATTTTTATAACATCAAAATTGTCTAATGATTTCTTTTTATGATATTTTGTACCTTTCTATTTATTTGTACAATGTGTATAAATTTCATTCAATTCCCAGCATAACTTTTTGCGTTACCCTCATTTTTGTGGTTTTTCCTTGATTTATGACGATCAGAGTGCAATTTTCATTCTTAAAATCTGCCAAAATATAGTTTCTGCATTGTGAAACGCCTTTACTTTCAATAATAATAAGATTATGCAACTTGTAACAAAAAAATTTTTAAATTAGCTTCACGAAGCAAATTTATGCATCGTCATCCCTAATACTCCAAATTATCAATAAACCATTTTTTTTTCATGTTTAACAATCGTACAGCAAATATATTACGTATGCTAACAAATCGATGTTAAATATTCTCCCCCCCCCCCAATGTTTTAAACATAAAAACGTCAGTACATACATCAATTTTATCATTTAATTAAGGATCACAAATCAATATTGGAAATAAAATAAAACTGAAAAGAAATAAATATTATTATACTGTGGGAATGCCATAACCCATAATCTCTAAATTTTTAAAAATTGAAACACATCATATTTGTTCACGGGAACGTGTTAGCTTAGTCATATAGAAATAAGAATCATCATGAAGCCTAAAGACGAAAATTAATTTCTTAATAAAAAAATGATATTTAATCACATACTAATTCTGTAAAAGCAAAATGAAACAGAGAAATGAGAATATTTGCGAAACTCCTTAACTGTAGATAAATCTCTCTATGTATTTAAATTAAAATTTAAAAAAATTATCTCACATTACAAATATACTTAATCGAAAGGATGAAAATATTCTTCATTAAATATAAATGGAAGAAACTTATAAATACACGTCAATTATAAAACTGATTTTCATTATTCAATAAAAATACCATGTCAAAATTTTTGGAATGGTTAATAAAAGTTGTTATTGTTTAAATTCTAGTTGTTATTGTTTAAAATAATAGCAATAAAAATGTAATTGAATCAAAAGTGTAAATCAAGTAAAACTTTCTAAAATGTGAAAATAATACTCATTATTTTACATTTTCTGCTAATAACTCATCTGAAATGACGACAAATTTTTTTACTTAATTATTTTTAAAACACTCTTAGGAAACATCTGTAGGAACCACATGCTTTAAGTAAAAATTTTTAAAGATTAATTAATTACCTACTTTTATAAGAAAATGTCAGTAATTCAAAAAAACGTGTAAAATATTAATAAATATTTCGTGTTTAACGCTTAGAATTTTCTATTTGTCTGAAAAGAATAATTGAGTAACTTATTTGTACTACTCAACAATATGTTCAACTTGTTATATTTACACTGTTCTTGAAGAGATGTTGTCTAAAATACTATTTCTTTCTTTAAAACAAAAGAACTATCACAGAAAGAAAAATTCAAAAGAATTAACGAGAGCGAAAAACGTTTTATTATTTTTTTTTATTCTTGTGTTTGCTTTATTTTCATTTTCAACTGTTTTCATTCGTTTGTCTAGAAAAATTCGTCGCCATTAATCTTCTCAAGTCGCCAAGAACAAGCTTTCGCTGGAATAGAATCTTATCGCTTAACAACAGCGAAAAACAAACCGTAAAATTAAAGTAATTGTCGTCGGGAATTTGGAAAAGTCGGTGTTAAACTCGAAATGACAAAACCGGAATAAATGGTTTTTCGTCATTGCTACTCTGTTCTGGTGAAAGTTCTTGGAAATTTATCCTCCTAAAACAACTCAACTCATATGAAAGAATTCCAAGTGTAAAAAATACCTCATTATTACCAAAATTGTTCTAGACGTGTTTTACATTAAGTCGGAAGGGAATCTCAAGAAGGAGAACTTAAACTTTCATTTCGATTAAAAGTAGCAAAAATACTGTTTATTTTCCGCTTAGATGCAAATTGCCAGAATTTCACAAATAAATTGAAATTCCTCTTTTTGGTACAAAATGGCAGCAGTTTATTCGAGGATGAAAGAGAAGTTTCTTTTCCGTGGTGAATGGCAAAATTCTGAATGCAGTTAATTTACGAATCTATCAAGTTGGCTGAATAAGGGCTGATTTTAAAGTAATTTTTAGAGAAATATTTTTTTGAAAAAAGATTTGGTGAAAAATAAATAACAAGTTGATATGCAGTTGACTTTTCCGTAAAAGATCGCTTTAATTAACTTCTGAAATATAAATAAGTACATTTGGATTAGCTAAATGACTCACATTTCTTCTGACGTCAATCAGCATTTTGGTAGCAGAAACATTTTTCGAGCGCAAAAATAAATTTTTTAAGGTGCATTTTGAGGTATTAGAGATTCTATTTAAATTGCAGTGAACTCACAATATTTATTCCATAGTTGGATGTTTGATTAACAAGTAAGAGCGTTATTGATTAATAAATGAAAATATCGTTCCTAATATTATTAAATGAATATCATCCAGTAAATAATTATAAATATTTCTAAATTCAACATTCCTATACCATATTAATTTTATAGTTAACGAATATTTAAAATATTTAATTTTAATAAGGAGAGAAAATAGCTCGTAATTATTATTTATTGAAACATATATATATATATATATATATATATATATATATATATATATATATATATATATATATATATTATATATATATATATATATATATATATATATATATATATATATATATATATATATATATATATATATATATATATATATATATATATATATATATAATGTACATATATTTTCAAATTAGATTTAAATATTCTCAAATTTTTAATGCTTTGTAAATTTAAATAAAAACACTATTATTTTTATAAAATTCTTTTAAATGAAAACTAACGTATACCTTTTATCTAATGTAAATATAAAGCATAAATTGCGAATTTATTTGCAAAATATGTAAACATATATTAATTATATTCCATTTTCAGAATTTATATTCGTATTTATGTCGAATATCATAAGCATACATCGTTTAATCCCACACATTAGACAGGTCTTTACATTGTTACAAAATGTACATATGCGTTATGATACAGAGTAAATAATAATCTCAAATGTATAATGGCAAAATTAAGCTATATTGATAATGATTTCTAATGTGATTAATGAT
Organism: Latrodectus elegans; assembly: GCA_030067965.1. NCBI lineage: Eukaryota > Metazoa > Arthropoda > Arachnida > Araneae > Theridiidae > Latrodectus > Latrodectus elegans. The sequence goes on along the minus strand of CM057821.1, from coordinate 35,533,359 downwards.
TTAATGTATAGAAATTAATTTTGATACAATTTTTTTCATTAATTTAAAAGTTAACTTTTTTCGGTTATAGCTGTGTGTTTCACATTTATTTATTTTTCACTTAAAAGAATTTATAAATAGAAATTTCTGCAAATATTATTATATATAATTGTATCCCTTTAATTGTTATATAGTCTTGTTTTAATAATCAAAAATTACATAATTTGAAAACTTGTGGAAAACTTGCTATAATGAAGAAGATTTCAGATAAATTTTAAGTATTTAAAAATTGATTTTATGCTTGAAATAATATGATAAATAGAGTGATTGACCAAATGGAATTTATACTGTTTAGAGATTTTCTAAGTTTTTACAAAAATAAAAAAATAAGTACTATGTAGAACTAAGTACTTTCCTATACTTCTAACATAATAGCGTACTGAATACTGCTTAATTATACGTACTGAATAAGTATTTCCATATGAAATGATGGAGTTAGCGTAGCTTAATGCTCATGCTAAAATACACTGATAGCTATTAAGATTATCATTCAGGAAGCAATACCAAAAACTCATATATATTATATATGAGTTTGGTAATTGTTGTGGAATAAGTTCGTATCGTTTTCACCAAAGAATTTTATTAAAAATACAATAATTATATTAATAAGTTAATCAATTATATATTTGCCGTTGCTCTTTACAACCTCTTCTCACCTCTGGACCAATTTGTTCTTGCCGTTTCGCCAAAAATCGTCTGTTTTGGGGTCAAAGTAGTTGTTGAGCCAGTTTTAAGAACCTCTTTGTTATCGAATAAACACCCTTCATATGGTTTGACAAGAAGTGGAAAAGATACTGCAATCGGTTGGTGCAAAATCCGGAGATGGTGGATGCTGAAGGACCTCCCGAGCTCTTGGCGTGCGACTTTGACGAGTTGTGCAACATGGGGCCTGGCGTTGTCGTGAAGGAGTATGGTTTGACCATGTCGATCAGGTCTCTTAGGTCGAATAGCCTCATTCACGGGGTGTAGCTGGGAAATGTAGAGCTCCTTGTTGACTGTGGCATTTTTTTCAAGCATTTCCCAGTGCACCAAGAGGTACTTAAAAATTGGCTCAACAACTTCTTTGACACCAGACCAGGCGATTTTTGGCAGAAAGGCATCAACAAATGGGTCGAGGGGTGGGAAGAGGTTGTAAACAGCAACGGCGAATATATAATTGATTAACTTATTGATATAATTATTGTTTTTTGCTTAAATAAAAGCCTTTGGTGAAAACGCTTCGAACTTATGCCCCAATCTAATATTACTTTTACAGCCTCAATACAAATTTATGACAAATCCTAGTTCAGAAAATGAGATGATTTGCAAAAAAATAATGATTTGCACAGAAAGTTTAAGACATTTACAGCTGCGTGGAATGCGTATTCGATGATTATGGCTTTGACTATCTTTCACATAAGCATAATTGATAAGAATGACTTTGATAGTATGTGCAATGGTAAATCTACGTAAAAAAATGACGGGGAATGTCATTTTCAAAAGAACTTTGATTCTGTTATATATATATATATGGTGACCTTATAAAGAATGCACATTACTAGATTTAATTCTGGAGTGATGATGTAGCTTACCACTACTTTGGAACATATGATTCGTTTTAATAGTACATTAAACTATGAGCGTTTTTTCTCTATTGTGTTTAGACCTATAACTTTACGTCATATTCAAAATTCCAGAAGTGTAATACTCGACACCATGCTGTTGGTATTTTATTGACCTTCCATGATGCAGAAAATATTTATTAGCTATTTTGGTTACCACATCCCTTAGATCCCTCACCAATACAATACGTCTGGCCAATGCTTGACGAGAGAGTAATTCATACCATATCATAGATAGTCTTCATAACTTCATTGATAGTTGCATCTCTACATACTTACCAATCTCTGTTTAACTCAATACCCAGGCCTAGATGTTATTTTATTACTATCAATAATGAGTATCCTGCTGTGATTGTTAGTATCTGTGCTTTTAAACTCCTAGAAAATTTAATCATTCATTATTTATTACATAATTCGTTGGTTCTACATCATTTTGTTTCTCTTATTTCTTCCAAATATAACAATTTTAGTTTGCACGGTAGCATAGTTTAATTAATAACTCCATTCATTGAATCCTCTACCGTAAAGATAGCTGTGAAGAACATAATTATATTCATCTAAACAAATCCTATTCTTTTTATTTTAGCCTTCATTAGCAGATGTTATGAAAGTGTTTTAAATATTTTCCCAAAATGTTTCGTAAAAAATTAATAAACATTAGATATATTAAAATAACTTCTGTAATTTAAAAGTATAATAACAATTTCCTTAATATGGAAATTATTAAAATGTTGAGCTACAATAAATTAAATCCATAATAACGATTACAATTGATATCACATAAAATCACAATTTTACACCCTACCGTGAAATAGGTTTAATTGAAAACGGAGGTTGATTTATGCTTACAACTTTATTCCGTAACCTATCTGATAGCTTCCCAGCATTTATGTTCTGAAGGGTTTTCTATACCATTCACACTAAAGAAGAACTAACAACAATCTATGTACCCATACAATAAAACGTTTCTAAAATTCAAGACAGCTTCACGGCATTTTGGCTACATCCATCGGATCATAAGTATCCACTTCCATTTCCTAAGCTGCTTTTATTGAAGGAGTGTTGGCAACAGCATTTAAACATCTGGCTGTTGAATGTGAGCTGACGGTAATTCCTTTTCGCTGGTTACTAGAGTTTTATGGTGCGGTAGTTATGTTTTAAGGTCCATTTGGCGTAACAACTTTCTCCTCCAGGCTACTGATTCAAGTTGCCGATCGCCGACGAACTGCTTCAAAATGAACTCCTTTCCTAATGAAAGGTTCCAGTGAAAACGTTGGTGCCATTTGCGAATGAAATGTTGCATTTCGTGGATACTGTCGCTGAAATTGTTGGCTCGTTTGGGAAGTGGGTCTTTTGAGCGAATGCGGGTCTGTGTGTACTAAAATGCCAATAGCATAAAGTGAAAACCGACAGAGGTGCGAATTCTATGAGAATGTCTTAATCCACCAACTTGAAATAAATTTATATTGAGGTTACAAAATCACATAATTGTTTACCAGTAATGATATCGACATTTTATGAAGAGAATTTTTAGTATTTTTCGTAATTATTAATCACGTCGAAGTTTTCCAGTAGCAATTTTCTATTTGTAGTAAAATATTTTCCTGGAATGCATCTAACGATTTTTCATCAAATGAGCAGTGTAAAGTTTTTTAAAGGCATGCTTCATTTGTGATTTACTACAACATATAATATTTAGATTGTAATACGAAATATAATATAATGTGTTTTTTTAACATTTTAAATCAAGTTATAAAATATTTTATATTATTGTGAATAAAAGTTTTATTAGATTTGTCATTCGTATTATATAAAACATCTGCATTCAAAGGACGTTTCTAACAATATTCAAATAAATTTTAAGTATTTTGTTCATTCAAATAAAGTTTTCTATAATCTTTTAAGGGTGAAAATTTTTTTAAAAATCTTATTACAGATCAAAGTTTTATTAACTGTTGACCGATTCAAAAGTATTAGATAAAAATTTTAAAATATTATTTTAAATATTTATAAAAATATAAAATTCTTAAATATTTTGTGAAATTGATCATGCGAACAAACTTATTAAATGTAAGAGATCAGCAGGAAATAATAGCTTTCATTAGCAATCAGAATTTTGATAGTAAAAATTATGTAAAATTTTTTATTTACTTTTCTTTGTATTTTATTCACTACCAATGTCCTTGTAAATATTATTTATCTAAATTTTATTCGCTCTACATTCTATACCAAAGGGACAGTAGAATATTTTGCACTCTAGTTTTCGGTCCTATAGTTCATGAATTCGATTCTCATCTTAATCGTAAATATTTTTAGTAGTTTGAATTATACTTTTAAAAGTAGGTTCTCATTTAGTGATTTCTCTTGTGCAAAATATTTCCGTTGAAAGACTGACCAACAAATTTGATATTTTTGTAAAGAAGAGAATTTCATGAAAGATATAAATTAAAAATGTTCTTCAATCATAAACGAGATAATCACAAATATATTTCATATATTATCTAACTGAATATTTTATAATTTCATTATGAAATTAATTTTTAAAATTTTAACTTCGATTTCTAAGCATCAAATAATGTTTCCTTTTGATTTCTTTGTTTAAAGTTAAGTATTTTAAATTAAATGACAATTAATTTAAAATACTTAATATTTTTTACTACTTCTTTCACATAAACAATTTAAAATCCTTTTAAATTCACATGAAAATAAAAATATGTTTGCTAATTTAAAATTTTATTTACATTTCAAGTGAGAAAAATAAAACATAAATTCACACTTCTTTTCATAAATTCACATGAAAATAAAATTATGTTTGCAAATTTAAAATTTTATTTACATTTCAAGTGAGAAAAATAAAACTTATTAACTCATTCTCCTTTCTTGCAAATATTTTGATTTTATTTAATAAAAATCATTAAAAATCATTTTATTTTCAACAAGTAGTGTTCTCAGTTGCGAATAGCATTTTCCTTCAACGAATTTAAATTTAGCAAGAATTTGTCCTTATTATGTAAGATTTTGTCACTTGAATTAAACAAATAGTTTGAATTCATTGATGAATAATATCATTCTGTATGTAGAATCCCCCCGTTTCGAGACGAAATTTCGCACACAGATGGTGAAGAAGGGTGATGACGTCACTCTTACCTGCTCTGTATCCGGCGATCCACCTTTGTCAATCACGTGGACGAGAGATAAGCAGCCTTTGAACTTGGAAAGTGAACCAAGGTAAAATGATTTCTCAATAAAATAATCCTGAATAACTGATAATTGCTGTTTAAACAATAAGTTTTGAAATAATGTAAGCCAAAACAGTGTGCTTATTAAATTTAAAATTCACATGAGGATTATTGTATCATTTATTAAATTTTATTATATTTAATTATAATTAATTGATTTCAATGTCTTAAAATTGTGCTTAAATATTAATCTCACTTAAAGTTTTAATATTTTATTTTGAAAACAGAGAAAGCTTAATCTTCTTTCGAATAAATATTTATTAATGCTAGAATTAGTATTTTCGAAATCGAATTTTTTTGATTTTATATTAAATATTGAGTATATTATTCTTTACTGAATAAAACAAGCAGAAATTAATTTATTTGCATAGAAAGTAGGTCGTAAGCATCTTGAGACGGTTATGATTTTCTGTAAGCAAAATTTGACTATCTAAATTGTAGGTTTTAATCGTCTTCTGTGAAGATGCGCGAAAAATGTTAATTTTAAAAATGCCAATGCTAAAAGCAAAAGTTTTGAATAAATTCAATTTTTCGTACATTTTTATTCAAATTAATATTATTCCAATATTAAATAAGCAGTATTTAATACTTGATTGGTTAAACTCTGATTTGAGAATTGCCGCACATCGTCTGGTCATGAAATTAACAAAGTTTTCGGTGGCTGCCAGAGGATTTTCACTCATTCCTATCAAAGATCTTAAAGAAACTATACCATAGAAGAATACTTCAGCATACCAAACTTTCTTACAAAGTGTTCAGATAGATTGGGCTTTGATGACTGACTCGAAATGTCATAAATTGTAACAACAGGTGTAAGCCAAATTTTTATTACTGGGCTTAAAATTTAGACTGGTGAAACATCTATCCCCGTGCTGTATTTTTTCCCAGAGTGAGACACCATGTGATGTTCTAAAATTGTTGCATAAACATTTTGGTCCATAATGTCCATTGATGTGAATAATACAAGGAAGTCATCGTAATGGAAAATTTCACAGACCAGTACTGATCCGTTATAGATATTGATACAAAAGATTTATTCTAGAGCCTTTTAGACTATGAATATAAAGTCGGAAATCAATTCCAAGTAAACAGAGGTTGAATTCATCGCTCCAAAGGGGCTTACTTCAGTATTTCAGTGCTCCCATTTCATGTACTTTAGCAAATTTTAATTGTGTCTTCCCATATTTTCTGATGGTACATTTCATGAAGAGACTCATGTAATCACAATGTCCTGAACTGAAGGACACTTCAGAGTCATTCAATCTTTGATTGCTTCCATCTCACATTCCCTAGCAAACTTCAATTGTGTCTTCCTATATTTTCTGATGGTACATTTCATGAAGAGACTTATGTAATCACAATGACCTGAATGAAAGGGCTCACAGTGTCCTTCAATCTTTGATTGCTTCCATTTCATGCTCCTCCGCAAACTTCAATTGTGTCTTCCTGAATTTTCGAATGGGATATTTCATGATAAGACTCGTGTACACAATCGAGCAGTGCAATGATAATAATATGTCTTATGACATCTTTACTCAACGGGATTCAGTCAAGTCTGATATCTTTTCACACAGTAACATAACAGCATTTTTAAAATGGTTAAAAATTAGTTTACAGCTAAGGAACATAAAATGTACTAGCAAAATACGTCATATGACCTAAATCCGATCAAAATCCGTTGAAAGCACGCTGGAAGATAATTTGAGATGCGGAATTCCTTCCATATCTTCTATAAGATTAGATCAAAACCTCTAAATCTATTTTTAAAAAAATTAATTCCATACCTAGATTGATGTATTACTCAAAAAAAAAAAAATATATGCAAACATTAAATCAAACATATTCCCACATATCATTTGTCGTCCTCCACAAAGCATATTTCAAAATGTTTCAAAGCATTCAATTAAAGTAATTGTATGTTTAATTAATCAATTATCGTAATTTTACAATTACTGAAAGTGAGAAAATAAAATTTTATTTAAGCATGTTGATTATTAATGAAGAATATTAGTATCAACAAGATAATTATAAATTAAAATGTGTTACTTATTTATATTATGTGTTTTAAAAAAAAGGTTTGAAGTGACACAAACGTCCTCTGGTGAGAGTAGAATGAAATCGCTTCTGCGTGTGACATCAGTAGGTCGAGTGGATTCCGCACTCTATACATGCTTAGCTTCAAACAACTACGGTGAGGATGACACTAACATTCAACTCATCGTACAAGGTAAATATTATTTTATGTAGGGAATTCCTTTATTTTATTCTTCAAATAATTCCGCGCGTTTGATATCTGTCAGCTGTATAAAACTGATACAGATATTTTCTAGGCCCAGATGCCGTATAACCTAGGTTGCCAAATCCTTAGTTTGGTGATAATTTGGCAGATTTTCTGTATATGAGGCAACCTGGTTTTCATTACGTCAATGATATGGAGACCCTTAAATATTATGCAGAAAATTCTATTTTGACAACCCTACTATATACGTTATCAAGCACGTCGCGATACGTCATCTTGGCAACATTTCTTCATCGCCAAAAAAATTCAGAATTTGGAATCCTAGATAATACGGCATCTGTGCCATTTTCTATACATAGTGAAGTAAAATGTAAAAATATAAATAACTGTAAAAATAAGAAAAATTATCATAATATCTTTGCATTAAATGATAATATTTATAACTATGTTTAAAGATTAAATTTATTTAAATGTCAAAACTATGTATCAAAACTATGTAACTAATATTTTCGATATTTCTCAAGAAAGAAATAGATTACATTATTTCAGCAATTTTATTTTCTTGAAAAAAATGTAAAAGTATCTGACTTATTATTAACTGAAATGTGAGAGCAATACGGTAAATTTTTTATTGAATACAAAACAATACTTATGTATCTTTTCATACTTTATGTTAAAATATTATGATATTTCTCTAGATTTAAATAAGTCAAGATCTTTTGAATTCAATAAATTTCTCATGCCAAAGATTATTATTTAATATAAAAATTACGTAATAAAAAAACTGCATTATTTAAATAGAAGTGCATTGTGTTTAAAATATCAATATTTAAAAAAATGATTTATACACTTATTTTACATATTAAAAGAAGCAAACATTAAATACACTGAAATATTTGAAGATTATAATCTGTTTGTGGTACTTAACAATATGTAACAACATAAAGAAAATAAGATTGTTGTTTTTCCAATAATCCGTTCTCTGAAAAACAAATTCTAAATAAAAAACATTTGAATTCTGTACCATAAAATAATCTTCTTATGTCTTTTTTCTTCTATTTTGTTGATGAATTTTATTTCGCTTACGTTTATAGTACAGGAAATTAAAAAAAAAACTTTTTTAATCTTTTTTCACAAATCAAAGGTTTAAATGACTTTTTTTTTTATCGAAGACAATCTGTTAGAACTCCTAAAATTCTGGTTTTATAAATTTAAAATAAATATATCATATTAATTTCCAAAAATAAGTTTTTGTCAAAGTATATTGAAATGAAGTGAAGAATATTAGTACGTTTTTGTAAAAAAAAAAGTTAATATTTTACCTGAAACCAATATGAAGAATGTTGATACAATAACAATTACTATATTGAAAACTTTAAGGAATGTTAATATAATTCTGATACGGGTGTCATATATATTGGTACTGTAATAATTATTAAAATAATTTTATATTCAAATAATAGGGCACATAGAACTTTTATTTAATCATAAAAATAATTATATATGAAAATAAATACCTGTAAAATCACTCAAAATATAAGCGCGTTTTATTGAATAATAAACTTTATAATGAGTCCACGTTAATATACAATGGCGTATAACTAAGGAAAGCCAACAATTAAATATCTTGAAATGTTAAATGATGATAAATCATTATTTTGAATTATTTTGTTGGAGGCCACTTTATTGTACTACATAGTATATTTTCACAACAGCTCAAATTTTGTTGAAAGTAGACTAAATATTTGTAATTTTAATTGAGGGTAAGAATCTTGTTCTTAAGAAATTCGTTAAAAGAATAAAAATAGTTGAAAAATTTTTATTGCCGTATTTCAAATCTCTCTTATAATTTATGTTTATTTCTTCTCACATCAACGTCGTATTAAATTATAAACTTGTTTTAAGCTAGCTTTTAAGTTCATATTAATGTATGCAATGGCAAATAGAAAATATGTAAAAGAATTGTGAATAATTCATTTAAAATATTTTTCTTGCGAAAGTGTGAAAATTCTGAAAAATTCTAAAAAAAGTTATATTGTGAAAAATTATTTAAAATATCAGAAAGTTCTTTTGTATATTTTCTGTGTATTAATGGTTTCCAGTTCTGAAGAAGTACTTAGCTTTTCCGCGAAAATTCGTTTTTGGAAGAAAAAAAACGATATTTTACTTTTAATATGGGTTTAAAACGCTGTTGACTGAAGTCTCATGTATTAACCAGTTTAAAGACAAATAAAATGTAGTGTATAATTCGGGAGAATTTTCTTAAGTTGCGAAGTTATTATACACTGAAATTGGAACTCTCTTCCTTTGTGTTCCAATTCATTTCTCATTGATGGTATATTTGGAAAACCAAAAACACGTTCGTTGCAGTTTGTAGACAATACTTTTGCATAAATAAAAATATCATTAAAAAAATTGACTGAAAATACAGAAAGAAGAGAGATAAGGAGCCATAATCTGCACCTAGTGGTTAAGCACGTATGAAAATTTTAAAAGACGAAAATAAAAACATGTCTTTTTTCTCGAAATGAATAAAGTTCATGTTACAAGAAACTTTAATATAACTTTAAATAAGTCTTAATTATGGCTTAAATAATTACAAATGTTATATATTTAAAATTTTAAAAGGAAATTTTCTTATGTTTCAAATCAACCCTTGATCGACATCTTCGAATAAGTTTCATTTTTTTCCATGCAGATGTTCTCTTCATTTCCGCATTTAAATTTTGAGGATACACAAAATAAGAATTTTAGAAATATCGATATGTAAAAACGAAAATCTTTTATTCTGAATATAATGAATTAGGAACTATTTAATTAAAGTAATAGTTATTAATGAGTACCGCAATTATTTTTAGCGAATATTTGAAAATTATGAAAAAGTATCTTAATTCAAATTAAGTTTCTTTTTTTTCGACCGCTAGATTTGTTTTAAATAAAACTCGTGTTTACAAGAGCATATAAAAATAAGAAATAATCTGCCATTGTTATCGTTATCTCTTACGAATGTAGTTAGAATATTATACCAAAAATACTCACGTAAATTTTGTCTTTTGTTTAATTTGCATTCTTATGTACCACACTAAGGGAAGTAGAAATTATTTCTTTTAGTTCACGTAACAATGTTCCAAAAGAATATGATTATTTAGCTTGGGAAAAAAATATGGGAATAATTCAACTAAAAATGCAGAAACTTCTATTAGAAGAACAATTGCTCGATGCAAAGAAAGATTCAGCCAATATTCTTTTCTAAATTACAAGCAAAAAATAAAACATTTTTCGCTGAAAAACTTACTTTTTTTCTTTTGTACAACTGATCCTACTGTTCTTAATTGAATAATTTGCTTTGTTCCTTTTCATTGTAGGTTTCTTAACTATATAAAAGAGATTATATTACTAATGATGAAAAACGTATTTTTCTTTCAGAGATAGAATGAACATTTCTTAAGTTATTTAATTAGGTATAAATAATGTTTTTCTGTAAATATTATAATTAATTTCAATCTTAGCTGTTAAAAATATGCATATTCAAACCAAATAATTACTGATTTTTTCTGTTATAAGAAAGGTAATATAATCTTTCTAATGGAAACTCATTTGTATCATTTTAATTATATTTAAATTAATGAAACATTTTAGGGATAAATTTACTTTTAAAAGCATATAATCATATACGGCAGCAAAATAAACATTCATTCTATAAAATGAAATCTATTTTCCGACAGAGGGTATTGTAAATCATTTACGAATTGCATTAACTAATACGCTCTTTTTTGCCATATATTTAGAAATTTAGATCTTCCTGAACATGTAATAGATTTAATTAAATTATTAAATGACAAATATACTTAATTCAGTTACGAGTTTGAATTAAGTCTATTTTATTAGTATAATTAAATTTTACACCACTAAAATTCCGGGTTTGTTGTAGAAGCAGATAGCTATAGTTCGGGAAAAAAAATTGATGATAAATATTTCCGATAAAATAATTACTGAAGATAAATTAATTAATGGTAACTCTGTTATTTTCAGACCTATAATTAACGTAGTTTTAAGGTTGCCATTTTGTTATTCCCATTATTGTACTTATCTTGGCATCAAAAATATCGCCCGTAAGTAAACCCATAAGTAAAATTTAATCTAGAACATACTGTATTTTCAGAACACTCTAAAATCCACCATTCATTATTGCTTAAAAATATCTTTAAATTTGATAAGATATTTAACTGGAGAACTTTTTACCATACTGGTAAAGGTATAAGACTGTGCTTGATATGTTACCTTAGTGGTTTGTGGGTTTTTCTGTATCCAGAAGCTAAAGTAATTGATACCTAACTAATGCAAAGACCGCCATGTTATATGTAATTAATGCTCTTTAAATGCTAAATAGGCACAAATTTCTCTAAAGATGTATGAAAATAGTGACAGTTTTAATATCAACCTCCTTATTAATTCAAAATTATGAGGTAATTTATAACTCTTCACGGTTTCGGTCGTCAGAAAGAGGTAATTGATAAGATAACTTAATAATACCAAATGAAAAGAATGGCTTCAGTAAATGAACTATTGTATTTACCTGAAATCTTGGTCGATGAAATTTATTTATTTTTAATATAATAATATCAATTTGCTGAGAAAAATAATTTTAAGACCATGAAACATCCACAATTATTTTTTTTCCATTTATTCACTTTCTCTTATTTATTAATAATATTTTCCCCTTCTTCTGGCCTTTGGCATTTTAAAAATTAGTGGATTTATGGATTTGAACTGACTTTATCAAACAAGGTTGGAGATTATCAACGGCAAATCTGACAACAGAATGGGTTTTGAAGCAGTCATTATTTCACGCTATAAGCACGCTTTTTAAGAGGGCTTTTTAACGATAATGAGCAGAATGACCTTAAAAGTCTTCTCTAGAATAAACTACTGCTGCTCATATGATACTCAATTTTTTTCATGTGGTAGATCTATATTCAAATCCAAAATGAATTGAAGGTCGATTGAATTTAAACTTTTTTATTATGGCTGCAAATTGTCACCAAAATTTTTATATGTCACCAAATTATGTAATATGATTTTTTCACAGATTGTCTTCTGTAAACTAAAGTAAAATGAAAGTTTGACACTGTAACCACACGTGCAAACCAGAATATATCAAATTAGACGTGTGTGAATTAGGCTGCTTAAGAATCCTTTGTCATTCCTTTACTCAATTGGTTTCGCTAATTTTATTATCATAAATAAAATCTAGTAATAAATATTGCCGCCCATCCTGTCTAGTGGTAGAGTGCCTGACTATATGGATAGGGTAGTCCTTGGTTCAAATCCCATTTCGGGTATGGAGGTACTTCCTCTATATGTATATCCTGTATTTGCCCTGTCCTTGTATGAATAGTTGCCTACCCTATAAACGGGTTCCTCTGGCATGTGTGTATTAAGGAAGTCGGACTCCACACCAAACTACGATTCAGTTGGAAAAATGGAGCAGTCTACTCCATGATACCAGCCTAGCTGACATAAGACAACAACAGTAATAAATGTTTTGCTTCTTTATCCTTACAGTTATTACGTTCAACAAAATGAAGCGCAATAAATATATTTAAATTTAAACAGGATATAAATTAAAGTAAACAACTAATCTATTCTCCGTAAAATATTAGTATGTTGTTAGTTGATAAGATCTTTATACATATTTGTATCGATTCTTCTTAACGCTTAGATATTGGTTTATCTTAAAAGCAATTAAACTCCTAAAATGATTGACAGGAGTAAGTTTAGCATTTAATAATTTAGCTAATTTTTGTACCAATTTTAAGCTAAGTAGAAATAATTTTAAGTGACAGTTTAATCAATATTCATTTCTGAACATATTCTAAGTCAATTTAAAGACAAAACTGATTATAATTAAACATTATTTCTGGTGTATATATCAATAAAATTAGTTATAATATTTCAAAATTAACAATCCTATATAGCTTTATTTAACTTTAAATATATTTAAAATTGTTTGATATGTTGATTATGTTTTTATCTTTTAATAAATTTTAGAGAAATGAAAGGAAATAAAACATTCTAATGTGATTTATTTATGTTCTAATCAAATGAGGTTTCTTACAACAATTCTGAAATTACATACGACAATAAAATTTGAAATTATATATGGCATATGTGTTACCATAAATATGACTTCAGACACTTCTGCTTATCCATCTTGCATCTTTATCGTGCACCCACACAGTGCTTCATATTAAATCTTCTCAAATTCTTGTGGCGTTTATTGCTTATAAATGATATATATCTAGAAAAAACTATCTTTTTAAATTAAATTTAATAATTAAACTTATTTTTGGTAAATTAAACAAACTGATTATAAATGTGATAGAAAAGAAATTAAAAACGAGTTGAAAATATATGCATTTTGTATATTTATTGAATTTAAAAACTAATATTAATTTGCAAATATGAAATGTGGCTGAATTAAATTACGAGTATCTTGAATGTTAAAAGATAATTTCATAATTCATTTATACTTGATAGTAAAGTCTCTATACTTTGAATTTTTGCATTAATTTTATCAGAGATAAAAGTTTAAAAATTTTCAAAATTTTTAAAGCAATGGATTTTAATGGTTTTATCAGAAACATTCTCGCATAATTTTAGTATCCAAATTTCCTAACCATTTTTTTCTGAAACAAGAAAGCTAAGAAAATACAAAAACTTTTATTTAATGATTAAATAATGCAGAATATCAGGTTTTCCATTTTTCCTTAAAAAAATTCCTTCTAATTAAGTTTTTACTGTCGTTTAATGAAGGATAATAAACTAAATATAAGGATAAAACTAAAAAAAAAACAGCACTTTTTCTTTGTAAAATAAATTTTGTAATTGTACAAAAAAATATGAGCTGTAAAATTAAATTGCTGGAATCTTCCATAAAAGTTACTATATTTTATTCCAGGATAAAAATTCCTTTAACAAGATAAAATAAACGTTCGAAATTCAAGAAGTTGTTTACTAAATTGCTTAAAAATAATCAGATGCTATTAATAAGTTTTTATTAATTGACTCCTATATGAAAGTATTATGATATTCAAAAATTTAACAAATATATAAGCTATAGTTGAATATAAATGAAATGTGTGCATTCACACTGTTAGAAGTTTAATAAATGTGAAGGATATATTATTTATTTAAGAAAGCAAAAATATCTTCCTGTGCACCAAGGAATATACACAGGGCCCAAAGGTACAACAAATGTACTACATAATAATTCCAAATTAATCATGAGATGAAAATAATAATAATAAAAAAAGGCAGAGAAAAAAAAGAGATAAAAATAAAAAGGAGTTAGATAACAGCATGGATAAATTTTTTAAAAAATTCAAAATTCTCTTTCTTTACTAAGTCCACTAAAAACCGGGGGCCACCTGTTATTTAAGTCTTTACAAAGCTCGTTCCTTTCTTCTGAAATAGATGGGCATTCAAAAAGAATGTGAGAAGGGTGGTCTCTCCCAGAGTTGCACATACACATTTCACTCTTTTTAATGTGGAAACGGTGAAAATAGCTATTGAATTTCCCATGTCCAGTGAGAAATTGCGTAATTTTAAAGTCGGTGTAGAACCAGTAGTTCTTAATTCTGATGGGAACTGATGGGAAAAAAGATTTTTCCCACTTACAATTAGGAGAGGACACAAAACCTGAGTTCCCTTCTAAGATAATCTTCTTTTTGGCAGTGGATTTGAAAAAAGACTTGGGTAAGTCGGTATCTAGTTTATTTGGAAGTGAAAGAGAAGATTTGGCCAGGAAATCCGCTCTTTCATTTCCTTACACAATACTATGACCCTGGACAAAAGAAATATTATGACTTCAATATTGGAAAATATATAGAATTGTCGCCGAAATCTAAATTGAAGAAATAACTGCAACTCACTGTTGAGGTATGCACGTATAATACGTGATAGCCATTCATGATCTTGTATCAAAAGATATGCAAATAAAACAATTATAATGGAATCTAAAACTACATTGTTAAAGCAAGGCATGCTTGAAATTTTGTTAAGACTTGTTTAAAAACAGACGTGTTTTCTATCTTGTTAATAAATTGTGACCAAAGAAAGTACTTATCTCTTTCAGATGACGAACAAAGGAAATCTAGTTATAAAGCAATCAATTTACAAATTATGTTGTAGAAATATTTGGCATTCATTATTCTATTATTTCGCGATAATCAAAACATTTCCAAAACTGCAAAACATTTGTTCTCAAAACCTATATCTAATTTTCAGACGATTATACGATTACGATACAAATTTTGTATTTCTGCTATGATGAAGCATATCTTGATGAAACATGTGTGAAATAGGCATAGAAAAGACTATTATTGTATTGCTGCGGTAATGATGAAAGATATGTGTGAAATAGGCATAGGAAAGACGATTTTTGAAATGCTGCTATAGTGAAGCATATCTTGATGAAACATATGTGTTAAATAAGCATAGGCAAGACGGTGCTTACTCTATATTGGTAAACTTTCATTCAATAATGAACTGTATGCACGTGTACGGAAAGTGCCCGTGACAGTTTTCTAGTCTAAACAATCTGAATAGCACAGTTAAAATCTTGTTTCTAATATGTTAAATGAGTTGTGTCTGATTGGATCATGTATAATTATGGATGAATCGGAATTTACTATCTTAACCAATGAGACGTGTGTAAGAGTTTGGAAAAGGCGACGCAGCACGCAAAATCTGCTGCAGAATTTAATTCACTTTTTCTGGATAGCAATTTTCTTGATTACACTGCAATTTTCTATATTACATTGACTTGTACATCCATTAATGGATTTCAATAATAGTAATACTTGGCGAGATGAAATCCTGGCTTTCATTGTAAAACTAATGTTGCAAAATTTGTCTTACATCAATTTTAGTGGGCAGTAATGGTCATCTTTGTTGAATTATCACTTTCAACGAATATCTGAAGAATGAAAGGTTGGTTACACTTCCATATTAATTAAAGCAATGGTTATCAAATTTTTTTATCTTTACTACTTCGTGTTCAACATTGGAAATAAATGTTAATTCATTTTTTTTTACAGTTAAAAATATTTAATTACAAGTATTTAAGTTATTATTAAAGAGATTTAAGATTAAAGAAATCATTGAAATTCATATTTTCGAATTACTTACAGTTTGTGTTCTATCGTACTTTTCTGCCTTTAATATATTTTTCTTCAAAATTAAAAATTCTAGTAATAAGCGTACTATGTTTCCCAGAATGTTAAAAAAAATTACAGATGTATTTCATAAATTATTTAATTCAATTCTATTGGAAAATTTTTTTTAATCTATTGATTTTAGAAAATGTTACAAAGTTCTTCATTCAATTTAAAATAACTTATCGATGACGTAAAATTTGTTTCCCAAAGACGATTTGCTATTTTTTTACTTATAAGTAAATCCCTTGTATAATTCACATACTCACATATATATGATGAATGTTTTTAAAAAAGATAAAAACATTCTGTTATTTTTAATTTTTAATTTGATTAGTTTAAAAAAATCAATTACTGACAATAAATTGTCATAATATAAAAATGTAATACTATATATTATGAACATCATTGTAGGGTAATAATAGGTTAAAATTTCATAAGTAAAAATGTAGTCTATATTCAATAATTCATGGTACTTAAATATGATATATGTTTGAAACTCATAAATACCCATCATTAATAAGAAATAACGGGATCTATAGTTTTATTCAAATAAATTAAATATTTTTTATCCAATGAATAATATAGCAGATAACTCAGTGCTGTACATATTCCAATCAATATTATTGGATTTATATATAGGAATAACATTATACACAATCAATAGCATTGAAATAAAAATTATATATCAAAATAATTTATTAGCCAAGCCGTATAATTTAATCGTTAATAACATCATTTGTATAAACTCTTGTATCAGTATTGTAATACAAATCTATGTTTAGGAGAATATATTTTTTAACTTTTATTTATTGTTTTCTTATATTCATTTGATATTTTATTATATACATTTTTACAATTCAGAAAACTAAAGAAGGAAATTTTTTTTTATCTAAGTCACTAATATTTCTTAAAAATTTACTTTTGCTTAGGGGAAAAAATTACAGTAATTCATAATATTTATAACGCTTAAAAGGAATAACTTTCTTTTGATTATTATGAAAGACTTTATTTAATTAGTGAGTTTTGTGCATTTGCTTTAACGTGTATATTTGTTTAAAATAAAAAAATATTCCATGTATACTTTTAAAAAATATAACAAAAACCTCATATTTTCAATATTTTCTTAGATTTTGAATTTCAATGAGATTTTAAATTTTTAATTGATCTAAAGCTGTTAATTCTATCACCAAAAAACTTTCCCTAACTTCTCTGTAACAATCCTTCGGACCAAACCAAGCTAGTATCTATAAATTATACTTTAATATTATACATGTTAGAGAATTTCTTTTCTCGATATTTTTTAAAGAATCAATTAATGCCTATAGTTAAAAATTTAAGGAATATAAAATATAGTCTAGAGTATGTAAATTGAGTAAATGAATCGGGAAGTGTTAAATTTAAAATACACCTTTATACTATAATTTTACGTATAACAAGCTTCTATTATAAAAATGTAAGGAAATTAGGAACAAAAAGTCATTTTTCCGTTCATCTTTACTTTTCCATATATTATTTATTGTTGAACGAATTATCATTAATTTATGATTTACAAGGATAATATATAAATTAGGAAAACACTAGATGTATTCTTTGAATTAAAGCTCCAGATAGGTTGGGAAATAAGTTCGTAGCGTTTTTACCAAAGACTCTTTTATTTAAATAAAAAACAATAATGATAAACAATGAATTAATCTATTATATATTCGTCGTTGCTGTTTTCAACCTCTTCCCACCACTTGACCAATTTGTTGATCCCGTTCGGGTCTTTTCAGTCGAATAGCCTCATTCACGCGGTGCAGCTTGGCAATATAAGAGCTCCTTGTTGACTTTAGCTTTCTTTTCGAACACTTCCCAGTTCACCAAGAGGTCCTTAAAAACTGACTCAACTACTGCTTTGATACCAGACCAGGCGATTTTTGGCGGAACGGCATCAACGAATGGGTCGAGAGGGGGAAGAGGTTGTAAACGGCAACGGTGAATATATCATTGATTCACTTTTTGATATAATTATTGTTTTTTGTTGAAATAAAAGTCTTTGGTACTAACATATTACCCGACCTATACCTCCAATACGGAAAATTCTTCTTAGTTAAAGTTCCACCATGTGTTCAGAAAATACAAGTGAATCGTAAATAGTCGAGAAAACTTCTTTAAAAAAATATAAATATACTGATTAGACTAAAGCAAAATTTATGATTTTGTGTAAGAAAGCGTGGATTTTGGTTTTCTTTTCTAACAATAACTACGTCATTTTAATTACCTAAGCACAAGTTTTATAATGATTTGCTTTTAACTTTAGGAATACAATATATTGCCATGAATTTACTCAAAATATTTCTCCATTATGTAATATAAAATTTAAAAAATACTTTATATATAATATATATATAAATAATTTTTTGACATTAATTACAAAGCACTATTTTAGATCTTATACTAAGAGTAAGAAGTACAGAATAGATGAGAAATAAACACGTGAAAGTATATTTATGTTAACAAAAGCAAATATAATGAAAGGTATCCTATGGAATAGTATATTTTCTAGTAATCTTCTTAAGGATATTTTCATTAAATCAGCTAAAATTCCAACATTTTAGTACCAAAAATATTTTTAATTTATTTGTTGTCACTTATTTTCAATATCCTGATATTAATTTTAGTTCTACTAAAATTCTATATTTGTCCCTTATATAAAATCCTCTATTAAATAAACCACCAAATTTTTCTACTTCATTAGAGATTCCATCATCGCTTAATTGTGATTTTAAATATTAATTTTCTTTGTATTTTGAAAAGAAAGTTAATTTGTCATAAATTTTTAATATTAAAAATGTCTGCAAAAAAATGTAAAATAAAAATAATAAAGACGTTTCACAGTAAACGATTAATTTTTTTTCCTTTGAAAATCGTCAGAAAAAGTTACGGCATTTTTTTTTATTCGAAATATTATTTACACTGAAAACTGTATGTACAGTCTTTCAAATTTATTCACGTTACTATTCCTTTTACCATACAAGATTTTTGACTTGTGTTTAAATCTTTATTTTTTCACAAATTTTTTAACTCATAAGTATATTCATCTTGATTTTGCTCAATTTTCATTTGTTAATGAGTATTTGTTAAGTAGATGTTAATTCATCTTCATCAATGTTATTTGCATATCTGCTTATAATCACTCTATTTTTCTGTGTAAATAGTTTTAAACAATTAACGTATTTACTCATTTGATTAGTATCCAAAATTTCCCACGGTTCAATTCATTATATTTTACTATTCTTTCTCTACCCATCATTGGGGATCAATTTTCATTGAGAATTTTCCTAGGAATGTGTATTGTCACTCAATTGGTTCTTCTCATCAATTCATCACTTGATTGATAATCTCATTCATTGATACTTTGAAAACTTTATATATTATTTCAATTTTTAGTTCATAGGTCACTATACTAATATTAAGAATTTTGTATTTAATTTTTTTTATCGTGATACTTACAAATAGATGCAAATTCTGCTTTTGTTTATTTAAAACATATTTTAAAAGCAAATTTTTTGTATAAAAACATTTTACTGAAGTAATTCGTTTCATTGAAAAGAACCCTTAATTTATTGCTTACTTTTAATATAGACTATATATTTTTATGCTTAAAAAATCAAACTCATGATTTATATATAGAGTTATATGTTTAATTCTAATAAATAGAAACATTCTGATAAATAAACGATGATTTTTTGTGTTTTGTGTATGATTTTATATGTGTAATAAGTGTGATAGAATTACGTGTTTAGTTCTTATAAATAGAAACAATCTAATATATAAACGATGATTTTTGTGCAATTAAAATCTCATCACAAAGAAATATGGTAAATAAAATAAATTCTGATAACTAAAGAAATTAATCTGATCTGACAATAAAATATGAATGAAATATAATAATAAAAGGAAAATTTATACGATATCATTATAAGAGTAATTGTAACTTCCAGCATAAGTTCAATTTTATATCTTTGTAAACATTTTCGGAGTTGAAATTAGCAAGAAGAATTTTTTTGAAAAATTTTTCTATTAAGTTCAATAAACACATATGATTTTTTAAAAATTATTTAGTTCATTATATTTATTATAGATTTTTCTTATTATATTTATTATAGATTTTTCTTATTATATTTATTATAGATTTTTCTTATTATATTTATTATAGATTTTTCTTATTATATTTAATGTAGATTTTCCTTATTATATTTATTTTATATTTATTCTAGATTAGATAGTATGGATTAGTTTCTGGCGTCCTCAATAATATTTTGTAAAAAGTCGTAAAATTTCCAACATAAAAGTAATATTTTTCAAAACATAGAAAAAAACCTTTTTAAAAATATAAATATTTTGTATCAAGGCAATTTAATGATCATACAATGCTTAAAAATATTTATTTTAGGTATTTTCCCCTTTATGTATTAATTACAAACAACTGTAACAAATTAATTTAGAAAAGTTTTCAAACAAAACTATCATCATAATAAAATTATAATACAGAAAACAAACTTCTATAGTCTCATAAAATTCGTTCTTACCGGGTTCTACTACAATTGAATCATTTCTGTATTATAAACGAATAAAAATTCAAGTGTACAATAAAATTTTCAAATAGAAAAATCGGAAGTAAAATTTAACTTCCGTATTTTAGAAATTCGATATTTTATTTTTGTCCTCCTTTGAGGAAATATTTGGAGTTTTACATAAAAGAGAACAATAAACGTATTTACTCTTTTCTTTCTTCTTCTTTTAGAACAACCGGATGCACCAAGGGAGGTACAGATTTCGGAAACTGGAAGTCGTTTAGTCCGGCTGGTTTGGGAACCCCCCTTCAGCGGAAACAGCCTTATCACACAATACATACTGCATATCCGCGAAAATGGTAAAGTTATTTCATTCCTTTAACCATCTTTATCTTGCTTAAAAGCTTTTATTCCATATAAGCAAACAATTTCATAAAACTGAAACAATTAAATCTATCTTTTGTAGAAAACTATTTATCGACATTTTTATGGTTGCTTTTTGAATTTTGTAAATTAGCTTAAAATATACTGCAACAAAAATTACAGAACAAGCATATTTCCTCTAACTTATTTTACGATGCATTTATATCAAACTTTTAATAGATTGGACAGTTAAATCTAAATTATTAATAAGAAAACATGTCTTTATATATAAGACATTTTTGTATCAATTAATTTATTAAATAAATTTAAGCTATGGAATAAGGCATTATATTTAGTCATCAAGAAATACATTCTGTATAAAATACATTCATTTATATTACAATAAAAGTAAAAACTGAACTAAACCTGTAACACGACAGTCCATATGGCCCAATGCCTACAGTGCCTATATATGTTTTACTGATCAAGGGCCCAAAGTTGTGAAGCATATGCTTTACTCAGGTGGTCGGCCTAATACAAAACCCCTTGTGTTTAATTTTTAAAATATGCTTGGTTCTCAATTTACCTACCCACTGAAAAGATAAAATACTGAATTGACCTTGCCCAGCCTGAGGATCGAACCTCGGACCACAATAAGAGGTAAATGGTAATTTATTTAAAATATTGCTTTAAAAAAAGGTTTTTTTTAGATCTTAATTAAATTGAAAACATGATAGTGTAAGCATGATATTAATACGTAATTAATGTGAAAAATCAAAATAGTGATTTACAGTCTCCATAGTGAGGAATTCGAAATGAAAAATTCCATCGCAAATAAAGCCTTCACCACTTCACCATTTGATGGTTGTCTACCCTATAAACGGGTCCCTATAGCATGTGTATACTGAAGAAGTCGGACTCCACACCAAATACGGTCCAGTTGGAAAAGTGGAGCAGCGAACCCCAATTTGCCAGCCTAGCTGGCACAGAACTACAACAAATGATCAGAATGTAGCTTAACCTAAAATATATTCAATAAATATTATTTTATACAGGAATTATAAATTTTGTTGGGCAGAATCATTTAACAATTAAGTCATTTTTATGTCTATTTTTCAAATATTTTCTGTTGAAAACCTCAGATATTTAAAATTTGTTTTTGTTTCTTCCTAAACACAATGCATTATTTACGTTAAAATCAAAATCAGTATTCCAGTGCGTATATAAAATATACGTCAGCAGAAAAAATTACAGAAGCCTTAACATGTGTAACGATTCGCGACTTTTCTTTATTAATTCTCATCTTTATTCTTCCTCCTTGACAGTGTTAGTACATTGGTGAGTTTGTACTCATTGAACTATGTAATTCCTAATGTTATTCATGTTCTCGGATTTACTGTTACTATTTGTCATGATAGTTAAATTTTTGGTTATATATTATCTGTGTTTCAAGGTCTTTCTGTGCATCTTTAATTAAAAGCTTATTAATTTAAAACTTTTTCTTAAAAACTTGTTTTTTATTATTTCTTTTTTTATCCGATCACGCTGAACACTTTAATGAATGGAATGGTGTTTTTCATGATAAGATGATACATTACATCATTCTTTTTGATTCTCCCTCCTGCAAACTATTTAATTTTGTTGATACAAAAATTCTTGAATTTTTTTCAATGATTATTTAAATGCATGTATTTGTCTTTCCTTATTCATAATTAAGATTGAAAAATAGCGTTGCGAATTTTTTTTTTATATGTTTTTCTTTTTATTTTATATTTTTATAATTTGTTACTCGTTGTCACGCATCTTACTTTGTTATATATCTTACTTTCTTTGTAATCAATCACTACAGCGAAATATTTTCTGGGGTTTCGAATCTATTACATAATTATTAAATTAGGCCATTAGCAAAATTTACACCTAATTTTAAAAAATGTCCCTTCTACTCACATATTAATCACTGTTTGTTCAGTTATTTCTTTTTGAATTTAGAAGAAATATTCCCAAATATAACATTTCTATCATCTCATCGTGTTTTAGATTGTTTAAAATTTTTAAAGCTTTATTTTAGGTGACAATTTTTTTTTTCTGAATTCTTGAACTGACAAATGGTTTCGATGTTATTTTCAATACCAAATAAACCCGCAGCTTTTACATTTATTCACCCCATTTCTACAGACTGAATACTAATAGAAAAACAGCAATACCAGCGCAGTCGTAGGAGAACTCTCATTTATAGGCAACCAGCGTTCTTGTGAATATTGGATAGCTTGCTGTTTTCCGAACCATTTTCCATCAAAGCTCCATCCACCATTTATATTTTTCTTCAAAATACCATAGAACTCCCGTTTTCCAGTTTAAATTTTGAAAAGTTCTGTAAAACATGAAGTAGCTGGGCTTATTCGATGTTTATATTATGATATGAATTGAATACTCGTGATATTATGATACGGAAAACATTTAACTATTAAAGTATACTGCAGATTTCTCTGAAACTATGGGAGATTTAATGCTTTTGAAACACTTGCGCAAAATTTTGGATGTATTATTTTTGTTTAAAAAAAAAATGTCGTCATTTGACTAAATTTTTTTGAAATTCATAATCAAGGAGATTTTGTTTACTTACTCAAATTCTGATAAAATAAATATATACAATGAATCGCTTTTATGTCATGCACCACTTTTATTCTATGTATAACTTTTAATTAAAATAATGTGTATCACTTATATTAAAATTCTGTAGTTTAACATTTGTATGTCATTTAGCGTTTTATATGCATTAAGCAAATATTTTCTGTATCTATTTCACATTGCAAATTCAAGGACAAATTTAAAACTTCTCAACATCTTATGCATGAATTCTGCTTTTCTTCATTCAAGCTTCTTCATCAAGAAACATGTCTGTCCCGGGTACAGAAACATCTGCTGACATCACCGGTTTGAGACCCGCTACTGGCTATGACGTGTATCTCATAGCTGAGAATGCTATTGGCGCAAGTGGCCCTGGACGTACTTTTCATTTCAAAACTGAAGAGGAAGGTAAGATGTAGTTTTATATCTTATTTAATACATTATTAAAATAATCGGTAAAAATTTAATAATGGATACTCCTTAATTATTTTGGCGATTTTTTTTACGCCAAAATGTGACTAACAAGATGGCCGATGCTGCTACTCAAAAACTAAACTAATACCTGGTTTACCAAAATTTAAATTTTATCGCCAAAATGTATAGCCAAATTTTTCGCCAAGGAGCACCCAATTCTACACTGAGCTTCGCTTATACATATTTGTGAATGAGAAATAAGTATGGAATAATATTAAATTGGTATTTCTCTGAAGACGATTAGTTTTTACATCTATAAAATAAAATTATCGTTAATACACCTACCATTGCTCTTTAAATTTCATGTTTTATTTAACGTTTATGTGTATAACATTCTGAAAATATGAGTAAAATAAACTATAGTTATTAAACTGTTTGTGTTTCACACACATTTTTTTATAACATTCAGTTTTGTTTCTCAATTAATATATATATATATACATATATATATATACATTAAATAATTTTACATCATTATTATGATAAAAACTACATAGAAACTATTATTTTTATTCGTTTATCACTTTATTTATTTTTAAATATGTGATATTTTATGGTAATCCAAACTTATTAAAATTGACTTTCTGAATCAAAAAGCTTATATGATGATGAATGCATTTTAAATCTATACTACAGTTTCGAATTCTAGTTTAAAATTCAATCTTTGAAAATTTAATTAAGTTTAAAAAATTGATTTCTTAAGTCAGCTATTTATCAAATCTTTATATTTTAAATAAACCTTAAAATATAATGATCAAAATAAGCTTAAATTTTTAAATCCCTGACTTTATTTATTATACAAACATATAAAGCACACACACACACATATACATATATATATATGTATATATATATATACATATATATATATATATATATATATATATATATATATATATATATATATATATATATATATATATATATATATATATATATATATATATATACATATATATTAATATGAATATGGATATAGCACTATATGAACTTATATATATATATATTTTGCCGGATATTTAAAGACTAACATTTTTTGTTCCCGAAATTTACATATCATCTATTATTTAAAGATTACTTTCCTTGGGACAATTAAGAAACATCTGGGATTCCAAAAGCATTACACATACGCTTGAATATTTTAATCAATGCTTACGTTTCGAAAACTATATGGCATAATTCGAATACATGAGTTTTGTTTTCCACTTAAACCTTTAAATAAAACTACAGTTTTTGAGAAAATTGTATTGAACACAATGTTAATGTTATGATTGATGTAGTACATTGACACTACCTTCTCCAGTAAAATAAAAGTCTCTGAATAAACTTCAAGAAAATTAAATCATTTCAAAATATACAATGACGAAAATATTAAACTCTAAGCGATTGAGGATGCATTAATACTTTTTGAGTGTAAAGTTGCTATATTTCTGCTTTAATGTTTTTTAAGATTTTCTTTTCTTGTTACGTGTGAATATTAGAAAACCTCTCGAAGTATTCAAATAACTTACAACAGTTCTTTTGCTTTTAGACGCTAGCTGTTATGAATTGTATTACCATATGTGAAAAAACTGTGATATTTCTCTTTTATTTTACACTTTTAGTGCTCTAGAAATGCAAACACTATGAGTTAATTTATCATCAAAATTCCAGCAAACAATGGTCAATGAAAAGAAAATTTTTTGAAATTTTTTTTTGTTTGCTGTTGGTAGATAGGAAATTTTGAGACATAAATATTTTAAGCATGATCTTATAAAAATAATATGATCTAATTACCCTAAGAAAAAATTTACATTAAATATATATTACATTTAATTAGTTCATTTTTCTATTACATTGCATATACATATTTAATTTTTTTTCAACTTTCGCAAAGTTTCATTAGAAAAAATTCTACATGGAGAACTAATTGCATAAATGATTTGAGAGAATGTTTATATATATGCATGTTTCGCTGTGACGATAATCTATTATATCATATTAAACACTAATATATACTTATTTTTACTTACTATATCAACACATATAATAAATTCATAATATACTTACTAATATTACTTATATTCTTAGAAATTTATTTATCATTTCTTTCTTAACACATTTAATTTCTTTCTTTTTCTTTCAATAAATAAAATCTGTATTTTTATAAGTTCCTATAGTTTGAGAAGCTTATCGTTAAAACCTGATTTGATAAAGACTGTTCCTATAAGAACAAAATCTGGATAGGTAATTTATCACGAGGTTAAACTTCGTAAGTTTCTTACAGCCACTATGAAAATTTTGCTTTAATGTTGGAAACTGTATTCCTACGATGCATTTTTGAAGTATTTCCACTGACACAATTCTAAATTTTGAGTATTCCATAGATTTTTTTCTACGATTTTCTTTCTAACGAAACAGTTGGAAATACTCACCTTATTATTAATATACAGGGATTCTGATGACAAATATATGGATATAAATATAAATTTTCCATAATGTACTAGCAAATTCTAGATGAATGTTTGATTATCGGAAATGAATAATCATCAAAATTACCCATTAATCTTGTAAAAAGGATTATTTACTGTAAAAACATAAATGAGAAAACATTTATAATAAATCACGGTTAATCACGGTCATTCAGACTTTTGAAAGAAAAGTTCACTTAAATGAAGAGATAATCGACCGATAATTGATCCGATATTCATTGAAGGGATCAGGACCGAATAGTAAGGAAATTTGATACAGCTTGACTTTAGCCCTGAAAGTAGTAGTTTTAATTAATCATCCTTCAAAGATCATGTCATTCGGAGTGTGGAAAGAAAAAGTCACTTAGATGAAGTGATAATCGACTGATAATTAATCCGATATTCATTGACGGGATCAGGACCGGGGTATAGTAAGGAGATTTGATACAGCTTGAAACTTAAAGTGGAAGTTTTGATTAATCACCCTTCGAAGATCATGTCATTCAGAGTGTGGAAAGAAGTAGTCACTTAGATGAAGTGATAATCGATCAATAATTCATCCGATATTCATTGACGGTATCAGGACCGGAGTATAGTAGAGAGAGTTCATACAGCTTGACTTCAGCCCTGAAAGTGGTAGTTTTACCAGGACAATCTGGCACTAGCTCTCACAGGATTTGCCTTTACCATAGAACTGTTCACGTCTTCACATGGATTGGAACGACACTTGCTAATCGCATTCCATGCAAAGAAGTTCACGAGATAGATTGGCAGCATACAGTCTGGACTTAAATCCGTTAAGGACGGAATCCATAGGATGACCATAATTTACAGAAGAATCCGAAATCAATCAATAGACGTGAGATTGATTCATTTAATTCCAACAGACTTCAGAGTGTTAGACAGTTTCCGAACTAGTGTTGTAATATTGTAGTGGGGAACGAGTTTCAAACTGTACCTGTATTAAATATCCTTCATGATTTTACTTAAAAGAACACTTGAAAGGTATACTTTGGTTGTTCCTAAGTAAGAATCATTTTGATAAAAAAAAAAAAACAATAAAGAATGATATTTTTCTTTATTGCTTTTTTATCACAAAGATCGCTAGATTTTTACCAATCTTTTTTGAACCACGTTGTACCAGATAACCTCAATTTTCTATTACAAAACTAACAGACTTTTTCTCCGAAAATTTTAAATGTTTAAATTTATTTTAAAAAAGATATTTTTTAGTAATCATATTTTAGAAAATATAAAAACTGATTTTTAAACTCATTGTTGATTAATTAGAACATAAAATTCTTAATAGCTTAAGCTGTCTTTTAAAATTATGGATTAAGCGACTTCATCTATGCTTCTTTGTAGAATTTGTCTTGAAAATGTATAAGCTACGCATAGTAAGTGCATATGTTTTGCTACCACGTAGTGGATAGTTTAGGAACTAAAAGCTTTAAAGTGGATAATATAAATCTGGCTTAAGAGAAGAAAGTAATCCGCATTAACTTAGTTCAGCATTTACTGAGTGTTTTCCTTTAAAAGAGAACATTTCGTTGGTACTATGTTGTACATGTTATTGGTATGTTAGTACATGTTGATGTTACATGGTATGTTAGTACATGTCATAAATATATATATATATAGTAAGATAAATAAAACACACATAAAAAATATATTTATTTTAAATTTAAGTTTACTTATGCTATCTATCTTAGGTTTTTGATGACTGTGAGACAGGTTGAAGTGTATCTAATAAGTTAATTTACCAATATGAAATTTTTACTCTCTTTTTTTCAAACTAATTTTTTATTTTCAACTTTTATCCGATTAAGCTCAACAGTTTACTAAATACTAAACTGTCAGTGCAGCCAAACATCATCTATAATTCAAACATGTGTCTGCTTCAGAAAAAAAAAAGCTAAATTTTCAACAACAAAAAAATATGCTTGCAAGTTAAAACCTTCAAGTGTGTTGCTTCGAATTTGCCAAGAAGTTATCAAGCCTTGATGCTTCATAATTTAATAAAGAGATCTGGCTACGGAACAGAAGATTCTATTAGCAGTTTGTCGTCGATGCGATACTTTGTTCAGCAAACAGCTTAAAAAGATGTGAAAAAGACTTTATGTTCGAGTCCTAAAGGCATAGGACATCACCCTCCTCACGTACCAAGCTGTCTAGTTCATAATCTCCCTTACCACTTTTTTCTCTTTTTTCATTTTCAATGATTCTCGAATTGTTTATTTATAACTTTTGAAAGGGGATATGACATAAATTGGATTACTTTGGTGATATTTTTAGGAGAAAATTACGCTCTAGGGAGAAAGTTACGAAAGATTCAATCTTTACTAAAATGAAAATCTTATGTAAGTAAATATTTTTTTCTTCTCAAAAACATTAGACATTTGTTTGGAAGGAAATAACTTGAAATAAGCAAAATGGGTAAATTAATTATTTATTTTTCTTCCCAAACACGAGAGACATGAATTAATGAGATTCTTAATTGCAGTTATTTTGCGAGGATAAATTGTGAATTGCATTACATTACATACTATTATTTCTTAAGATTTATTTTTAAAAATAATACATTACATTATGAAAAGAACGTAATCAAATTATTTTCAAGTTGAAAATATGCAATAACAATCTTCTAGGAAAGGTAAGCCTGAAATAATTTTGTAACGAGGCTATTGATTAATTAATCATAGCAGAAACCATCTTTTGTATAATTTCAAGAAGGTAAATACTTTTTCAAAAACATAAGACAATAAGGGATGACATTTTTTACAGTGCAAAATAAAAAATCTTTTTTTAACTATGGCATGGATTTTAATTATCATCATACGCACGTATTGAAGAAAGTTTTACGTAACTTCCCTAAGTTTTCCTAAGCTAAAACCTATCAACTAAACATTTTCTTTTAATCTCCTAATTATGCAAGCAAATATGCCATTATAAGCAGATATATTTACGTATAACAACTGATTAAGGAAAATTATTTTGCTTATGCAGTTGTTTTTACAATTAATTGCAATTAACGTAGTTAAGTAACTTACGGAATTTATTCTAAATGTCATAAATATTCTTTGACATGTGTGGGGAGTTTACTTTTTACATAATACAATATATATATATATATATATATATATATATATATATATATATATATATATATATATATATATATATATATATATATATATATATATCCAGACTGCCAAATTCTGAATTTTTTGGCGATGAAGAAATGTTGCTAGTATGACGTAATGTTACGTGCGCGATGACGTAAATACTAGGGTTACCAAATAGAATTTTCTGCTTAATTCTTATAGGCCTGCAAATGTATGACGTAATAAAAATCATATTGCCACATACAAATGAAAATCTGCCCAAGAAGTCACTAAACTCAGAATTTGGCATTCTGAATTATACGACATCTGCGCCTAATATATGCATAGAAATTTCTATTTTTATAATGACGTTAATATCGAAGGTAATTTTTTGCATTTCTTTTTAAAGTTACATCCCAGTAATTACAAATAGAGAAAATATATTGGTTTTGATATTAAAAAAACTCAAAAATTTACTGAATATATATATATATATATATATATATATATATATATATATATATATATATATATATATATATAATATATATATGTATATATATATAATATATATATGTATATATATATATATAATATATATATATGTATATATATATAATATATATATATATATATAGTTACCGTATATTTCATAATAAGGTTATGATTTTAATCAAATTTTATCGAAATTAAAGTCCTAATATTATTAATGAAATATATAATTTCAATTTCTTTATCTGAAATGACAAAATGAATTTCAATGTATTTCTTATTTGGTAATAGTAATTCAAATAGCGTGATCGGATAAAAAAAAATAAATAATAAAAAACAAGTTTTTAAGAAAAAGTTTTAAATTAATTATTTTTGGTAATATAATTCAAACTTACAAGGAAATAGTAATTTTTTATTCAGTGATACATCAAATTAGTCTTAGTCTTAATTAATTTTAGTCTTCTATTAGCTCTTATGTAGAGAAATTAAGAAAAATTAAATGTGAATTTAATAAAGGAATTAATTTATTTACAACATTCTTTGTTAATTTTATTAGCTTAATGGAATTACATTTCTTGTTTCAGTTTATATATTTATATAAAAATACATAAAATAAACAATTTTGAAGTGTTAAAGAATAGTATATTACATTCAAAATATCTTTCCATTGTAGAATTGTTGTGAAACACCAGCATCGAGAATTTCATTTCCTTCTCATGTATAAAAGTAATTTAGAAATATTTCAAACTTGTATCTATTAAAACTTTCCAAAATAAGATTTCAATGTTGTAAAAATCATGCTGTAAAATTTTAAATTATCTAAAATAATATCAAACTTTCAATGTATATGAAATTGAAAAGTAAAGTATTAAAGTTTTCATTTCAAGTTAATTTAATATTTAGAGATCTGTGTGTTTCCTAGACTTAATACAGAATTTTGAAATACGAATTTCTTTTTAGTTCCAGAAGGTCCACCACTGTCTGTCAAAGCTGAAGCTCTGAGTTCTGATACTTTGAAAATTTCTTGGGAGGTAAGTAATCAATTCAATATACTTGTGACACTTCTTTTCTCTGGAAGAAAACTGATTTATGTTAAAAATGTATTTTTAATTTAAATAATTATTTTTACCGGGGTAAATAAGTATATGTTTGTATAATCAATAAACAGTAAATGAATATAGCGAAATATTTTGTAAACTTATTGTACGAATTCCATATAAGTTTACATTGGATAATTTTTTTTCCAATGGCAGATTGTAGACAGTTACAACTGCAACATAGTATATTAATCTATTGTTTCCTGATACCCAGGAGCTGGCCAGGAACAGCGACCTTTTAGCCGCTGAGGTGTTGCCCCGGCTGCACCACAAGAGGTAGTTCACCATCGCACCCTCACACATGCCATAGAAACCCGTTTATAGGGTAGGCATCATTCATACTTCATTCACACACACAAGGAAAGGACAAAGACAGGATAGAGAGAGAGAAAGTACATTCATGCCTGAAACGGGATTCGAACCCGGGACCTTCCTATCCGTAGTCAGGTACGCTGACCACTTGACAAGTTGACCGGCTACATTGGATAATATAATGTGATATAAGCATTATGAGTTATTTTTAGAATTATGAGACAATAAGTCCTCTTTATAGTAATACGACGGTATATATATAACAACCATTAAAACTTACAGAATAATGCTCAAAAAATCATCATCACTATTAATATAAATCATAAATTTATGTAAATTATGTAAAAAAATAAACCACATGAAATGCAACATATGATCAGTTTTAACAACGATTTTATTTTTATTATCTAACATGAAATTATTTTTATTATCTAACATGAATAAAAACATAACTTTTGATAATAGCATATCAAAAGAAAAAAAGTATATGTTAAAAAGATATTAAAAAGATAGTTAAAAAGATATTTTTATTAAATTAATGTAGTTATGTTTTGTGTTAACACAAGAAACTATTTGAAAATATTTTATATTTTTTATTGTATCTAAATTTTGTGGTTAGCGCTCCTGACTCCTGAGCTATGGGTCCCGAGTTCGAATCCTGCTTCGGGAATGGATGTTACTTTCTTTCTCTGTTCCTTTTTTACTTTCTTCTGTGATGATGTATAAAAGTAACCCACCCTGTAAACGGGTTTGTGG
Organism: Latrodectus elegans; assembly: GCA_030067965.1. Taxonomy (NCBI): domain Eukaryota; kingdom Metazoa; phylum Arthropoda; class Arachnida; order Araneae; family Theridiidae; genus Latrodectus; species Latrodectus elegans. The sequence continues at coordinate 35,500,788 of CM057821.1, read as the reverse complement.
TGGTATGAAGCGGACAATGTTACTTGACTTCGTGACTTGATTCACAGGTGCCCGCAAGATAACAACAAATGAGTAGCTGTTTCTGGTCTTGTTGTGGCATAGTGTTCGTCCCCCAAGTGTCCACCGCTGGAATATATATGTATATAATATTAAAATAAAACATCGGTTTTACAGTTCATTAAATTAATAACAAATAAAATGGCTTATTTTTAGCCAAATGCTTTACTTAAAGAAGTTTAAAGTTGGAAACAAATTTTCAAAGAGTAACACAAATTAGTTTTTCTCCAGTTTTCCAATATTTCTTTTAAATTTTTTCCAAAGCAAGTGTATTTTCAGACAAAAAGAAAACTAGTATCTTTCCGAGTATGCAAAATTTTTTTTATTTGAAAAAAAAAAGAAGAAAACGCAAATGGAAATAGCTCGAAAGCTATCCAAATGTCGCAATATTTTCGAGAAACAGTTTCTTTATTCTGGAATTAAAGGATCAATAGTTGCCGGAGAGGAAAGCACTCTCATAAGAAAAAACCTTCTCTTAATCATTTCCAAGTGATTGGGTTCTGGAGGAAGCAGAGATTGCCGTGTAAAACGCTTTCGAACCCAGCGTTCTTTGAATTCTTCGAGTGTTTTTCGGTATTTTTAGAATAAATTGCATGTTCTGGAACGATGCAATATTCTGGAAAATAACTTTCGGCATCTTGGCCAATGCAAGTTCTTATTTTTCATGCTCTGTAATCATTCCTCCTTTTTTTTTTTTTTTCTGTGCTTGAAAAAAGAACTGTTGCATCTAAAAAGGAGAAGTAAAAAGAAAAGAAAAATGAATCTAAAAATAAGTTTCGACGGTGTAGCAATTTTGAATTGGATAGAACTGAGGAAATTCAAAAATATTAAACTTTTTTGTTAAGATTTCACGCAAATATATATACATTTTCCTTTAAAATGTGAAATTTACTTTTAGCATTGGTTTAAATTCAAAGTAAATATTTTTATACTTTAAATATTTCCTTTTCTTTTTTCAAAGAAAATATTTGTTTACATTTCGCCTCAGTAAAGACAGATTTTTACTGTTTGTCGTGTAAAAAAATGAAATCATATATGGTCAAGAATTTATTGCCTTTAGTGTTACAGAATTACTGTTTTTGTATAAAAAATCTTGTTACTTGTAATTTTATCTTTTTAACTTTTCTATAAGAAATTGAGATATTTATACACATTAAAAGGAGTGAAAAAAAGGCTATACCTTTGGTAAAAGACGATGCATCCAATTTAAAAATTGAATTACTTTTCTTAATTTAGCTCTCGTATTTTCATTTTCTTTCAAATTTTTCCTCCTCACATAATAGTTTTGTTCAATTTTCAGAACAAATAAAGCTGTTTCATAGAATGGTTTGGTTAAATTTTTTTTATAATTTGAATATTCAAATTTATCAATCCTCCTTCACAAGTTTATTCTTGCATGTCTTTAAATTTTGTCAAAGTGATTATTTTAGTAATATGTTTTTAAAAAATATTATCACTAATTATTATCTTTAATATAAAGTTTAAAATAATTTTAAGACATTTCACAATTATTTTGTATGGCTATTCATCACACTGATTTTCTAAAAACTATTTAAAAAGTAAATTTTTTCAGATATCTTGAAAAATTGTAACGTATAAGCATTTTATTCAACACAGCGAATACTTAATTGCATTATTATTTTAATATAATTAAATTATACAAATGAGTGCAATTTCTTTGGAATAATGAATAAATAATTAATTAGTTAATTAATTTACTCTTAATAACCTTAAATGCCTTTCAGTTATGGTTTAAAATCAAATTATAATGTTGAATTTATTTTCGAATATCTTAATTTAACTAATGCATTGGCTCACAATTAAAAACTCAATTTCAAATGCTAATAAACAACATAAAATTATACTTTCTAATAAAAGTAGATATTATTTAATTTAATAATTTATAAATTTTGCTTAACGCGTGTAAAATTACTTTGAAATAATTTGTATTATAAGTAATTATTTTAATTTTAATTTGGCATCTTAGAACATTTTAAATTAGTTTACATTTTAAATCATCATGCTCATAAAAAAATTGTTTAATTATAATAAGATATCTGATGTATTTCAATTTTAAACATGTAAATATATCATATCTCTAATATAAGAATTTTGTTCTTTTAATTCTTTATTTTTTAATTTATCTCTTATTATTTTCAATATTTTTTGTATAATCTTATTTACGTGTATAAATATCCAAAGTGAAGTCATCGGGGATCTTCTTAGAAAAACAGTTTTTATTGAGAAGTAAGTCAATAACATAGTAAAAATTAATGCAAGCCTTTCAATATACTGTTATAAATTATAAGTAATTATTGTATTTGTCTTAAAATATCTCAGGCAGATTGAAAATACTCACATTTTGGGCAAAAATTGCGGTATTTAGAAGTGTTATACGCTAAAAGCTTGTTTTCTATTAATTTGGTGACTTGACGATGTTTTGGCGAGAAAACTTGTCGACAGTTGGCGAGATTTTTGGCGCCTCGACGAGAAATAGATACTTTTGGAAACATCCATCACCTAAGCTCTAGGACCAATATTTAGCGAGATAGCCTAGAAGCTTCCTGAACTTTGGCGAAATTGGTAGATTTCCCCGCCAAGCCAAGTATAAATAGCGCAGCCCGACATAGAAGGAGTTTAGTTTTGTGTAGACAGTCAGCGAGTGAAGACGATTAGTCGTGACTGCTAGACTAGAGAAGCTGTTCTCTGCCTGAGGTATTTGAGACCTGTGATTGGAAGCTGTTCCTTATTGTATCCGACGAATTGTAGATGTATAATTGTGATTGTTACAGCGTGTATATCTAGTGGAATTTTTACGAATAAAAGTATTGTGTTCATTGAATGGCTGTTATATTCAACTCTCAATCCACACGAACCCCGAAGCTCGGTACAATATATATTAAAACAAAATTTACAAAATGTAAAATTTGTAGATATTTATATTAGATTAAATCCCATTGTTTTTATTCCATGAGTTGGGATGAAATGAGTTGCCTAAGATAATTCCATAAACTAACGGAAATCTCACACATGAGATTCATTACACCGATCATCCCTAGCGTACATTTTACATATTAGCAACTTCTATTAATACAAACATAACACATTTTCGAAGTGATCCAAAAATTTTCAAAACGTTTACTAGAAAACAGTGCTAAGATTATATTTGACTAGATACACATATTAAATAACCAAAAAGCACTTATTTTTGGTTTAATTATGTTTCACAAGAAAAATAACAAAAATCATGGAATTTGGAATATAAATATTTGAAGATTATACATTTTGGTTGTCAAAATAAATCCTAGTGATAGTTTTCATAGTAATATTTCTCAAACAGGGTCAAAATCAGTTATGTAAACGTGCAAACTTGTATATTTGAAATATTAATTCATAAAGTATGCGCATTTAGTTTTGATATGTTTTAACAGATTTCATAATTTTTTGGATTACCTTTTGTACATAATAAGCCAATTTCATAATATTTCATGAAATTTTATAAGAATATATACATTTAGTTATACAAAACGTCACAAAATAATTTTATATTTTTTGCTTAAAACTTTTAGACATCAATAACTCCGTTCATTTATTGAAATTTGAAAATAAATTTGGCTTAACAACTTTATCTTTTTTTAATTTACAAACACAAAATACCTGGCCCTTAAATATATTCGGCTGTAAAAATATATAGAAATATATTCATATAAAATTAGTTATCAAATACTTATCTGTAAATAATCAGGAATGTGTGTGACGATTCTTCCCCCTAATAACTTAATATCATTTACTCATTCTTTTCTCAACATAAACCTATATATTCACTATAATTTCATCAGCTTATGCATTTTTAGTAAATTATTAACACTATGAATTTTTGCCACAGAATAAGTATTTTTCATGTGTAAATTTGTTTTAATGCAGATATTGATTGATTGATTATCACATTTTTAGCCTCCTGAAAAAAGATTCCGAAATGGGAATGTGAAAGGATATTACGTCGGTTACAAGAGCGCCAATTCATCCGAACCCTACCAGTACAAAACAGTAGACATAAGCTCCACAGCCGATGTTAGAGAATCCACCGATCTCCGCGGCCTCACCCCTTTTTCTCATTACAGTATCGTGGTACAGGCATTCAATCTCAAGGGTGCTGGTCCTAGATCTGATCCTGTAATAGCAATGACAATGGAAGATGGTAATATTTATATCCCACTATAAATAAATGTTAATATTATAAGAAATAAATGATAATACTGTAAAATCCTTGGAGAGTTCACATCCTTTGTAACAAACTGGAATAAAAGCGCCAAGCCGGAATGAAATTCCAGAAATAGTTTGGGCGCAGTTTGTCCTTATCTGGACTTTGTGCCATTAAACCAAACCAACCAACCAGAAATAGTTTGATTTACCATATCCAGTGTATCGAAGTAGGGTTATCAAGATTGGCGCAAGCCACATTTATCGCCAACCAGAATAATTCGCGCCAAGGATGTGGGTTCTACTAAGATCAAACCTTAATTTTTGTTAATGTTTTTGATAGATATTTCATTTCTCAATTTTAATTTGTCTCACTGGATATCTGTTCGCTAAATCAAGTTATTAATCTTTACAGTTATATGTTTCACATCTGTAATAACATATTTAGTTTCATTTCATTTAAAAGTTGCCTTCCAAAATAATGTGTTAGTCTAAAATCTAAGGAATTTATTAAGGAAAATCATTTTACATTTTAATGAAAATGCTTTGTTAAAAAATTATCTTATTACTTCTTAAAGAAATAAATTGATTATATCATTTTTGTATTAAAGTTTCACTTCAATTATAAAAATAAATGTTAATGTTTTCGTGTAATATGTTTTAAGATAATTCAATGCGAGGTTTCTGATTAAAACCAAATTCCAAACTAGTTAGCACCTGCCTCTCTCCAAATTCTCGCCCCATATCAGTAGAGATGCATTATGTGATGTTCTTTTCCCAAACTGTGTTCTTTGAATTTATCAAAAACAGTTTTGAATAAACTTTTAATAAATATTTCTGCATGAGGATCTTTGGTAAAAAATTTCATTTAATAATGAAAAATATACTTGCTGTCTTAAAGAATTTCGGTTTTAAGCTACATTTATTTTTAGCGTTTAATTGAAGATTACCACTTAAATTTAAAAAAATGAAATTTGTTGCGTTTCAATTAATAAAAAGAAGTATAGTAATGGTAAATATTAGATAAAAGATTTCGATTTTAAAAAAATTATGAAAAAGAAATCAAATTTTAAAGTATTATGAAAATTTATTACTTCTTTGATGAATATTGATAGGATTTAATTTTTTAAATATTCTATGCATATACTTTAATTTAAATAATTAACTTGCTTTTGTACAATGAAAAAATTGCTAAAATGTGTCTACTCTTATTTGTTGAGAATAGAACAATATTTATTCATGCATATTTTACTTTGTTATTTTTATCATACCCAAACAAAATGTTCGTCTTATTTTACGAATATTGCATAAGGATTATCCATGGCTGTGAGATTTTAAGTTCATCAGAAAATATTTACCATTTTACTATCATAGCTTTTTAATATTAAATTGATTTTCATATTCAATAATATCTTTCTATAATGTCCCTACAAATATTTGACCTTGATTGAAAATCTTTAATGTTTTTAGCCCATTTTAAGATAGTTATATCGATAGGATTTTATTAAAAATACTATCATTTTCTTGCGCGTCAGATTCTAACTGTACTAAGAATGTTGTTAAATCAGTTAAGTTTAACTGAATATTTATGTATATCTGTATAATAAGTGGTCTTTCCTGTAGTAATTACTGGTGTAATATGATTAACTGTTCTGTAAATCGTATACAGTACCATCTATCATTCGTGACTGATTGTGATCAGTTCGAATAAGTACATTCGCCAACATTCAAGTCTCTGTTGCTCTAGTATTAAACAATTGCAAGAAATGTTTGATTTTCGGCATTCCTTTGAACACTTAATTGATAGAATCCAATTGATGCATGATTCCATGTATTTTCTCTCCCGTAAATTTTAATAAAACTGCTCATATAAAAACTGAGTCACTTTTATTCATTATGTAACTATCGATTATTTTCATTTCATGTCATAATGATTCCTAATTTATCAGTTTAAAATTTTTAATATTCCATAAATCGTTTTTGAGAATCTATCGATATAAAATTTAAAATTTTACAAGTAAAAAAGTTTCTTTTTATTTACTTTGATAAAAATTATTCGGGGAAAATTGATTCTTATTGATGTGTAAAATGTGATAAGCTTTTTTTTATTTTTATAAAAAAACTTTCAATATTTATCCTATTGTACTGTTTAAAATCGTAATTATAGTACTTCATTTGAATTTAATTCAAATTTTCAAAACTAGAATAAAAATCTCATATCATTTATCTTATATCGTTTATTTAATTAAATTTGATAAAATTGTCTCGATGTATGGGTGCAATTAGTGTATATATTTGCAGTGATATTAGTATGTAGTGCGATTAATTTTGTCCTATTTGTCTTAAAATAAATCTTTGTCTATCCATTTGTTCAAGAACACGTCTGTAAAAATTAAGCGTCTAGTTCTCCCCTTATCTAAAGTAATAGTTAGATACACATGTTTTTTTTATATACACGTACAAAATATATTTATTTAATACAAAGTTACTATAGCTTCCATTATAAAGTTGGTCTGTTTTACTATCACTGATAATTTATTGTTTACATACACTGATAAATTTTATGTATTAAGTTTCAGAAAAGACACCTACTCCCAGTGAATTAAAATAAAATTTTCGAATAGAATTAATGGCGTAGTTCTTCAACTCAAAATTTATTAATCTTTTTTATTAAGAAATATTTTGTTAAAGCTGAAAAAGCGCGTATTTACTTTTTATATTTTTATAAATGCTTCAGGTAAGTTTTAACTTTATAATTGTAAGTTTTAACGTTAGTAGCACTAACAGATGTTTCAGTTTTAAGTGCAAGGAAATTTTCTAAGGCTAAATCCATTTCATTTATTTATTTCAGTTCCGAGTATTCCACCCCAACAAGTGGATTGCATGGCCTTAACATCCCAGACCATCAAAGTGACCTGGAATTCTCCTCCTTCTTCAGCCATTCATGGAGTTCTGAAAGGATATAAAGTATTTTACAGATCAGCAGATGATTGGCGTGGTAATTTTAGTTACAAATATATCATGAAACATTGTATTTAAATTAAGTACGCGTAATGGATTTATTTTTTCAGTCACCTGTAGTGAACCGGAGCTTCAGTGGCTCAATAGCTTTATACTGCTTCTTGTTAAGTTTAGACAAGGAAAGCATCAATTGCCGATTTCAATGGTTGGAAGGGACTGGATTACAGAAGCTCCCTGGTCTGGAGACATCTACGTTAATCTGTTTCCAAAATATTTCCGTTTTTGTAGGGTGGATGTGGAGAAGAGCTCCTAACCGTGGCTCAAAATTACAAGGCGCTTCGCAAAGAATTAGTATTCCAAACAGTTAACTTTAAGGTACAGTCCACTATGTATGTCAGCTATGTATGTCAGCAGTGAGGGTTTTCGTCATAAACAGATCGACAGAGATACAATCTCAAATAGTATAAATCATCGCAATATCGTAAATTAATTGACCATTCTTAAAATTTACCATTACAATAATCTTCCATTCCATTCCATTCCTTGACTCATATTTCACCGCTCAATTATTATACGAATCACATGTGATATCATGCGATAAAGAGGTTTCTAGGATATGCTCATTTTAGAAAAACATACTGATGGTTGGTCATATATCGTGCTATTCAATCTAGAGGAGGACCTATTTCGTATTAGATTGGTATATCGTGCATGCAACTTGACCTATTGCAATTAAACAATAGTGGTGAATATTTTTGTGTCTGTCCCAATTTATTCACGCATTAGTGCGCAGCCCAATCTTGATAATGATTCCAGTTCTTATCAGGCTGCCGCTGTCCCTCAAAGTGTATTTAATCGTGACCGTTAAAGTTAATAAAACTTGATGCATATGGGTTTCAACTTTACCTATAAATTAGATACAAAGCTAAAGTTTTTTTTACCGAATTTATAATAGAATACTAAGTATAGTCTAATTTATAGCATATTATTGTAGAGTATCGTCAAATTTATAGTATAGTATGTTTATATTTGTATTAATATTTAAAAACTAATTGTTTGTTATGAAAAGTTGATCTTGAAAATTTTAAGAACCTTCATGTTTTAAATATAAAGATCGGCAAAAGTTGATTGTAATGAAGGTAATTTAAATGCCCTAATATATTAAAGTATACTTATTTTTATTTTATACAAATCAATATATCTGAAAAAAAACATTAATTTCATGTTTGTATCTCTTATTTAATTTTTTGAAAAATAATATGTCATACAAATTTTGTTTCAACTTTAAACATAACTCTATATTAAAAATAATAATGCAAAAATTTTTTAAAGTCAAACATTTTTGAATAAAGAGTAATAAATTTCGGGCAAAAACTTACTTTTTAAAATATTTTCAATATATAATAAATTTAAAAAATGCATTTAGTAAAATTGATCTTAAATATATGCAGTATTAGTAAGCTATTAGTATATTTTGATGCCATACATATGCAGATTAAATGCAAATTTTGATACATTTATTTTTCAAAAAATATTTAATTTTTGAATTAATATTTTGATGTTTAAAACCATTTACAATAATAGCTCTATTTAAAACTTAAAAAATGTTTTTAAGTAGTTTTACTAAGAATTATTAAATTGGTATGTTCTTTTATGTTTCTCGTTTGGAAATAAAATTATGACAAATTATTTCACTACTGGGCTCAGCGTATTTTCCATACATACATATTTATAAAATTTTTATCTAGTAAAATATTTTTCTTTTGCGAAGAAAAATAATAACCTATGAAGTATTCTTGAAAATTATTATTATTAAAAAGTTGTCATAAAAATTAATTTGTTTTATCACAGGAAAAATAAATTATATTAAATATAATTATTTAAAGAAATAATTTTCTTCAAGTTTGATATAAGAAAGCAATAATATTGGTTAAAGAAAACTTTTTTCAGAAAATTATACATCTTAGTTTGAATATCTTTTTCACTTTTTGTTTTATAAATTTTGATGAGAATAAATTTAATCTTCAAAATATATAACAAAACTGTTGCCACAAAAAATTATATTTCTGCTTAAAGTTAAAGTTTGGTTCATTTAACACTGAAAGATTATCTCATAATGTAAATATTTGTGCTATAAATTAATTCATATTATTTTTGTTAAAAAAAATTATAAAAAAAACACGTTTTATTTTAAATATTTTTTTTATTTTAACGCGTGATAATAACCTCTTTTAAATATAAAAATTAACCTAAAATTAATAAAAATGTTTCCTTTTAGTGCCACTAGGTTGCTCCCCATTAAATATCTAGATGTGGATACAACCCCTTTCAGCCAATACTCAAGCATGATTAAAATGTATAAGATTATTAACGAAAACTTGACTCTGATCTCTTATGTTGCTCGTTTAGAAGTAGAAGACCTTGAGGTTCTGGTCAATGCTCCAGAAAAGGAGAACCTCCTCAAGAGCTTGGAGAAGTTCACCAATTACAGCATCAGCGTCCTAGCTTTTACTGGAAGGGGGGACGGAGTGGTGAGCGAGCCCGTCTACTGCAAGACCATGGAAGATGGTAATTCTTTTCTTTCCCCACTAATGGATGCCATTCATCAGAAAGCGACCGAAAAAAATTGTGAAAGTCAAAACTTTGTTTGTTCTCCTCTAGGAAATAAATTGCCGTTGCAAGTACCAAAGTACTTAACGAAAACGTTTGAGTAATTAATAGCTGAACCAAAGATCTATAATTTCGATTAGGGGATGTATCCATTGAGAGTAAGCTGATTAACATTTTGCCATGATTTTGCGATCATGGGATCAACTCAACTGACATCAATCTGGTTAATAATAATCTCAATGCGACATTATATTTGATATGAATAATTACTGAGAAATTTTATGTAGCCATAATATGCTTGTGCGTATAATTAAACATATAGTAATATTTATTTCTGAATTAGCTTACAAGAATTCATAATATGCTTATTTACATGATATAAATATGCAATTTAATTATTCTTAAATATATCCAATAAAATTTGTAAATGTATAAGGCTGTCTTACACATTTCTGATAATTATCCAAATTTAACGCTATCAAATTCCTTCATCAAATTAAGAATTCGTTTAAGTATTTTGATCAGAAACTTGTAAAATAACTTAAAAGTTATTCGTTAAAGCCTCACAAGATTCATTTTTAGTTGTATATTTATTGTTCTTAAAAAGATGATATTGTATTTCATTTTTTAATTTTATGTATTTATTAACATTTTTATATGATAATCATTTTTATAGTTTTTTGGACATAAATAATTTTCATAAACTATTTGGAGCGTAAATGAGTTTATTAATTTATAAAGTATCAACTTTTAAATTAATATATTTTAGATGTATATTATTGAAAATTTCAAATTCAATTCTATTTTCTGTTAAATTATTCAAATTAGTATGATGCTAATTAACTTTATAAACATTTGAATTTAAAAAATAATGAGCAAACAACTGATAAATGTAAAAGTAACTTGCATCTTTTTTAAAAAAATTTATTTTAACCTGAAAATTCTTCAAAATTTCTGTAAAAATATACATTAAAATCAATTAAAATTCAACGAATTCATTCTTTAAAACGATAACTTCAGTTTGGTATTTGATACTCTGTTTTCGAATATCAATATATGTCTTAAATTAGCATAGCATGAGTCTGAAACCTATTGCTTGATTTTATAAAATAATATGTATTTATTTATTTTCAATTATATGTTTGTAGATTAAATATTATGTATATTTATTTATATGGCATATTTTTTTTGTGTATATTTATTTACATAATATTTTTTATTTGTTATGATCTTAACTATAAAATTTTGCACAATAGCATTGATAATATATAATAATGTATAATTCTTCACAACAAAATGTTCAAAAATCTTCCATGAAAGATTATGTTTGTAATTTCTTAAAATCATTTTAACAACATCGATTGACTCTTCATAATGTTGCATTGATCTCAAATGCCTTATATTAAAGAATTTACTGTAAGTTACTTGAAATTTCAGGCTATGAATGATTTAGTAAATTGTTTTTAAAACATTGTCAGTAATATGTAATACAAAATATGTGTGATAACAAATAGTATTTAAGAAATATTTGGAATATGAAATATTTTTAAAGAAATATTTGTTAATTCAAAATTATATATTTTCCTAGAAATTGAAAATACGTGAGATTTAGTTAGTTTTGTAAAAATTAAAATGTGTTTCGTTGAAAGTATATACTTATTAAATGATAATAATTAAAATTTGAAAAGAAGTAGCTGGATAAATAATATTTATATTGGTACTTTTAAAGACATTTTAGGAAAAAATACTTCTTCTCAATTGAAAAATCACAATACACACACTTGACCATAATAATTAACTGTTTTTATCATGGTTAAATAAAGATATGAATCACCAATAATCTTTCAATTAATTAAAACGCATTTTAATGATTTTTTTAGTTAATGTATATTATATATATATATATATATATATATAGATAGATAGATAGATTGATAAAATTATTATCATATTATTATGAAATTATCATATATATATATATATATATATATATATATATATATATGATAATTTCATAATAATATGATAATAATTTTATCCAAATTTAAAATCAATGTTTGAAAATGAATAATTATGAAAGATTAATGTCCATTTACGAAAAAAAACAAACCAAGAAGTTTCTTTAAGTTTCTATAATTTATTTCATAAAATAAACGTTTGATAAGAATTATTTTTAAGCATTAAACAAGTGAAATAATTTGAGAAATTAATGCTTGATACAGATATTAAAGTACTTTATTATATAATCCGATTTTTCAGTGATTGATAAATTAGTAATTTTTGTTTTCTACTATTATATATGTATATTGAAAATGTATTATGTGCATAATATGATATATTGCCCCAATGATGATAAAAATTAGTAGGTTTCATATCAAATATTTGTAATACTCATATTTTAACATGAATTATACATTTCAATAAACATTGCAAATATATTAAGTAAATTTAAATATTATCACATTACTAATGATGTTGATAATATTTTTCAACTGAAAAATATAAATTAATTAATTCAAATTTTAAGCATAAATTTAAATAACTATTTGTACATTTTTTTCAATGATTTAATGTGCTTTATGTGTTTTCAGCGTAAAACAGTATTTTCAAAAATCATTTTTAAATCAATAGCGAGGAAATAAAAAGAGAAAGCAGTTTTCACAGTTAACAATAATAATAGAAATATTTACGTTTACTTTTAAAGTTCACTCTAACATATAACTAACGTTTAAATTCTGTATAAGTACTGAAAAAATACTGAGATATTTTACTTAAAGCTACATAAATATATAAATCACTGCTTTCAATTTTAAAAGTTCCAAATATTTAGCATAAAATACATAATGCATTAAAAAATTAAATATATAAAATAAAAATCCACATTCTCATTTGAAAATAGCAATAATCTTTCATAGGTAAATAAATTACCGATGTATCTTTTCTTCCTAATAATTTTGTCCAATCAGAACTGTTATTAAGATCTCATATTTTGCGATTTGCCTGTCAATCAACGCAATTATAAAAAATACTATTTAGATAATTCTTATAATTGAGTAATAAATGATGTGATTTCTTTAATTTCAATCATGCACATAGTTGAACAAATGAAAAAAAATAAAAAATGCATTATATATAATTATAATTTTAATCTTGAAATATTCATATAAAGGATTTTTTTAATACGTTTCTTTCGGTAAATAAATGCTTCTGAAATAGAATCCCAATCTTTTTTCTAATTATTTTGATTTTCCATTTTACTGGTGTCATCCAAACGTTATTATTTTGTATCACAATTATAAAATTGTCATATCATATACTTACTAACTAATATCTACATATTAGTCATACGAAATAATTAAATGATTTTATAATGAACTTTATAATTATGATTAAGAAAATAGCCTTATGTATATATTTATTTTAATTACATTTAAATAAGTTCAAAAAACTACAATTCATGTATTAAATAAGTATTTTTTATACAAATTTTTATCACTTTTCTTCAAATGTAAGGAAAAATATCGAGAAATATCGAGAATGATATTATAACTACGTAAGGTTACAAAGACCCTATCAGATTTTAATTCATCAGAAAAAATTTCCTTTCTCTTAATTAAAAGTGTTTATTTCTAAGCATTTTAATTAAGAGTATGAATTATAGTGCATTTATTTTTCTAAGAATGCAATGTAATAGCTGCGAAATGTTTTTAAAAAAATATAAGCAACTTCTCTATGGAACATTACTAATATTAATCAAAATAAAAAATGTTTAATAATTTTGATGCATAGAAAATATCGATTCCAAGAATACAGGTAAAAGAATCAATATTTAAATGGCCAAAATATTAAATGGCGAATCGTTGTTAAAATGAAAATAATAAATTATTTAATTTTAACAACGATTCAAAGAAATATCGAAAATATATTTTTACTTCACGTATTGAATGTTTTTAAATATAAAAGCATTAAAGTGATTAATAGAATTATCATTTTAACTGTTTGAATGTTATAAAATAATGAATATAATTATTGTAATACATATGTAATAAAAAAATGCAAACACACTGCTAAGTAAAATATAAAAGCATAAATTTCAAAACGTTATATAACCATAAAATATAAATAAATATTTAAAAAGTTATATAATACTGTACAGATTCAGGATATTATTTTTGGTATAAAGAGAAATTGAATTATTTAGCATATTTATATTGAAAAACAAAGAAAATATATAACAAAGTCAAAAATTTTAATTTATATATATTAATATATTTCTTCAAAATAAATTGATATATATATATAAATATATATATATATATATATATATATATATATATATATATATATATATATATATATATATATATATATATATATATATATATATATATATATAAATAAAAATAGCTAAGTAAAGGTGTGAAGTGTTTTATCACTTGTCTTTAGTTTTATTATCGAAATATCGACGATGATTCTTGGGAAAATATGACTTTTGCAGTAAAAGTTCTAAACAGAAGTTTTTCTGATGGAAAATAATTCGGCAGGCAGAAGCTTTTTATGACTTTCGCACTTAGTTCTTGCGGAAATATTTAATAAAAGGCCTTCAAAAATGTAATTACTTCAAAAGTAATTACTGTAAATATAGAATTTTAAATATAAAATTACTATAATAACACTTTTAATGGAATTTTGATTTTTAGATAATCTTACAACTGAATGTTTAGTGTGAAAAGAAAACACTCGATGATTGGTAAAAACTCATTTAAATGGATAATGCGACCATCTCTTAAGTTCATTGCTGAACTTTAATGGTTCAACAACTTAAGAAATTCAACAAGATTTTTTTTAAAAAAAAAACTATTTTAAAGTAATTCATTTTACTTGTGAATTTATTAAACTTGATTATTTGATTGAGGGTTACAGCTTTTTGTTCCAGGCTTATTTTAAATTTTATTATGACATTTTTTGTGGATATATTCTCGAAAAGTATAAGGAGGGAAATAAAAATATATTATACAGAAAATATAAGTGGATATTATAAAAATAAAGTATGTGTTTTTTGCATGTTAACAACTCATATAGAAACAAATTCATATTATCATGTCTACAGTTAACATCGTAATACAACAGCAATCTAGTAATTCTATACCATTTGTTATACCACTTTTTTCATTCTTGCATATTTCCTAAGCATAGCAAGAACTTCCTATTAACTTTGATGTTCGTCTGTTTCAATAAAATATTTACAACTAGAAAATATTCCTTTAGAGATAAAAAAAAATATTTAAGATATTGATATGGTTTGATAAGTTACTTAAATACATTTCAGCATCAATTACCGACAGAATATATCAAATAAATATATTTAAAGTTGGTCACAAGCAATATTTGAAAAAACACCATTTAAATTCCTCAGTAATTAGAACAAAAGTATTTTAGAACCACATATTTTAAGACTTGTTCGATGGCACAAAAAAACTTCCTTATCCTAGAGCTTAATTCAGAAGAAAGCATAGCTTACGCTTTTGTGAATATGGTAAATAGAATAGAAATAGCTGGTAAACTGCTTGTGGTACGAACGAGATTGATGAAGTGTTTCAGACCAATGGATAAGAGAACGCAGAGTTAAGTCCATTGATTATGAACGCATCCAAATCACAAACTCCATTAAGGATGGGGAACCAGAATAATCTCATTTGTACCAGCATTATCGTTATCATTCATTCAACGTCATTTGCCAATTTTATGGAGTCTGCTTGGTACTGAGATATATTTTTCGGAGATTCGATTCTTGGCTAAAATTTTGATAATCATTAAGCTAGAAGTCATTAAGTCCACAGAATAGCAAGTATTGTCTGGAGTTAGTCAAATTTAACTGTGTTTTACTGAAAAAATATGATCTTATCCTCTTACTGATGATGACCACTGCATTCCTTTATAAAAACAGCAATTTTTCTAATATTTGTTAAACAGCTACAATTTCCAGTAACGTTTAGTATGATTGCTTAGAAAACCATTTGCTGCAAAATAATTATTAGGCTATAAATTTTCAATGCTTATAAACATTAGCAATATTTTGCAGACATTGCCACTGCTCATATTACTAAGCGCCCTATACATATATGCACTATATTATATGTATAGGGCGCTTAGTAATATGAGCTAAAATAGCCACTTGGTACAATTTAATTGCAAGTATTCCCACGATCATGTTTCATAATTTTCTAAATAATGTTTGAGACAACGTAACATTCTCCAATCGTACAAATTTATTTGTATCTAAATACCGAATATGGTGACCAAGTTTAACTTTTTATCACTGAATTCTCATTAGACTGATATCGATCATACAATATAGGTAATAAATTGATGTATCTGCAAAATATGGCCTAACAAAATATTAAATTGGACATACTTTTTTTTCTGCAAATATATCATAACCGTTTTGTTTTTCTAAGCGCTTAACCATTTTCTTTATCTTCGTAAGCAATGCACACAAGCCTATTTTCCTAATTTTGGCTAAATTTTTCTGCTTGTATATGTTTTAACAAGTTGATTTATATTATACTGAATTATTGGGAAAGACTAAGAAACTTAATAGTATGAGATATAAGACAATATTGTCTAGAATAGAATAGAAAATATAGCCTAGAAAGAGCCTAGAATAGATGGAAATAAATTACAATTATTTGTGAATATTTTAGCTAAGAAATGATTGTAAATAATGGTTTAATAATTATTTTCTCCTCCCTTACAGAATGATCTGTAAAGTTAACAAAATAATGAAATATCAAATATCAAAAATCAACATCAAATATATATATATATATTTGCAATAAAGCATTTGCTGCAAAATATGCGCTATAATTTTCAATAAATATTATTAAACTATTGGATTAATTTTATAAAAAAACTTTATGTTATATCTAAACTATAAAAAAATAACAATCTTGTCCTAAAATAATTTATAATTTAGATACATTTTTAGTGAAATTTTCCAATTTAACTGAGGTTTCTCTCAAAGTTATTTATAAAATATTATATCAATTTCCTTTTATTTTTCTAGTTCCTAGTCCTCCAGCGGATATTAAAGCTTTACCGATGCTACCGGACGCCATACTGCTCAGTTGGCTACCTCCATTACAGCCAAGTGGAATTCTTCAGCAATACACATTGTATCAGAGGACCACTCTTAAAGGCAGACAAGTAAGTGAAATAAGGAATTTATTTTAGGTGACTGATAAAATTTTGAATTGCAAAATAATTTTAATTAAATAAAACTCTTAACTTACATATTTGTTCCATATATAGAATTGAATCAAAGAATTCCTTAAAAAAAAGTTGTTCTTAAAGATTGTTCTCCAAGTATATTAAGGAAATATGTAATTAATTATAATTAAAATGCTCATAAGCATTTTTTCAAGTTTCTGTTATCATGTTTTATCTAACTAAATAAACTTTTTTTACGCGGCTAAATATTTATTCCACATGAGCTTTTAAAATACGCTTAGTTATGGCAAAATTCATTTTTGTACGATTTCATAATAGTGTATCATAAAGAAAGTTTGATATCATGTTGATTGGAACAATCGTCTGCCATTGTTCCCTGTGGCTTATTCGGTAGAGCGTCAGACTTCAGATCTGTTCGTCCTTGATTCAAACCCAAGCAGTGTATTTTGTCCAAAGACTGGAATTGTAATTTAGAACTCATTATTTGTTTAAAATCTAGATGATTCTAGAACTTTCTTTACTGCTCGAGCTACTAGTCTGGGCCTGTTCTCCATTCTCTTCTTGAGTTAGTATCTCGAGTTCTAATAAAATCCAGTTGTCGTTTAGTTATTTAATTCAATTTTTATGAGGTTTAAATAATAGTTTAATATGTGAGTATTAAATTTGCAAGTGTTTTTGAACATTTATTCATTTATGTTTCTCATAATCATTTAATTGTGATAAGAACTTAAATTCTTTTAAGGAATCACCATCGATAATATTACAGATTGTCTAAATTAAAAAAGAAGTTAGTTGTGAATAATATATTTTTTCAATTCTTTTAAAACTCACGTTTTAAATATGACTATCAAAATATTATTACGTAATAAATTAAATTATGGAAAATAATGGGAACTTGGTAAAAATAGTAGCATTTAAATTATATGCATTCAAATGATTTATAACTTTTACGCTAACAATTCATGGAAGTATATCCATTAGAATATCATATACATCTTTGATATATATTATGTATACCTGAATAAAATATCTGGTATATATATCTAAATGAATGAAATTATTTAAATTAAATAACTACTGAGTTTTCTAATAACAGAATTGTAGATGTAATTGTGTTATAGCATGTTCATTACAGAAAATATTATAGACCCTTAACAATTTAAATTTTTAACACGAAATAGTTATTTTTAAATGAGTACCGAACTTATAAAAACGTATTAATGAATAATTACAACCATCATCTCTTACCAAAATATGGGATCTTCATGAATAAATTTCATGAATAAAACTTCAAACAAAGTACAAAATTATCTGTCGTTAAATAAAATTAAAATCATTCCGTACAAAAAATACCATTAATAAGAATCATAAAATCTGAATAAATTGTCTAAAATAATGGGAAAAAATTTAGTATTTACGCTGACACGAGATTTTTCTATGATAAATTTCGAAAATGTGCTGCCATTCGTCTCAAACTAATAATCAGAATTTTAAAACTCAGTCATTATATTCTTAAGGTAAAAATTAATATGCGAAAACGATTTTAATCTAAGTCTTGTATATAGGAGGTCTTATTTCGAATTTTAGCCTAAATGTTTTAATACGTGCATTTTTATATAACTTCATCATACTCGGCATTTCATGTATTTTGTAATTTTATTAATCAAATGCATATTCAAAACTACTTTTGATTTGATATTTCCTTATTATTGCAAACTAATCAAGTAGATATCTTTCTTTGAGAACTGAATAATTATAAATTAATGTAGTAACCAATATTCTTTTCTCATATTTTAATCGTTAAACGTTTTTATGTTAATAAAAAAATTTTTCTAGTTTTTATCATTTATATGACAACAGAATTAAAGAAAACTTTTATCTTTTTTCGTAAATCTGTAAACTATAAAAAAAAATTTTAAGGTATCACTAAATAATTTATCTTGCCTAAAGTTTGCTTATAGAAGGAATAAAATTCTTAAAGTTAAAATTTTCTTATATATTTGATATAGATCTAAATATTTAAAGATATGAAAATATTTTTTTTTATCTGGTTGCATAAAAACTCAGGAATTCATTCAAAATCAATACTCTTAATGGATATTAAAATTTATAGCAAGAACATTTTTTTTTCAAATAAATATAAACACTAACAACTGATAACATTTCGTATTTTAAAACAAGTAATTTTTCAAATAAAATTTTTATCCATGATTATTGCATAATTTTACCAAAGATTGTAAATGTGAATAAAAAAAGTTCTTGCATTTTCCATGCGCTTTATTCTTAAACACTATTTTGCATTAATATAATTACATTTTTTCTAGTTATTATAATTTTATTTTTCTTTTGTCTGAATTATTTCATGTTTATCCCTATGTGATTTACATTCACCCTAATTTTTCTAACTTATAATTATTTATATAGATTAATAAAAAAAAAAACAATCTTTTGTAATATCGTTTCCAACTGTCTATTTAACCTGCAATAAAAATGGAATTTTTCGTTGCCTTAGCATGATGATAATAGTCACAATGGCAGTTGTTTTTGATGGCAGAAAAAATTATTTCCATTTTCCTAATTTTCAATGCCCACTTAATGGTGATGATTTTGCCATATTTTTTTTTAATGCGTTATTCACTCTCTAAATAATATATAATATTCTTTTAACAGAGAATAATAATAATTTTTTTTTCTAGAATGAATACATTTTCTGTAATTGGTAGTTCTTATTTTTGCGATCATTGAAAGCATGTGAAGAAGTAAATGTGTAATGCGTATGAAATGAAGCTTTTTTTTAAAAAAAATATGAAACATTCGAGTATTAAGCTTGCTAATAATATCCAATTATGATTTCATTTTATTACATAATGTCCATTGTTATTTTCCAATCACTATTTTTTTTTATTATGACGTGAAAAGCTATTCTTCCATTACAAAGAATTCAGTTATATTGTTGACTAAATGGAGTTAAATTAATTTAATGTTACCATTATTTTAATCGATAATGGTTTTTTTATCACTTATGCTTACCTTAAATGCTCTACAAAACTGCATTACAAATCAATATTCTTTAATTCAATAATAATTTCAATCTGATTAAATTTTTTAACAATTATAGTATTTATATATCATGTAAGTATAAATATTATTTTTTATTCTACATCAGTGATTATAGAAAGTAATTAAAATTACAATGAAAGTATATCTTAATATGTACAAAGTAATGAAATGTATTGATAATGCTATGATATTAAGCTTTATATAATAATTTTCATCATTTTCATTTACAGAAGTTTTGTTGATATATATGTATTAAGTTTTTCCATTTCTAATAATATCCTTGATTATAGAATGCAGTACCTTTAGTAACAATTAATCTCAAGTATTAAAGTTTAAAATTCATGCATTTTGCTTATTTATTAAACCACACTTCTATTTTTCTGATTCTGCATTTCTTGTGCTTTGTTGTAAAAAGAATAATGTTCATCGGTATCAAATAATTGGAACCACAGTTTCTAAGCAAAACGTAGTAGATAAAAGTAGTAGATAATGTCTGATTTTTTTTAAAAAAAAAAAAAAACAATATTCATTACATCAGAGGCTTATCACATTGGATAATGAGACAAATGCCTGATCGATGTCGTAGAGAATAAGATAAAATAGAAAGATTGATGAATGCATTTTTACTTTGCCACTCAATCAGAAATATTTTATAAAATTTAGTCAAATATTAACAATAATTTTGATTTTTTTTTTTACTTCCACCTAGATTAGAGCAAAATGACTTGCTGATTATATCACTAATAAAGAGCTCACTAGACCATGTTTGTAAAAAGTCTTCAATATTGAATAATAAAGCAAAATGGGGCAGATAAGCAGTGATAAAATTTTACGTCATGCAATATGAGCTCTATTTTATGAAACTGCTGTATGTCTAAAATGATATAATTATTCTAAAGGTAACCAATAAAGCTTTTTCTAATGCTGACTTTGGCATCTAATGAAATGTGAATAGGTAGACAAATTAGTATATTACCTGGTTCAAAGATCTGATGCTCGAAATTAGGATTATAAGTAGTTATAAAAGCAGGTCAATCTCGCACTTTTATCGGTGTAACTCATATAGTAGCGACGACTTGTCCAATCATCTCGTTTGATGTTGTTTGCTATACCATAACAGAGCAGACTTCTTGGCAGAGATTATAGAATAAATGAACAGAAAATAAGACATTGATTTCAAAATTAGGTCGAGAGAGTCAAGTCCATGTAGCAGACATACAACAAACATACATTGACTTCTTAGCTTCTAAAAACTTGGAGTTTTATACCTAGGAGAAAGCATTGCTGGAGGCTTGTTGTCAAAGGCGCTGGATGCCAGTAAATATTAATCCAAGGACTAATATCAGTCTACGTTTTCTGTAAATTAATTAAAAGAAAGCTTTTTGCAAAAGTAAAAGCAAGCTCTTTGACCATTAAAAAAGCAAGAATTTTATTGGCTACCTGATAAGTTAAGCAATCCCAGTAACAGACTTGAAATTAATCGCTAATATGTCCAAAGTACGTGATTACATCAATGTCTCTCTTACACTGAATTTTAATATTCCCTTAATTTTATTTAAATGGTTCCATATGGGTTGAAGTTGCTTATTACCATTGTCTAAACCATAGGTTCCCAAAGTGGTCCCTGTAGAACCAAAGGGGTCCATAATAGACCACATGGGGGTCCACGTAGACGTGAAAAGAAAACAGTAGCTCGCAACAAGAAAATTGGGGTCCACGAAAAATTTTCTGGTTTTCACAATAAAGAACAAAAATTTTGGCTTGGATTTACCTATCAACGTAGGCAGGTAGCATCATTCATTAGGTAAGTATTCAAAAATATTCGCGACTCAGTTCAAACACAAAGCTGAATAGAACAATAGATAATAGAACAAGTGTACACCACATGTTGAGACTTGCAAAGTGCCGTGCGTGTGCCCTCTCGTCCAGGATGCTTGCTTAGACCTGCAAAGGGATGAAATGCGACTTACGCTGTGCTTGCCATCTACATTAGACGCGAATTCTCCCAGTTTCCATATTTGTCACAGATAGGATGTCTTGATGAGGATATTTAGGCTTACGCTCAACATTTAAATACCCTGAATGATGGCTTAAAAAATAGAATTGAAGATATTCTGACGGTAAAAATACCACCATGGATCATAACCCTTTTGATGAACGGAAGAGGCGTATGTGGAACTACTTGAGCTCAGCACCAATGAGGAATGTAATATTAAATGTTTATAATTTTGTATAACCACAAGTATCATTTAAATAAATAGGACACAAAAAAAATGTGCTACTTTTTTCTCCTTCTTAACACCCCCAATTGAGGGTGATATTTTTTAGGAGTTTTGGAAATAAAATTGAAATGTAGCAGCAGGGGGTCTACTGGAAATGGTAAAACTTTGAAAAAAAATATTTGGGAATCTATGGTCTAAGCAATCTGACCAAAATCAATAAGACATATCTTTTAGAGAGATTTCTTGTTTCTTCTCATATCGCATTTTAAGTTCTTCCATTTACATTCACAAATATTGTGTTCATTCCTATAACCATATATTATTTGAATTGATTTATTCGCTTTTAAACAGGAAACAAAGAAGCATACTTTATCTCCCTCGCAGCTTTATTATGAAGCACTGCGCTTAGAGAGGTCCAAGAGATACGAGTTTTGGGTCACTTGTTCCACTTCAGCTGGTGAAAGCGAAGGCACTCGAGTTCTCTCACAAACTACTTCCGATACAAGTGAGTAAAGCTAGTGCTGGTATATTAGTAACTTATGAACACGCTGCTTTCGCTTAAAGGCTTTAGTCCATTTTAATTTGCATTGACGCTGCTTTTAAGAAAAATTTGTTGACGAATGTTATAAATAGATATGTTTACTAACATTCAAAAAATAAAAACTTACTAAGAGCGAAAAATATTTTTTTCCATATTCAAGCCGTTTTCTTTTTTTGTCAAAAAACTATGGCAAAGAATTTAGATATTTTGATAATACAAGAATGATAAGTTTTATTGCTACATTAATATGGATTATAAAATATTTGCTTACCTACATATATTAAAACTTAACATATTTTAAGGCTAAATAATTTATTACAATAATATATTACATAGCTAAAAAATTTTATTTTTTATTTTTCCTCGTCTATGTAGTTTTAGAAAAATATCAATAAAATTGACATTATATTAAAATTATTCAGCAATTTTTGTCCAAGATCAGGATAGAAATGGTTTTCAATTTTTAAAATCCAAGTAAATCTGTTCCATTTGATATTAATTTACGGTTATCCATTTCCATTGGTATTAATGTTAATGGTATATCCGTGAGTAATCCATTATATTATACCGGTACTTATAATATAATAAACTACTCATGGTTGCTTAGCAACACAAATTTATCATGACAATTCTTCCAACAGAATTATCCCAATCAAGAATGCGCTACTACCAGAACTTCCAAGTAAAAATTAGGTAGCAATAAACAAAAATTTTAACTATATGTTTAATATATGTAAATGTATTATCAACTACATGTTTAAATATTAAAATATCGAGAATATTAAAGACACTGGCACTTAAGCTTTCCTTCTCAGAAGGAAACTAAATAAAATGCTTTTGAAAGAGAAAAGAACTTCTATCATCGCGAAAAATGATCATTAAAAAGAAAAACCGGGAATATTTCCTTTCTAAGTACTTAATTGTTTAATAGGCTATTTAAATCAAACTTCTTTTTCAAGAGCATGCAAACTGATTAGGCAAAAACTTTCATTAGAGACCAATCAAAAAATACTTATTTTAATTTTAATACATATTTCTGATTATAAAATCGACAAAAAATAGAAATATTATTAAATAATACTAAGAGATTATGTTTAAAATATGTACAGAACTTGATAATTTTTTAATTAAAACTAATTATAAGTAAATAAATAGAGAAGTTTTCATTTCCAAATGCTTAAAATTCTAAAGCAAAAGTACTAAATTTAATTATGATGTGATATTAATTATTCGATACTAGCGGAAATCGCAATACGATATATCAAAAAAATATTTAAAAATATTTGGTCTAGTATAATACTATAACAATCAATACGATCAATTTCATTGATCATAAATAAACCACATAGTAGTTTAATATTAAAATGATGCTTAGTAAATCTGTAGCTACAACGAGAGAACTGCATAAGTTTGGTAGATAATCATGAGCAAGATTCATTATTCAAGTTCCTTTTAGATAACTTAGTATAGGCAAGAGTAAACTGAATAGTTTGTTATAATTTATAAATTATGACATTCAAAAGATTTTATTATTTTATATGCGTAAGCTCTTAAAATTTATTAAAAATGTGATAGATATATCAATTATTTGATAAATTTAAATCCTTAATATTACTAAGCAATATGTTTGAAGATTTTGCATACTATTAAAAAAATCTTCATTGAATGAAAAAGGTTAATTCAGTTAAAGATCATGAGTAAGTAAAAACGTATTCATTTTTATATCGCTTTTCCGTCAGTTTCGCACTTCTTCGGTTTTATTCATCAGCAGTTATTTTATGAAACTCAGCACTTATTAATGCATAAAGTAAAAACAACTGATTTAATCTTTGCTTAATAAAATCAGAACAAATTTAGAACAATAAATTTCATTTAAAAAAATTCACTTTCGTTCCATTTATATGCATTTCAATGTTACTATCGGAAAGATTTATTGAGCTATCATTAATAATAATGGAAATTAAAATGTAGAAAAGATCTGTGCTGTTCTTCGTAATTATGTTTCGAAATATGCAGATTATTTCAGTAGGACTGAGTATGGATAGTAATCTGAATCTGAATGATAAAATCGCAATTATAAATGACAAATCATGATCTTCCAGTTTCTTTTATTTCTATTTTCAGACCTATTTCTAATCATAACTTGTTGCTTATTAAATGTTATTTGTAAAAGTTACTGTAAAGCGCGGTATTAATATCAAAAGTAATAAATCTGTTTCCCTCTACATTTGATTGGGATATTTTATCCGAAAACAGTTACATTCGTAAGAAAGATTTCTCAATTATACGAGTATAAATTACCTGTGGATATATAGTAGTTTTGATTATTATAGTAGTTTTGTGATATTGGATTTTTAACATTTTAATATTTTGAATTTATCATTGAAAATGTGACAAAATTAAATAATTTTTTTATTTCAGCATTGTCAATTTGAGCAGACCACTCATTTACTCGTGATATTCCCATTAATAGACTTAACTTACATATATATACTTAGGTATAATATGTATATATATGTGTGTGTGTTGCTACTTATGACACTTGAACAAGCTAAAGCTCTCTATGCCTTGGCTATAAGAATTTAAGCGTTTTTTTTTTTTTTTAATCAGAGCACCATGAAGGTGAAAGTACGTCTTCGCTCTTTTTTAAATCCTCCAATAGATGGCACCACCAGAGGATCCATGCCCTCGATTTTGACGTTGGTCTGAAGAGGAAGTAAATATTCTCCGGACCATTGCACCCATGATAACTGCTCAATGACCGACTACAGGAATTTCTATTCCACGAAATAAAGGAGCATGTATATCGCATGGTCTTTGGCGCATCTGTGGGTCTTTGGTGTCATTTGGAAATCGTACCCTGCCCTTCTGGAATGAAGGCCGATGTCCTAATCTCTAGAATACCCATATTTATGTACATATATATATATATATATATATATATATATATATATATATATATATATATATATATATATATATATATATACACTCATGTGAATACTAAAACTAAGAATATTTCGAATATTTCCATTTTTATATATAATTAATTTGTAATATGAAACTTATTTGAATTAATGATGTAATATACTTACGACAATTAATTTGTTTGAACGTAATCAATATACGTTTAAAGCTATAGTAAACACTTCTTAATCGATAGCATATGCCTTATTATTTCAAAACTACATTGTACTGAATATATTTTGAAAAAAAAATGCTATCCCAAAAGCTGGATGCATGAAAAATTTATACCGCATACATTTTTTCCGGTTTTAGAAGTTTTTGTCAATCCTATTGATCGAAATAAATTTTTTTTCAGTTCCGGCCCGCATCGCTTCGTTTTCTCAGCAAATATTGACCAGGAGGAAATCTTCTGTGCAGTTGCCGTGTAAAGCGGTCGGCATACCGGCCGCCGAAAGAATGTGGACTTTAAAGTAAGCATTGAATTAGGATAATATATATGTACACACTGTCCAAATCTTCACAAATCACATGTGTTTTTGCGAATAACACGTATTTTTCAACTGAAACATTCTTAAGCAGAAATTGAAACTCTTTTAAATATAATACTTTTTAAACCTAAAATAAATTCCATGTTAAGATCCAAATAATACATATTTTTATCAGCAGAGATATTTAGGAATGATTATTATTAAACATTCACTTCTCAATTTAATTTTAGCTTTATACATACAAAGTTGTTTTGTATTTTAAAATGAAGATATGTAAAAAAAATCAATTTATTTAAAATTGAAAAATTTTACAACTATTAATATTTATATAAAATATAACTAAATTATATCAAAATATTTCACGTTTTGTCCAATGGTTTTTTAGCAAAACTTTGAAAAAAATTCACATAATAATTACAATTGATGCAAATTATTAACGAATATATTAGGTCACTCAATTATATCTAATTTTATTAATATAACTCCTTGCATCCACATACATGTAAAGAATTCACAATGTTCACACTATTTCATTTAAAATAAATGAAATTCTCGGCATTTCATAACGAGCTTTACTCTCGCCATGCCTCTCGTTTAGAACCATATTCTGTTCTAACAGTAAAATAAATACTTCTTTCAGTTTATTTTCAAAATTTTTAAATGCTATTCCAAGAATAAAAAATCTTAAAATAATTTTCTGGAAATATATGTTTCATGCACAGTTTGTATGAAAATTTTACATCATTTTTGTTAAGAAATAAGTTTTAAATTGTTTAGTTAACAATATAAATATATTTTTCCGGCATCGATGAACGAAAGAGATGTTTCACGTTCATATTACAAATACGTCATTATAATCACAAGAATTTTCACATATTTTATTTATTTATTCTATTACAGATAAAAAATTTAATCATATGAGCTAGATCCAATTATAACGACATCTAATTATAACGTCATAACGACATCTATGGGTAACATAACATTATAACGACATCTAAGTATCTGAAAAATATAAAAACAAAATTTTTTACTCATTTTTGATCTCAATAGTAAAATTCGAAATTTAAAGATTTTGTCCTAAAATATCAAATTCCGAATTAATCAGCTATTTTTAATATCATCATAAGTTTGATACACTTTCATAAATCCTATAGAAAAATATTTAAACAAAAAATTCAAGAAATACTTTGAAATATTTTAACTATGCCACTCCCTGTACTTTATGGCGAACTCTAGATATACTCTAGAAAAGAAAATTCATTCCTCCTCTACATGCATACAAACATATATATAGTTGTGGCCAAAATTGTGACACTTTTGGAAATTTTTATATTTTTGAAATTTGTATGCTTATAGAAAGCATTACGTTTCATAAAATGCGAACTTGTATACATCATTTTATAGAGAATTTATTACTGAATTCCATATAAAACACAAAATTCAATTATTTGCAATACAAAAAAAAAGTTAAACGATAACAGTTATCGATATACATTAGATAGTGATGAGTGCAGTAAATTATCAGTACTTAGCAGAGTACTCTTTATTTTTGATTACAGCTTCACATCGATGTTTCATTAAGCTGACGAGAGTTTTAAGCTCTTTTTTTGTTATTGCATGATGCCAGGAAACAATCATAGCCTCAATTAGTTCCCTTTTATTTGATGGGCGCCTCATTCGGACAAGAGTTTTCAAACGGTGCCACAAATTTTCGATATGATTGAGGTCAGGACTGTTTTCTGGCCATGACAACAATTTAATGCTCTTTGTACGAAACCACTCTTTCGATATTTTTCCCGTGTGGCAAGGAGCAGAATCCTGCTGAAAAATAAACGAAGCATTGTTGGGAAAGAGATCTCTGATGGAAGGTAGAAGTTTTGGTTCTAGAATAGTGTCAATGTATTTTCTGGCATTAAGTGTCCCATCGATGACAAGAAGGCGACCAATACCATCTGCTGACATGCATGACCAAATCATAACACTAACTGGGCTCTTCACAGTTGCTTGAATGCAGTCAGGATGTAGCTCTTCTCCTATTCGACGTCTTACATATTTTCGCCCCCGTCACTACCGAAAAACGATAGCTAAGTTTCATCACTCCATATAACTTGTGACCACTGATCATCTGTCCAATTAATGTGTTCCTTTGCCCACTGTAGTCTTTTTTTTTTTTTTTTTTTTTTTTTTTCGTTGCTGAAAATTAAGATTGAAGCCCAAATGGATAACTTACTGCAATCATCAATATCTAATTTATATTGATAACTATTATCATTTAACTTTTTTGTATTGCAAATAATTGAATTTTGTGTTTTGTATTGAATTCAGTAATAAATTCTCTTTAAAATGATATATACAAGTTTGTCACTATATTTGTGTGTGTGTGTATTAAATTCATTTCTTTGTTAGGATGCATTTTTAAAATAATATTCCCAATCGATAATCATCAAAACAAATTTAGATTTTAGAGGTCTAATATTTATGAAATATTTTATTGTTCAGTTGTACTTAAGCATAATTAATAATGGAAAAGATAATTCAACATTTTTATACTCTCTTTAATTATAAACTGAAATCGCTAAGCACTATCATAAAGAATTTGCTTGATAAAAATAAATATTCACTTAACTAAGATAAGAATAACTATTAATACTTGATGATAATAATAAATGCTTATTTATATTATTATATTTACATATCCTAAGCCGAAGCAAAATATATGTCTTAACATGTAGTAAAATTCAATTTTGCTTGAGTAGAAGGAAAAATTATTTATCATGGGCATTTCTGAATATTCTTTTACAACTGAAGATTCCAATTTATCATAACACTTTTCACGCCGTCTCACAATTCTTTTGTAGCAACCCTAACATTTCCTCACTCAATTCAACACTAACTCCATTTCCTTAACTTACAAATTCTGACTCGCCAACAAATCCACAAAGGTGACGCGCGGAAGGGAATTTTCAAAGACCTTATGTCTCGAAAACAACGGCTGACTTTCAATCGGGAAACGGGAAAGAAGTTTCCCGATAATTAATTAATAATCGTCGGCACTGAAATGTTTTGTGTTCTCTTTGAAAAGGGGCCAGCCGATCCGGGACAGGCCTAGGACTAAATTCCTGAATAATGGAAGCCTGCTGATCGAGGACGTGGAGGACGAGGACGCGGGGAACTATACCTGTCGAGTTCAGAATGTCTACGGGGCGGACGAGATTGCCTTCATGGTTATCGTCAAAGGTACCTTCTGTCCAATAATTTTCTGAATAGAATGCATTGATAGTTAAGAGCGCCTTGTTAATAAGTTAGGGAAACAATTGAGAATAACTCGAGAAAATGTACGCCGGAACTTCAATTATATTTCCGAATTTAATTTCGTAACAAGTTGCAACTTTCGAAGGAAATTTCATTTGAATTTTCATTGCATTTGAAATGGTTGGAGTTAAGATGTCTTTTTGAATATTATATTAGTTCTTTTGAGTTCATGCGCTAATTGATAAATATTTTCAAAAGAGTGGATTAAAATGCGAAAATTTCAATTCATTTTTAAAAATTAGTGTTTTTTTATGAATATCTTTCGATGAAATTGCTGAACAAAATAAACTATTATGTAGTATTTTCAAATATGATCAAAATTTGAAATTTTTATATAAAATTATATATTTTTATTTTTTAAAATAAATAACAAAAATTTTTTATATTAAATTTTCATACATTGCCTCTAATAAATTAATGCAATACGCGTGTTATTTCTTGCATTTTTCTTTCAGTTGTTATCTGACAGATTACTAAAAAAATGTTTTAAAGCTAAAATTTTTAAATTTTATTTCAAATTTGATTTCATAAGCCATATATTATTTATTATCTAATCCTTGCCAAAAAAAACTGTGTAATTAGAGTTGAATAGACTTTTAGCAATATATATATTATTATTATTATTATTATTATTATCAAATCCGTTTTATTTATCAGATATTCAGAGAAAAGCTTAGGTGGGAAAGGAAAAAGTTCTTAAATTTAGTAATATTAAAAGACTAATTTACAAATAGGATTATTTACAGACATCTTTTAGCTAGATCCTTCACACAATCTTCCTCCTCAATTACATGTACATATCTCTTAACATGACATATTAACTACTGCCATCTATAGTGCCCAGTTATTATTTTTTAAGTAATATTTCAGCATTAATGTCAACAATGTATATATATATATGTATATATATATATATATATATATATATATATATATATATATATATATATATATATAAATATATATATATATGCATATATTAGTATATATATATATATATATATATATATATATATATATTATTGTTATATTGAAAATAATTTTGTCAAATAATAGAAAAATAATTAGAATTCCAATATTTAAAAGTGAAGTAAGGTGAATTTACCTCCTAAAAGCCCTTTATATTTCATATTATATATTAACTATCATGTAAAAAAAAACGTACAAAAATATATAAAATATTGATAAAACCTTTTCTTTTTTTTCAGCCAAACATTCTGATGGTAGAGGTAAATAGTTATTGAATGATTCTTTGAAAATACTTTGGAATTAGAATGAATGAATTATCACTGAATTCGTTTCATTTTTGTACTTCTAGCATTGCCAGCGCCATCTTCCGTGACCGTAATGGGTGAGACAACCTCTAGCCTAGATGTCAAGTGGACTATGGAGGCAAGGGGTAGAATGAAAACTAAGGGTAAGCAACACATTTTCGATAACTACAAGTTCGGTCTTATCACGTGTCTGTCAGTGATCAACGCTTTCTATTGATTTACCTAATTCGATTGTTATCAAATAAATCAATTTTTTTCCATGAAATGGAAGGAGACATTCCGTGAAAGGGATGATTGATTTTATGGAGTGGATCAAAAGTGAAATTTCACTTCGCATTTCATAAATTAAATCTATCATATTTATAAAATCGAGAAATAATTATGTAAGTTCAATCCTTAGTAAATAAAGAATGCTCTGTCATTGATAAAATCATACCACAAAATTTATAAATATCATTTATTATTTGAATTGGTTGTTGCGGGTAATAAACTACCACAATATCTGATTTCATGTAAATCAGGACTGAATTAACTATTTAATTTGAAAAATATTTTGTTGAAACTTCAGAATATATTTAATGTTATTAAGGTTTTTTTTTTAGAATAATATTTTAATCCTAACCAAAAAAATATGTTCATCTATGCACGAAAACAAAATATAGCATCAAATAATTAAAGAAGGAAATTATTATAAAAATCAATTGTTGCATAACAAATGTGAAAATAGATGAAGGAAAAAATTAATTAGTTTCTAGTTTAGTAAACTTTTATAAGCAATTAAAGATTTAAGCTTCTATTCTGAGAAGAGAATTATTTTAAACTTATACTCGATTTATTTTTATGAAATTCTTGCGCAAAAATGGAATTAAGTAGATGGTAGCAAATCTTTCATAACAAAATATATGAAATTAAAAATATATATAATAAGAAAAAAATCTAAATAATGTTAGAATATGATAAGAAATATTTGTAGAATATTATCCGGCTAATAAATCATATGATTATATTTAGAGCCTTTAAAAATCTTGGCTCAGATATTCTCATTAAATAATATTCTAAACAAAATTTGTAGCAGTTAGCACTTTTCTAGTAATGATGATTTATTTTGTGTACCAATTATTTTTAGATCAGATTAAAATATTAAGAAGGATTTAAATCTATTAAATTATCAGACCCTATAATTCGGATAACACTAGTTAGCTATTGATAACACTCTGAGCTGTATGCTTCTTCTTATTATCATCCGTGTAATTAAAATTGACAAAAGAATTCTGAATAAAATTTTATTAAATGTTATTGAATTTTATTTCTTTATATCTGGTAAATGAAATATCAAATATATGAGTTATATTAATGTGGAAGTAGAAATTGACCTGAGATTCCTTCGTAATACCGAAGGTATTATCGGCATGATAACAGGCCACAGGTTTTATCCAGATATTCATTTAAAATCAAATCATATTTACTAAACTAAATCATCAATAAAACCAAACCTGTAAACAGGAATTGTAATTAAATAAATCACAAAATACCACAAGACAAACTCACAGCTCGAATGATATCTGGCCAACATTTATTGGTGCCTAAATGTAAACATCCCACTAAGTGTTCAGAATTAATCTTTGATTAGTAAATTACTTTCTTCAGTAAATTAATCCTCATTTATTGATGATAATGAGAAAATGTTCTGATTCCACACTTTTTTTTAAATTAACAACTATCATATGACACTTTGCGTTACATGCAATGATTCCTTAAATCAAATGTTCTCACAATTCTTAAAATATCAGTTGCAGTTATTTTGGAATTTTCTGTAAAATGAATATTTTAGCTTGATGTCATATTTATAAATGCTAGAACACACTGCTGGTATTCCAATATTATGAAGAGAATGGTCTTATGAATGTCAAAATTATATGACAACAAGTGGAAGTCAGAATGTTTGCGAATGATTAGCATTTCAATGCATGGCACTAGATAAAAGAAAATTTGTGTAGGGAATTTCTCAGTCAAAAATCTCTTTGTGATGCCGGAGTTTTCATACAATATCGTGTTATGCCTCAAACAAGACAAAGAAAAGCTTACTAGCAAGTATTGTAATTCAATAGAAGAAGATACTGCCTTACAAGGATATGGTTTATCTTTTCAAGATATTGACACTCACACTGTTCGAAATGCAATTAATATCATGCCAATATGATTTGCTGATAATCATACTGAATGATCTTAACATCCTTTCCTGATTAACACCGGAAAAGCAGTTGACCTTACAAAGTCATGCAATCAGCACACAAAGGGAAGAAACGGGTAAGTTTACAGGCCATTTCTTCACTAGCACTGAATAAATGCCCAGAATACGCTAGTATATATAACTACAAATGGAATGGCGTGGACTATCACAACAAGGCCACTATTTTTTAATAATACATCATATGGACTATCGGTGACTCTGATACGCTCAACAACAAAAAGTGACATAATGTCTTCGTTTCAAACGAGTCTTAATTTGATGTGCAGCGTTTTGATGAACATTAAGATATCTGGAAGCCTTGAGAAGAATGCTTATAATGTGGCCCCATTCAATATTATCTTAGAAGGTATGCTGTTGTTGTCGTATGACAAGTGCAAAAAGAAAAAAAAATGATGAAAAATACAAGTCATATGAGAACAAAGGCATGGACCAGTGACCTGGCCATGTTTTCAGCTTTTTCCGTATAGAGGGTGTCATGGCAGCAGTTGGGGTCGATGTTGAAGAGGATCGAGGCAACAGGGAGGCAGTTGAAACAAGAGGGATTGTTTTGTTAATAGGGAAACTTAACTCATAGAGATCTTCTACATTGATAACTTAATAAGTATTCCCATATTTCCATTCATTCTATTTGAATTTTTTTTTTTTTCATTTTTATAATGTAATCTTTTTTAACATTCAAAGGCAACCAAGATTTAAATGTAAGTTTTAAACTATGGAAAAACATTCACCTTTAAGATACAAATCAAACTCATAATTTAGTAAATCGGAGGCAAAATGAGCTAAGTATGGCTTAAAGTGAGAATGTTCTACGATATGGGAGTCCTCACATTCCATCCTAGCCACTTTTAAACAACGGAAGATTGGTACTGCTTTTCTACTTTCATCACGAGCATTTATCAAAAAAAAAAAAGATGCTTTGATGTTTTTTGTGTTTTTCACTTGTGACATATGAATTAGCCACGAAAATGTTCTCTAAGAATTACATAAATGTTCTCCAAGAAGGCACTAAGTATTACAGAAATGTTCTCCAAAATGGCGCTAAGCATTACAGAAATGTTCTCCAAGAAGGCACTAAGTATTGCAGAAATGTTCTACAAGAAAGCATTCTTACGCAGTCGATGCTGAAATATCTTAAACTAATTTTATACTGTTAGGTTGTTCTTTACATGGCGATAAACTGAAGAGAATAACTCTACAATTCACAAATTGTCTCCCATCTGCATTTGGAAATTAAAAAATGTACTGAAAGTTTCTTGACACTGTACATTTTCCGATTAGGATTAATAATTATCCTTCTATATATCTTAAAAAATTGACAAAAGTTATCATCCGTATCGCATTTCCTGGCTGTTGGTAAATGCTAATGTACAAAATGTTAATAAAACTTCTATGGACCAAATGCTCCATTGCCGTAAACTAAATAAATTTGCTTATGCTTTTGAAACTTATGTTTATCTTTTGTAGAATTCCTTTCAGCTTAATTTTTCTATCAGCTGGGGAAATTTTTTCTGCTACATTTTTACCAGATAAACCAGTTTTTAAATAGAGAGTACCTAAAGGAAAAAAAGATTCCATGCGATAAAATCACATTCGAGAATATTTGCAATCAATAAATACATTACAACATTTTAAGACGAAAGAAAAATATCGACGATAGAATCGCGAAAAAAAATTATTCGTCTTTAAGGCAATAAGCTCTAATAAGAATATTATATTTACATTGGATTGTGATCCAGTTACGAGATTAAAGTCCAAATGGAAAACTCTATTGCTGAAAGCTTTTTCTAAAAAACGTATTGGAAGCAAAAAAATAAATAATAAATAAATAAAGGAATATATTTTCACCTTCTTTATGATAAAAAATGTAAATAAAACATGGAAAAAAAAATATTTATACCTTCAAAGTTCCTTTGCCTATTAAATCTTATCTGTAAAAAGTATAAAAAGCAAATGAGGAAATGCTCGAAAATATATTTTTTTTAGTTATGGAACAACTTGTAGAATAGGTTATGATAGAACTTCATATTTTATTTTATTCCCTTTTTATCTTTTAATCCCTTCCGAGCAATAAGAATAAATTATTTTAAACTTGAAAACACAAGTTTATTGTTTTATTCTACTTTCAAATTTTATGCAACATTTGAAAGTATTATTTCATTTTAAATTCTTTTTCATTCTCAATTTTGATTACATAACATATTTTCCCTCTTACTCTTTACTTAAGATTAAATATAAGATATTTTTCAGAATCATATTTATATTTTAAATTTACTTTGTTCTATAGTTGTTTTCATGGAGATAGATTTCAATTATAGTTAATGGAATGCAGTGTTATATTTCTTATTCAGTTAATTTTAGATACTTGTTTTAAATGATTTGTAATAAGGAAAAAATCTTTTCCATACTTTTAAATTAATAGATTTCTAAAAGTTTTTGAGAAACTAAAATTAAAATTCATGCATTTATATGTCTCGTCTAGATAATAATATTTAAATAATTACGACTAATGTTCAATCAGAACTGTTATATTTTTTACTGAAAAAAAATGTTTTTGTGAAGGAAATATTTGATCATTTAATAAATTCTTAGTTTTATTAAGGAAGTCTCAATAAAGAATGTCTTAATAATGAAATCTTGATTTTAGAGGAATTATATATACATTTATAGTGTGTGTGTATGTATATATACATATCTATATAGACATCATTTATTAGATGTTAAATCAACCCTACTATGCAAACAATGTATGTATTTTAAAATTTAATGTTTGCTGTTTCCAAACACTTATTTAAAATAATCATAATGTTTGGTTAACCCCATTTTATATAATGCTTTACCAAATATTCTTACAGTCAAATTCATAATTTACAAAAAATTCATAAGGTGAAGGTCATTTGTAACAAAAATAATCCTCATTAATATACTACAAATTTATATCATTTCAATTAATATTTAAAAAAATTCCTGTCCCTTAAAAACTAATATTATCACATAGCAAACTTTAATTTTTACTGCATAAAACAACTAGTGTTTTAAATTTTAACACAAGCAATACTATCATGTGTTAACTTAAAAAATTGTTTTGCAAGTTTATGAATGTAAATTTTTTATAATGGAAATGTAATTATTTAATAATAAAAAAGCAATGGTCTTTAATTTTCACATATATAGTTCTTATCTTAATTTAAAATTAAATTCCTCAAATGCAGATAAAATTTTATATTTTATGTTTGATATATGAAATTTTTAGATTTATCTTGCACTCTAAAGCGAAAATTATTGTAATTTAAAATTTACCTGAATATAGTTGCTTAGTCTTTATTTGATGCAGTAAAATTATCATGTGAATAAATTAATTAAAAATTAATATTATGAAAGCTTATTTCTTTTTATACTTTCAGTGAAAGATTCAATAATAATTCAATATTTTAATTAACTCTGCTTTGCTTAACTAACTCAACTTATTTAGCTATCATTAAGTCAATGCTTATGAAAACAATTATGTTAACGTTAACTTGATTTATTTTTAATGTTTGAATTAGATTTCTATCATTTGATTACAATTTACGGAAACATTTTCAGTGTTATTAAAGTTTCCATCATCGTGCCCGTTGTCACAGCTAAAATACTAGCATTTTTTAAATATTTTCACAAGCCTAGCCTCAATAATAGTATTAAATGTAACACATTTTTTTTTTTTTAATTTTCATCTTTTTCATTCACATTGAATTTTTAGCATTATGATCGTTATTCCTTGAAAAATGACACAAGAATTTATGTTTTAACATTTATAAAACAACAGTTACGAAAATATGAGGAAAATTATTTCTACTAACTTGTAATATCACCTGCTAATGATTATTCTAGATTTCCTTAATCATTCTGTATATTATCCAACATTTATTGTTTTCTGTACTTAGTATAATCGAACTCCACGATAATAATGAAAGAATTGATTATAGCAAAAAGCATCAGGTTTATTAAAACAATTATTTTTTCTTTAAATAGCCACTAATAATTTAGCATCCTAACTCAGATCTTTGAAAAACTTATAAAATTAGTTTCCGAAAATTTATTAATGGATATCCTGCATTGCTGCCTCATCGTGGCGGATAAGTGTCCTTGGGTGGAATGGTGTGAGGTACCTTGGCAAGTGTGTGCCCTTGGTAAAGTTACCCAAGACCATTCCACTATACTCAGCTAAATGCAGTAAAGGCATGAGGCAAAGTCAGACTTCACCCTTTTGTACCTGTAGGTTCTTGACCTCTTGAAGCTGGATTTTAAGCCCTTCATCATGCATGACTCGTCGATTTGAAAATAATTAGCATCTGTGTTCCATTGTTTGAAGGCGTTCGCTCTCATGGATTTGGTTTGATGTTATTGTCCACCCGGAATGGTAAACCACAACATTAACGGATAAACTCAAATATTAATCAATTCATAAATGAACATATTTTTCATACATATTAATCAAAAACCAGTTTCTAAAGGAAATAGCTTCTTTAATTCAAAGACACTTTTAATAATTTATTAATATTGCATTTCGTCGTAAGTAAAAATAGAATATCACCTCTTACAAAATTCTCCATTAACTGTTTTTCCTCTGTAAAAGGATTCGTGATCAGACACAAGCGGGAATATGGCCAGTGGGAAGAGACCAAAATAACGTCGAAAGTTTCCAGTTTTACCCTTCAAAATCTTCAGTGTGGTACCAAGTACTACATATATGTTGCCGCGCTTGGAAAGAATGGCGAAGGGGAACCTAGTGAAATGGTAGTAGCCAGGACAATAGGAAACGGTAAGTATTATTCTTTTATATATGGTTTTTTTTTTTTTTTTTTTTTTTTTTAATTTTGAAAACAAAATTTAACGTGGAAAAAATTTAAACTTCCCTTTTATTACAGCATTATTCTTATAAAAAAATATAGTTGTTACTTACGACACTTGGACAAGTCAAGCTCTCTATACCATTATCTACACGAATTTAAGTCAATAATTCTTTCGTTTAACCAGAGCACCACGAAGATAAAAGTACGACTTTGCTCTAAACTCTTCCGATAGATGGCACCACTAGTTGATCCATTCCCTTAATTTTGACATTGATCTGAAGGATGAGAAAATTTTCTCCAGACCATTACATCCATTGTAACTGCTCAACGACCGACCACATGACTTTCTATTACACAGATTTAATGAGCACGTATATCGCATGTACTCAGAGGGTCTTTGGCATTGGGAATCGAACCACGCCCTTCTGAATAGGAGGTGCCCTAATCACTATACTATCACGGGCCTTGTTTCATAGTTATTTATGTTATAATTAATCAGATATGTCTGAGAACGCGCGAATATTGCCCAGACAATATTACCAGTCTAATATTCAACATTAACTTCTGTCTTGCTCATACTTTTTTGAGGCAATTTTGATGTGACTAATATTAATTATTTAGTATACCTTAAAGCCTGACAATTCATTTCAAATTTCTATTGATTAACCTCCCATTGCACAATGCTGTGATTAAAATAAATCAGTAATCAGATATTACGAAATAATAAAATTGAATAAAATCAGCTTTTCTAAGCAATATGGTAATAAAGCAGAATAAGGAGTTTGAAAATTATGTTTACATAATATTCCATTTAAAATAAAGATTAATCTAGGGTAAGTGGTAAATGATCATATAAATAAAAATACACATATAGCCAACCCCGTACTAACATACAAGTAACAATGGAGGAAATTGCGATAAAACTAATCATTTACATCTTTTAAGATTCATGACATTTTATAAAAGTATGTTATTCAAATTAATCATTGGTGATTCCTAAAGAATCTACTGAACTTTCTATTGGGAAAAATTCAAGCTAAGAAAAAAGAAATAGAACTTCGAACAGATCCAAAGAGAATTCAGGGGCTGATAATAAAAACTTATATGGCCAACTACCTATTCATAAAAATTATATTAAATATGCCTGTTACCATCCAAAGTTAATGTGCTCTTTATTGTGTTGGAATCACATTGTCACTTGAAAAATAACTTAACCTGAAAAAACAATTTAACGGTAGCTAAATTAATTTTTTGTTCCTGCAAACTAAAACATTTTTATCGCCAACAAGAATATTCAACAGGAAACGTGTAATCATTCACACGTATTTAATGTGCTAATAGCTGTATACGATTTGCTGTTAGCAAATGTGATTATTGAGTTATTGAAAATTTTCTATGTATGGAAATTACTTCTTTATGATAACATTGCAAATTTCATTATTGTAAGAATTAAGGTGTAAAATCCATACCATTGGAAATCTGTACATATTTCTATGGGACACACTTGTTGTAGCACCAGCATGCTTCCCTGTACCTAACCCTGAGTTGAGCTCTACCAATTAAATAAAAGCTGCCTTATGGAGACTTCGTGATTTTGAAGAAGGGACAAAGCTGAAGACCCTTACTTAATCTGCCATCCTGAGAAGTAACATTTTACTTGAAGGTCACCACATTTGACATACCTCAGCCGCCTCTAGAAAACACAACGGATTTTTGGTCAAGCCAGAATTTGAACTTACTCTCTTCAAATAATGAGACCAACTCACTAACTAACCATGCCACCACGGAACTATGAGACTCAGTCCTCATCCTATAAGAAAAATCACAATATCGCAGATATGATTATAAACTTCTAGTGTTCTTCACGTTAGGAATTTATCCACTTTTCAAACAATTATCAGTATTTAAAAATTTTTTCCGGCCTTGGAAAGGCGAACCAATCTATCTCTTCAAGTTGTTAGCAGGATCATTTACTAAATATTCTCCAATTAAACATTATTCTATTTGTATATGATAACGTATTTTAATTTCATTTCATGATATTACTCTTTGTAACTTCTTTCATTTGTTAATGCACTTAAACCTTACATTAACACAATTATTTATCTTTTCATTAATTCATTATCATTCCTTATTGTTGGAATGTAGAAAAGAAGTAATGTGAAAATAAATCTTAATGAAATAGCTTCGAGCACTTAATTAAGGTATTCAAACGCAAAAAATTCTATTTTTGATATTTTCATATTTTACATCTATTTGAGTGTTGATTTTATACTCCTCTATTGACTAATTAATTACGAAATATAGTTATAACATCTGTATGTTATAACATTATTTAATATTTTAGCCCCTGTAGCTCCCCACAAAGACGTCTTCTTTGACGCCAATTCCACGTCATTGCTAGTTAAGTTAAATGCGTGGGAGGATGGTGGTTGTGGCATCAAATCCTTTGTGGTCAGGTACAAGCGGTCTCGCACTACTGACTGGAGGATGGCCGCCACATCTACCAGCCAGCAGCAGGACAGCATAGTCATTAGAGACTTGAGTCCGGCAACCTACTACAGCATCAGAGTCACTGCACACAATGTTGCCGGATCTACAGTGGCTGAGTATGATATAGCCACTCGCACTTTAGATGGAGGTAGGGTCAAAAAGCATTTTTCACTATTTACTGTTAAGAAGCAATAAAGTGTTATGGATATTGTATTAATTAACCAATTTAAAGGTTGCTTATAATATTCTGTTAATATTTTCTGTATGAATGTGAAAGTAGTAAATGTGTACCTAAATTGAATCTGCATGTAAGATTGGATGAAAAACATTAAATTTATTACAGTATTTTAAAGATAAAAAAAGAATAGTTTAGAGAATAAGCTCGTGGCGTTTTTACCAAAGAGGCCTTTTTATTTAAACAAAATATAAAAGTTATATCAAAAAGTTAATTAATTATATATTCGCCTTTGCTGTTTACAACCTCTTCCCACCTCTTGATCAATTTGTTGATTGCCGTTCCACCAAAAATTGGCTGGTCTGTTGTCAAAGTAGTTGTTGAGCCAGTTTTTAAGGACCTCTTTGTTATCGAAGGTAATGCCCTTCGTATGGTTTCACAAGAAGCAGAATAAACGATAATCGGTCGGTGCAAGGTCCGGAGAATACTGTAGGACCTCCCATTCGAGCTCTTGGACTTTGACGACCTGTTCAACATGAGGCCTGGTTTGTCGTGAAGGAGTATGATTTGACCCTATCTATCAGGTCTTTTCGGTCGAACAGCCTCATTCACCCGGTGTAGCTGAGCAATTTAGAGCTCCTTGTTAACTGTGGTAATCTTTTCGAACATTTCCCAGTGCACTAAGAAGGTCTTTAAAAACTGGTTCAACAACTTCTTTGACACCTGAACAGGCGATTTTTGGCGGGACGGTATCAACAAATAGGTCGAGAGGTGGGAAGAGGTTATAAACAGCAAAGGCGAATATATAATTGATTAACTTATTGACATAATTGTTGTTTTTTGTTTAAATAAATGTCTTTGGTAAAAACGCAACAAACTTATTCCCCGACCGAATAGGTAATGCTATTTTAAATATTGATTCATAAATGAAGTTAATTATTAATAATTATTTGGAAAGGAAATTTTTAATCATTTTTCTATATGTTATCATAGTCTGTGGGGACTTTATGTCTGCAGTTAACATATATTTACTGTAGTATAAATTATGGTTTCGTTTCTATACATTTTCTTAAAATTCAATAATTAATTTTCACATCTAAATGATTGACTAATTTAAAAATCTTTAAATTCAAATAACTTGCCCTGTTACAATGCACGAGCAAGTTCCACTAAACAAGAAAAAAATGCTCCTCAATTCTATGATTTTGCTTAAGCAAAAACTGAGAGAATTGCTATTTCTCTGGTTTCTACTTCAACAGCTCGTAGGTTCAAATCTTATGTCAGGCGGGAGTATTTGTATTGTTTCAGAATCCACTTTAACTGCAGATTTTGGTGTAATTTTTTTTCATACACAAAAATAGCCATTGAGCAATAAACGAATTAATCAATCTACAAAACAGTTAATAAATTTTAATTTCTATCGAGCCTCCTGATCGATTTTTTTAATGCAAAACGATTCACACTAGTCAAATTTGAAAATATCAGTCTGTTAAATTTTAAGAAAAATTTATTTTTTTATCATTAGGATAATATCTTCTTTCTACTGATTTAAAATCATGAGAAATAAAATAAATAGTTATTTATCTTTATCCAAATTTCTAATATCCTAGCCTATAATAAATCGCTATCCGAACCTCTATTTCAATGTTAGATTTCATAATAGTATTTACAAAAGGACAAATAAGAAATTTAGCATCTTAAAATCAAGCA
Organism: Latrodectus elegans; assembly: GCA_030067965.1. NCBI lineage: Eukaryota > Metazoa > Arthropoda > Arachnida > Araneae > Theridiidae > Latrodectus > Latrodectus elegans. The sequence goes on along the minus strand of CM057821.1, from coordinate 35,458,405 downwards.
AAAGCTAATCCTATTTCAATAACATTCTATATATAAAGATAGCTATGAAATTCATGTCATATATACGATATAGCATTTTAAAAAATTTTAAAAAAACTTTTAATAAAAGCAGTATTTTATTAGAAATAAGGAAATGATTGCTTTTCTAAGCCACTACTGAAATATTGAAGCATGTTTTGACTTTTTTTTTTAAGTTTGAGGGAAAAAAACAGGAAGTTGAATAGTTCTTAGGTTTAATCTGTATTTCTAAAAAATGTTTTATTGAAATGTGGTTTAATATTATCATCAAAAGAAGCGTCGCATAACTTAATGTACTTCTCTGGTTATTTAACTCTGAAATATCAGTGAAACAGTAATCCCTCGCATTTAATTTTTTTTATTTATTTATTATTTTTTTTTGGCTGTTTTTTCAATATTTACAATTTTTCCAAGCGTATTATTAGCAAGTAAATGTCTCATGAAAATCTGAAATAAAAATGATTAAAATTTGTATAGGTTTCTTACATTTATCGCACTTTTGATTTTAAAAATGAAACAATTCAAAAGGAAATTACAAAATATTTTTTGTTCTTTATTTTTATGTGAGTGTGTTCCGTTTGAAATGGAGCTTATAAAAATCATAGTACATTTAATTACAAAATACTTCTTCAAATATCTTCTTTTTTATTGCAAAGCGCTATCTCTTGCAAATATTTCTTCATCATTTAAGCATGCAATTACAGGCTATCATTTCTCCCAAAGTTATTGAGTAAGCAAATTTGATGTTTGTTACACAATTGTCCTCACTGTATTAAATCAAATTACAGAAAAATATTAAGCAAAATCTTAATATATTTAATATCATTTTGAAAACTATTAAGTCAAAATGATGTTAAATATATTTAAAATTAGGACGTATATCTATATTGTTTAAGCATGCAATTACAGGCTATCATTTCTCCAAAATTAATTAACTAACTCAAATTTGTTGTTTACATAATTATCCAAAATGTATTAAATCAAATTACGGAAAATTTTTGGCCAAAATCCTAATATATTTAACATTATTTTGACTAAACTATTTAGTTAAAATGTTGTTAAATATATTAAGATTTATGACACATATTTATCCTTGCTTAGGTACTGTAGCTCCCATTTTGGTCCTAGAGAGTCGAGAGTCCATCAATATATGGGAAGATGTGAACATCATTGTACCTATTGTGGCGGCCATCATCGCCCTCACCGTGGTGATTGGAGTAGCTGTTTGCGTTTGCGTCAAGAAAAGACACGTTGGCGGTAATGACGTCTACATTCTTAATGAAAATACAAGCATCATTATTGTTAACTCCATTAATATGCTTTAATTCCTTATCATTAGTAAAACATAGATAAATATTTTTTTTAATTTAAATGCCATGCAATGATATTAAATAACAATCTTCTTAATATCATCATTGCATACCATGGTATATAACAATCTCAATTTTTATATTGAATTGATGTATTTTTTTTCTTGCAGAGGACTATTATGAAAGGAGGGGGGCCAACTCTAATACGACACCCCTCATGCCAAATCAGCCAGTTAAAAAGACCGCCGATTGCGGCAACGCCCCTATCCGGGAAACATCCATGTACCAGACATGCGGTCCCAAAGCGACTCTGCAGTCTGCGAATCAAGACCCTAATTCAGCCGGAGAGCAAGGACAGTGTGAGGCATAGTAACATTTTATTCCTAATAATTATATAGCATTTTATTTTTTTTAAAAAAAAAAAAAACATTTTTGTCATTTGGATAAAATTAAATGAATATAAAGCATTAAATACTAATATACTGTAAAACAAATAATAATAAACTAATGCATTCAATAACTCTTCCATTTTGTTAGTCAGTGCTATTTTCTGTCGTGGAAATGGTAAGTAATGTCTAGTAAAACGATTTTTTAATATAACATTACCTGTAATAATCGCAATAATTGATATATAATAATTCCTCTATAACACGGTATATTATTTCTGCGTTATAGGAAAACGCTTTGTAGGAACAGTCTCGTAAAACGCGCTCGTATGACCTCGTAAAATGCGTTATGTACAAATAATTTACGTTTTTTTTTTTTTTTTTTTTTTTTTAAAGAAGATTTATATTGAATATTAAAGAAAAACTACATAATGAACGAAATATGTGTGTTCTATTACAATCAAATTGAGAACATTTTAAATAAAAAAAAATGTATTCAGATGTAATTAAAAAACAGTCCATTTCAAATAAATCAAATAATTCCAAAAACAATTTTATTACATGTTTATTCGCTGTAGGAGTTATTTGAAATAACTTCCCACCGACATCTTTTTTTTTTTTTTTAGCAGAATGTTCAAAGACCAATAATATAATTTAATTTAATTTTATAAGAATACAATTGACACAATGAATAACGGTAAGCGAAATTAATCGTGAACTGTATAAATCATTATAATTTTCGCAATATAGTAATATAACGTAGGGAAAATCAACTCATTATATGGGGTAAAACACGTGTTATGAAATCGCATAATATGAAAATGCGTTGTAATAATACTGTGCTATGGGAAAGATTACCATATACTATTTAAGTTGCCAAACTTTGACATTTAGAAAACATTCGATGAACAGACTCATATTTACCAATCAAATAATTGCTTCCTTCCATAAATAATCAACATTCTCGTACATATCAATGGAATTCAATGGTAGAATCTTAATCCTCCGAGGAACTAAAGTTTGCAGATAAACTTATAAGATAACACACGCAGATTAAAATGACACAATTTAAACAATTCTTAAGATTTATATGGTACATTCCTCATTGCCCTCAAGAATATGTTTCCTAGATATTGAATATTACTCGCATGAAGAGAGTAAGAGTACCCTAAAAACTTACTTAAAAATCCATCCTGATCGATTTAGTTGCTCACAACAAAAAATGCAAGGAATTTCTGTTGTTCAATAATTGATGCAGTTTTACTTAGTGACTCCCGGGCTGCATTGCAATCCTCAATGCCGACTTCAAATTCTGTATCCTCTGTTGTCTATGAATGTTGGAGCCTACTTAAGAGTTTGTCTTCCAATGAGAAAGACATGGTTCTTCAATGGATCCCTGGACACTGTGGAATCCACGGCAATGAAATTGCCGATACACTGGCAAAGAGGGGGGGGGGCATGACTTTACAAACATATTTTTCTAGTGTATCTTTTTGCATAATAAAACGTCTAATTAAAAATATACTGTCTGAAAGATTCAAAAAGATTCTCGAATCTCGATCAGAGCAAAAGTCTTGGGAAGAAACACTTTCTGCGGTCTCAAAATGGCCCAGACATAAAATGGTGGTTGAGTTTAGGCTCGCCACCGGTCATGACTGCCTGCTTAAACACTTGTACCGTCTTCGCATAGTTTCAAGTCCTATCTGCAACCTCTGTAATCTGGGACGGGACATGGATCGTGACCATCTACTCCATTGTAAAGCGTTATCGAAACGCTCAATTGCGGACTACTACTGGGAGGCCAGGGGCCTTTTAGATACATGGGCTATTGTTACTGTTTTATTTTTCATTTTTCTTGTTATTTGTATTTTTGCTGTAATTGTCTTTTTATCTGTGCCATTTGAAATAAAAAAAATTGATCCTAAAACTTTTTGAGCCTTTTTTCTAAGTTGTCGTCAAGTTCACATCTAGAAAAAGTTTATCAATGATTACAATACACGCTTATTTTTAATGTCTTCGCAATAAAATTTTATTACTTAATTAAATTTTAAAAATTTATTCAAACTTTAAATAGTTTAACGTTTATAAAATGAGTGTTTACTTGTTTCATATTTTTGCTTACTTAGCGTTTACTATAACGTAACCCGTAAAGTTCTTGAAATTTTTGATGGTCAAAAAGTAAACGAGTACCAAGCATAATTGGAAACTTCTTCTTCTTTCTTATCCCCTGGTCTGAATCAGACCAGGTCCATGATATCCTTCGCCTTCAAAGAATCGAGGACAGTTCCAGGGCTGTATAAAAGTGCTTGGAAACTAAACACTGGGGTCTCACGTTAGGCTGACCACCTAACTGGAACATATGATTCGTACCCCAGAGTCATTGGTTATGAAAGCAGTTATGAACACTATAGGTTTTGGCCCACATGGGCTGTCATGCCACGGAGTTTCTCTTAAAAAATAAAAATATTTATATTAAGTACAGCCTATATATTGCTAGTCCTTAAAATAATCACCAATGGCATCTTACATCTTCTGCAGATGTTCAATCTTCTTATCCTAAATCTTGTGGGTTTTGGACGCAAATATGTCCACGGGCGCTTGGCGCAAGTCTGCTTCATTCTTTTTTAAACTTATGACTTGCAGTATTTTTATTCCCAATACTATCTCAAAATGTTTGACATATTTGGTGATTTAATGCAGCTGCTGATATGCTTACTTTAAAGTCGTAAAACAAACAAAACCGAATAATCTCCTAAGATATTTTTATTTAGCTTCATCTCCGTACCAGTTATGATTGATGAAATTGGTAGAGCCCAACTCAGGACTTGGTACAACAAAAACAACGATTGATAAAAGTGCACAGGTGACCTGTTTTTAAAACTTCTGGTATTTCTACCCTTGACTGATATCTTTTACAACACATGATATACGAATTACATACTTATTCTGTTGTTATTGTTGTTACTTCTGACACTTGGACAAGCCCAGGTCGCTATGCCGTTGGCTATGCGAATTTAAGTCAGTAGAGTGCTTCTTTTGTTTTAACCAAAGTATCACAAAGGTGAAAGCATGACTTTCTTTTAAACTCCTTCGATAGATGGCTCCATCAGAGTATCCATTTCCTCAATTTTGACATTGATCTGAAGGGAGGGGAATTTTCTCTAGATCATTACATCCATGGTAACTATTCAACAACCGATCATAGGACTTTCGATTTCACAGATTTAATGGGTACGTATATCGCATGTACTCAGTGGGTCTTTGGCGGCATTGGGAATCGAACTCTGTCCTTCCGGACAGAAGCCTGATGCCCTAATCACCATGACCTTTGCATATTCATTCCTACTCCTTTCAACGACAAAGCAAAATGGCAAGAACTTTATGGATTACCCTTGTATATTATTTACATTATTAATATTATATTATATGTGTAAATGTGTTCTTGCATTGTAATGTTTTCTCTCTCCTACAGACTATGAGGACGATATCACCCCGTACGCGACATTCCGGCTTCCAGGATGCGAGTCGGACACCGAGAGCTCACATGAGACAATACGAGAAATGCAGACATTTGGACAGTACGGTCGAAGATCGTACCCGGACCACTCAGCGGCTCAGTATGAGGTCCTTTTTCACGTACCTTCCCTCTTCCCTACACCCTCCTCCCTTCCACCAATCGAGCGCCGTAGATATTTCGCTCAATCACCCAGAGCAGACTCTCAGGTGAATGAGTCCCTTTCAGAAAAGTTAGATCATTTTTCACATTGACGACGGCATGCTTAAAATCATTTAATTAGAAAGCCCCTAAAGAATTCCTCAGGAAATTTAAATGCTACCGGCAAACTTGTCACCATTTTTGGAAAAAAATGGCCATAAAGAAAAAACATGATGGTCTTCGGAAAGTTGTGCCATTTTTCTGAAGCTATAAACTAATATTTCCTCTATTTATTATACCAGTGAGATATTATGTATCTAATATTTATTACAGTAGTACGAGACTTCTTAAAAAGAACGTTTTTTCTTAGATGTGACAATTATTTATTTTCTTCCTTAACAGATCTCTGAAGTATACTATTAAGAGAATCACAAGAATTTTAGTATTAACTACGTGAAACTTTATTTTCGAAAAATGGTACTATAAGAGTAGAGATAAGCAATATGTATACATGTTGAAAGAATCACCATTGCATTATGTGTAGTTATTGTATTACATTTGTAACTAGGTGGCTGGTTTCCTAATTTTATTCAAATTTTGAAATTTATTCGAAAATGCTTTGAGATGAGAAATTAAGATTATATATGATGAGGATTAAAATTAGGAAGTGGTTTAGCAAATATCTTCACACTGGAGTTACAAAATTAAATTTCTAAAAACTTGTCTGCATCATTTAAATTACTTATAATTTTATAACATTTTTTTCAAAAAGGCTTGCTCAAGTTTTGTCTCATGACAGTCACCCATGAATTCCAGTTTTCTTTTGAAAAAGAAATCATATTGCAGTTCAGACTGAAATGAATAAAAATGAATTGCTCTAGATCTCACAGAGCATTTAATATTCACCATAAACGCACGCCCATTATTTGATATTGAAGTCCTATACTTTCTGTAAATATTTGAATCAAATCGACCTTTTGATAACTGGAAAGTTTGTAAAGTATGAAAAAAATTGATAATTAAAATAAACATCTTGTCCTTAACTGCCAACCTGCCAATCTTTTGTAACTTACTGATGATTGAACACCATTTCTAACAGGTATATATATGTATATATATATATATATATATATATATATATATATATATATATATATATATATATGTATATATATATATATATATATATATACATATATATATATATATATATATATATATATATATATATATATATATATATATATATATATATATATTCTATTATGTTCTCATACTGGCTGAACTTGTGGAAATCTATCACCATCACATTTCCTTTTATGGTCATTTTTTGCCAAAAATATGTTCTATTATGAAGTTAGGAAATAATTGTGATTAGTTATGTATAGTTATTCTTTCTATAATAAAATCTATTGTATAATGTTAAGAATAATCAGTGTGAAGCATGTGAAATACAGTATAAATCGAATGTCATATATTCACTATATTTATAGGGAGACTATTCTAATATTAAAATCTATGTACCAGTAAACAGAATCTGATTTTTGTATATGTTATATAATTATATATATATATATATATATATATATATATATAATTATATAAATATATATAAATAATTTTTATAATTATTGTGTTAATTTACACAAACTTTGTTGAAAGGTAATACTATATATATATATATATAAATATAAATATATATATATATATATATATATACTTACTTTGGTAATATAATAAGATTACTGGGAATGACAGATTATTTTTATCATTTCTATTAAAATGGCATCTTTTGAAAATTTCCTTTTCTAAGTTTTCTGTATTATTAAATACAAAATATTACTATTACTATATTCTGTATTATTAAATACAATATGTTATTCCATGTCCGTCAATAAATGTTTTACTCAGCTTTAATAATAAAACAATTCTTAAGTTCATATATAAATGTAATAATGCAATTCGTTCTTCCTGATTTTTAAGGGCTTTCGTATTAATTATATAATTAATTATAATGCACAATTACTAGTTTTGATGCCAATAAATTAAAGTTTCTTTGCCATCGAATCACGGTAATCTTTAAAAATATGTTTCGTTGAATTGAAAAATTTGCCTTATGCGCGTGCGCGAGCTAGGATTTTCTTTAATATTAAATCCATTTAAAATAAATATTTTATTAGAATAAAATGTATTGCATTAAAAAGATATGGACTTTTTAGATAAATTGAATGATATATATACAAAATTGTCAGGGATATGAATATTTTTACAAAAAAAAAAAAAAAAAAAAAGAAATATAGTTATAAACATGATTCCACTCATATAAAAATATCTAATATTATGTTTCTTTCTAAACATGTAATTTATATAAATTAAATTAAATACATGTAATAGTTTTTTTTTTATTTTATTTTATATATCAACTTATTCTAGTACTTTTTGATTCGAATACTTGTTGTGCAGTTGCTTTTATTCTTGCAGTAGTTTGCTTGATTTTCCCTTTTTAATAGTTACTTTACATATTTAATAATTACCATTTCTGCTTTGATTTTATGAAACTAAAGCTTTATAAATAATACACTCTTTTATACAAACATTATTTCATACGATATTAAGAAAAGTTAATTAAAATTAAATTTTTATATTCCATTCCAAATTTTTCGTTTACATTTTCAAAACATTTAAGTAATGATATCATTAATGTGTGTGTGTGTGTGTATATACATATATATACACACATATATATCTATGTATGTTTGTGTATATACATACGCTTCTGGACAATTGTTAAGGACCGATAATACTATAATCCATAGCAACCACAAAATGAAAGGAAGCAAAATGTGGAAAATTAGAATAAGTGCGGAATATTGTAAGAAGAAGTATGTGTATTCAAATTTTTTTTCCACGTCTGTTCATCACGTGATAGCATTCACAACAGCTTTAAAGGTTTTGACCCATGTGGACAGTTGTCGTTTCAAGTAAAAGTTTTACAGGAAAGATTTAATAGACGAATTTGAAATGTTTGGTCTGTCTTCCCGACATCACTTAGGTGATTTTATGCGTGGCCGAATTACTGGAAAGATCGAAGAAGGGCGAAAAATAAAATAACAGCCAGGGAGTTCGACATCGCTCACAGCTTTATTTCACGGCTGTGGAAGTCATTTAAAACTACTGGAATGTGTAGTAGGCGGCACGGGGAAGGTCGTGTTAGAGGTACGACGCCTGCAGAAGACAGATATATCGTCCTATCACCAAAAAGAAACAGGCGCACCACAGCTCAGCAGGTGGCAAATCAGCTTCTTGCTACCTCAGGAAAGCAAATGTCCCGAAAAACTGTTGCCAGACTTTTGAAGGGAAGAGGACTATACGCCCGCAGACCTGTTGTGTGTGTCCCATTGACCAGACAGCACCGTACTGCCCGTTTGCAATTACTTTACTTTTAACACAACCTCCCCCGTGCCACCTACTACACATTCCAGTAGTTTTAAATGACTTCCACAGCCGTGAAACAATGCTGTGAACAATGTCGAACTTCCTGGCTACATGTGTTATTTTTCGCCCTTCTTCGATCTTTCCAGTAATTCTGCCACGCATAAAATCACCTAAGTGATGTCGAGAAGACATGCCAAAAATTTCAAATTCGTCAATTAAATCTTTCCTGTAAAACTTTGACTTGAAACAACATCTCTCCACACGCGTCAAAACCTTTAAAGCTGTTATGAACGCTATCACGTGATGAACAGACGTAGAAAAAAAATTGCATACACATACTTCTTTTTACTATATCCCGCACTTATTCTAATTTTCCACATTTTGCTTCCTTTCATTTTGTGGTTGCTATGGATAATAGTGTTATCCGTCCTTAGCAATTGTTCAACAGTGTATATATATATATATATATACACTGTGTGTTGGACAATAAGCAATGATGGAATTCATAAGCAATGATTTCATAGCAATTTAATCAACAAGGCAGAAATGCAAAGTATTTTCATACTATAAAGATCGGTTTGCATGAAAACAAAATAATTACAGTAAATTATTTTTTTTCATTTGAAGAGTTATTAACTTTTTTTCAGTTGTAGATAGCATAATATTGATAACTAGATAAAATATTTTCATGATATATGATAAATTAATGAAGTATTTCACTTTCTTTTCAGTCTGCAAGAGCAACTTATTCTAAACCGGGAAATCGATCCATATCAAAAAATAGGTGTGTATATATAGGCTATATATATATATGAAATGAATACTTCTCTTTTGTATATGTAGGCAGTCAAAAATTTTGTATCGCATCATAAAAAATATATAGTCTGTAGAAGTATATAGCATCTGTATTCGCAAAATATCTAGATAGTTACACAAAGAGCTAGATAGTCTGTATAGTCTGCAGAAGTATATAGCGTCTGTATTCGCAAAATGGCTGGATAGCTACACAAAGAGCTAGATAGTCTGTATAGTCTGCAAAAATATATAGCGTCTGTATTCGCAAAATGACTAGATAGCTACACAAAGAGCTAGATAGCTTCCAAAAGCTTCAAGCAAAAAAAATGTTCAGTAATAACCATGAATTTTCTCGTGTTTCAAATTTAGTAATAAAGTTTCTTAATTTTTCTTTCTATGACTGCAGAAAAATCATTAACATGTCGTATCTGAGAAAGCAATACGGTTATCAATGTTTTTTGAAATATGATTAAGAATTTACAGAAGTTATATATAAATAAATATAAAAAATGGTGAATGAGAAATATATATATAGTTCAAATTTACATGGAACAGGTTTCTATTACTTTCATTTCATGCATTGGGAGAATTTCTAATGAATCTTCAATTTTTTCTCCTAACTAATTTTATATTCAAACTCAAAAAAATCAGCTCGTTTAGTTATGCAATACTTTATAACTTTAGAAAATATATTCAATTTTTTATCTAACACTTAAAAAAGACGGTAAGTTTAGTGAAGATCCCGTGAGCTTTGAGTAGCATTCTAACAGTTTTATTTAATAAAAAGAGGCAAAAATATCATGTTTACATTTGTAACTACTTTAAGCAATATATGCTGGGATTAATTTCTGTTTATTAGATATATAGCCGTTTAAACTTTATCATCATCTTAACAACAGTCTTTCAATATGCATAAATATTAAAATGTGGCACAATGCAAACTTCAGTTGTGAAAAAGAAGTTCGATAACAAGAGAAGACAGACCTCCCCAGAGAAAATTCGAAAGATTGTCGATGAGATTAATATAAAGTGACGTAATAATAAGAAAAAAGGAGATTTCTGCCTTCCAAGACAGATTGCTGGATATTTATTTTCTTCCCCTCTGGAATTTTTATCTATTAAAAAATTTATTGTATAGGATGTTATAAAAATATATTTAGCATCTACATTTTTAAGGGATAAATTACTTTTTATAAGGATTTAATACAGTTATTATTCAATCTTTAGTATACGATTTATATCTCTTCAGCTTCCACAAAATTTATCATGAGTCTGGTATCTTATACAAACGATATTTCTTAATTCGCAAATCTTAGAATTTGATTTTTTTTTAGCCCGTAATTTATTCTTTTTAAAGGATGTGTTTTAAATTTTTATTTTCGGAAATATTGTTTCTTTTACGGAAGATTGTTTTGTAATAAAATACTTGAAAATAGTTTCACAGTAAGCTCAGAATTGGAAATGTAAGTTAACAGCAGTGTATAATAGTATAAAAATTTCCAGTTTAAAAAGAACTCTAAATTTCTTTAATGTATTGATAGTATTATAATTATGCAAATATTGGGTTGTTCGGAAAGTAATTTTTCGTTCTTCATGAAAATGAAAAACGTATAACCAGTAAATATCGTATTTCATTGCATATTGTCCATTCTAGTCCAATAGCTTTTACCATCTTTCCGGTAGTAGTGCGATTTCACGCTCATGAAGTGGTTGGTTTTTACTAGCAAAAAGCTGATCCAAGTGGAAAAAAAACGATATTACTTTCCGAACAACCCAATAGTTTAGGTTAAATATTTTTAAATTCGAACATGCTTAAAAATTCTTTACTGAGTGATATAACATATAGTGTGGTTAACATTTAAGGATATGAGTACCATAATAATAAGTAACCATAAATAACCAGCTGGATCCAAGAATTATCTTTAAAATATTATGAGGCTTGAATATTTTTAATAACTTTCTGCGTCTTTACAATTCTTACTAAATATATTAATGATTAGAAAATATATATTTAAAGTCTGGATGAAGCGATGATATTTATCAAAAAAGCATAAAACATCAAAATTTTTGGTTATTAATAACTTTATTTATTTATTCTTAAATATTTGTGAAATCGATAAATAAACATACATAAATAATGTTTTTTATAATCCAAGTTAACTATGGTTCGAAGAAGAAAGTTCATTTTTAACTTATATTTTTAGTAACACTATGTTTTTAAAAATTCTAACTCAGGATTCATATATAAGAAAGTTCAAATTTACTTTTAAATTAGAGTATCTTTATCAATTTTCATAAAATATTAAAAAGTGAATTATTAAGTCCAAGAAACATTATATTATTGAGGATTGCTCTCAAGATTAAAATTAAAATGAAAATTTTGCCAAGATTCCTTGATATCTACCAAAGATATTAGGAAAACTTTTCATTATCTTTTATAAACTTTTCATTGTCAAATTTATAAACTTTGCGTTATCGGAAGGATTAGGTGAGAAACAATAACACTTATAACTAAGGAATAAGTAATATTAAAAATAAAAAAAGTTATCAATGCCCCTATATAAATTTATATTGCTTTATTTTTTCTCTTGGCAAATATCGCAGTTTTATTGTTCATTCATAAGAAAATCATGCTATTCAAAAATTTAAAAACATATTCCAAAGATATAATTATACGAAATGAGCTATATAAATATTTCTTAAAATCAAGAAATCGATACTTTTAAATAAATTGAATTTCTTGGGCCATATCAATATTGATCAATATTAATACTTTATAGAATATTGTTGAAAATTTTCGCCAATTGTCCTAGGCTGGTCTGCTATCAATAAATGGAAACAATCTGTATGCAAATTTTAAATCATATCAAACATTTTTTAGAAAATTAAATGAAAATGCTTATGGCAACAGAAATATTGAAATAAAAAACTAAATTGAAATAAAAAAAATTTTAATTTATTTTAATGGATAAGGAGAGTTTTTTTTTTAAATTTATTATGCTTTTATTCGAAGCACGGTGGCTTAGTGGTAGCGTTTTGTTTAACTGATTTTGAAATGCGATTTGATTTGATTTTAAAGTGCGATAAAGCTTGTTTTTTACTTGTAAAACATTTTATTATCCTTGGTAAGTTACAATATTCGTAGCATAATACATTTTATATGTTTATTTCCATTACAGTCGAGTGTCCGACCTATGATGTAAATTATCCGTCCTCCCATCCGTCCACTGGTGTATATAATGAACCTAAATTTCGAATCATTCCTCCGGATGGACAACCCTGCGACGAAGGCGACAGCAGCGCCGCCAGGGAGAAGAGACGTCTGGACAAGGAGATCTACAGAAGATGGGTTTGCCTCATAGAACCTTACTGGACACGGTACTGCTTTGTTGTCTTCTTATGAAAGATTTCAAATAAATGTATGGCAAGGCTTACGATTGTAAATTAAATTGTGTAGTGACAAAATAGAAGCTCGTTTTGAGGTACCTCAATATATGTAACGAGCATTTAAGAAGTCAGTCATTTTAGCACTTTTAGATCCATAGTGATAAAACACTTAAAATATTCTAAATTATGGAATGCACTCCAAACCCAATGATTGTACAATGTGACAAAATTACTGAGTCTATTAAAAACGCATTAGAACATTTAAAATCTATTAGAGCATTAAACTTCTACCTGTTTGAAAAACGTAATATTCAAGATATGATAGTGGTATTATATACGTTCCCCCCCCCTCACAGAAACAAAAGTGTTCATATAAATTTGCATTCACTTTGGGCCACGACGAACGCTGTTACTCATTTAGCACTTCCCAGGAGGCACGTGTAGCTTAAAGGCTGCTACGGACGCCAGCAACATTACCTCCCAAACACATTATGGATCCCTAGCCACTGTGGAGTGCCTGGAAATGAAAAAGCAGATGTGTTGGCCAAAAATGGTTGTAAGCTGCCTCAGCCTCTGTTTCCAATAACTGCCCATCAGTTAAGTTCTGAGGCTAGGGGGAAAATTGACCAACACCTAGAGCAAATTTATACAGCACTTTCAGCATATAAAAAGTGGAACGTTCTTATGAAATCGCCTGTCCCGATGGATTTGCCTCGTGCAGTTTTTACTGCAAATTTTCGTCTTTTGACTGGACATGACTTTTTTGTATAAGCATCTACACCGCATTGGAGGCACGTGTACCGCATTGGTGTAGTTGCTGTAGATACCTGTCCCCTTTGTTTGTCGGGTGAAATTATGGACTTTAATCATTTGACAACTTGCACTGCACTTGCTTTTATTATTTTTAACTCTGACAACTTTACCAAAGCTAAATTTTATTGGGCCGCCAGAGGTTTTATGGCAGATAATGCCAATGACTGAACTAGGAAAAAAATAAATAAATAAAATAAATTTGCATTAATTTTTGGAGTGGGAGTCTCTGATACCTATAAATCAATGGTTTTCTTGGGACTTATTTACATATTAAATATTATTACAAATGCAAAATTCACAATTGCAACTTTTAGCCTTACACATATTATGAATAATATTGTTAACTTACTGAGTGTATGCCATATAGTTTATTTTACACACGAATGCTAACTTGACTGTATCTATAGTTTAAAATAAATCCCGAGTTACTACAAACATCCACCTGCTATCCTGAGAGCTTATGTAATACTCCACTCAACTACCAGCTCCGATATATCCTACTGATTGTATTTCCATATTTTGATCCTATAAAATCTACCATTTAAATGGATGGATTGTAACACTAATCCTCGAAAGAAGTTGTACCAAAAAGTTTTAACTAGATCATCATTAATTGTCAAGGACTTTCAATTCCTTTGTCTAAGTGTCACTCATTTTGGAATTTTAGTAATTTTTTCAATGCATTCTTTAAGACGAAAACATTGAAATATCATAATAATCAAATTTCTAAAGCTTAAAGTATTGAAATTTTCAAAACATTTTATAAAACAACGTACATCGTACTGTCTAGAGCTTTAATCGTATGATAACATTTTTTTATGGTAAATGGGAAAATTAAATCTTTTATAAAATGACTTTTAAGCAAAAATAGATTTTGTTAATCTAAAAAAAATTCTAAAAAACTATTTGAGAAGTTTTTAATCAAAACATTAAAACATTGAAAGTATGAATGATGTGGGAAATTGAATTTCAAGAAAAATTATCAATCTTAAGAACTCAATCCATTTTAACAATTTAATAATAAATTTTTCAAAGAATCCACTGATTATAAAAAAACGAACAGCTATTCAAAGCTTCTTAAAAGATTCCAAAAAAATTAAAGAATTATGCTTTTCGCAAGCTGCGTTACAAGCACTTAAGTTAGCAGCTAATTTAGCTTCATAGGAAAGGTTATTATAATAGAACAGCTCAGACAAATGTAAAATGTTCTGAATATCATTACGGGCTATATTATGCTTAGAATTTGATACCATTTCATAAAAGTAAACATTGAAATGCAGTAAATGTTTTGAGAAGTTAATAGAATCTAATTATAATTTCTTTTTATTAATGAAACATTGTTTATTTTTATGGATATATTAACAAGTTCATTAAATCCTTGATATTTTATTGCGTATGTAAAATTAGAGAGTGGAATTTGGTATCATAAGGTTTGCATTATGTTTCGCGGTTCTTTTTCACCAATAAAAACATGACATATAAACGGTTTCATTTATATTTAATTTTAAAAAGATATTAAGGATGCAAATGATAATTAAGCTTGTTGCATCTTACAAAAAAATATTTAAATAAACTTTAGTATTTATAATTTTGGTGAAAATGTGATTTGGGTCCCCTGCTTGGCGCATATTCAAAATGTCGCCAACTGGCGCGTTTTTGCGTGTTGTCTCACGGAGTTAAGTGCTCCGAGAGATACTACGCAAAAACAGCGTTTCTATGTCGACGAAACCGAAATCCGTGTTTTTAACGAATTTCACCATTGGTATGGCAACGAAAACAAAAACAATGGTTTTGCTACGAATTGTATAACAAAAAATACACTAGAATATGGAGAAAAATTATCATATTTTTTATGGAGTGCATATTTTTTAAGGATCAAGGAGTGCATTTAGGATGAAATAGCCAGGGTTACCACGCTTGGCGCTTCTATCACCCATTTAGCAAGAAAGGGGTAACCACAGATTAACCATAACTTTTCATGTTTTATTTCAAGTGCTACTATGGACATTTTAAATGTGTTTACATTAATTTTGATAATTATTAGTTTTTAAATTTTAGTTTGCGTTTTATTTAGATCAAGATTTATGCACAAATTTGAAAAGTTTGCACAGTAATTAGATTTTAGCTCTGATTTGGATGATAATAAGATATGTTAATCGCGATGTCTACTTTTGATGACAAGTTAGTTTTTCTTAGCTATTTAAATTTTGTGAGGAGGGGACCAAATATCTTTCTACCATTTATTTCGAGACAGAAATAATCGTTTTACTATCGATGAGTTTAATATAATTTCTCTTTCCATAACCAATGACACTTCATATAATAAAAGAACCATCTCCCAAATGAAGAAGTAAAAAATATTAAAGAATTTTTTCCATCACATTTTTTCCAGTAGAAATACCGTCTGGGCCTTCCAATTTCCTCTTCTTTCATTGATGAAAATAATTTTTTGCTGTACAGAGTTTCGATTCGTGTGTTTGAGATGAAATTCTGTTTGTTAGATTCTTTGAACTCAGACATTATCATTTTCTTAGAAAATTATTCGAACGAATTCTTGATTTATTTAGCTACCTCTGAGAGATGCTAAGCAGAAACGAGTAATTTAATTTACTTCCGGATTGTCAAACAGTCACTATTTCATTCAATGCAGCATGTTTCAAAAGACGAAGTGTTGCATTTGAAGATTTGAATAATCCGCTTTCACTTTCGTCTTTTTCATCATATTCATTTCTTAGATAATTACGAATGAATTTTGAAAATAAACTCTTATCCTATTTAATTATTTATTATCCTATTTTCCAAACATACTTATCCTGCTTAAATTAAGACTTCAAATCTTAAAAATATTCATTTCTATATGGTTCCTAAAAATAATTAAAATCAAATTTACATTTCACATTCAACGAGAAAAAGAATTTGAATTCAATGCAAAGGACCACAATTATTTTACTTTTTAAAATCATATAATAAATATAAGTTACGTAAATTTTTAAATGCAATTATGCATTTAAATTTTTCGTGTCATTAAAAAATAAATGCCTTGATATAGTAAAAAAGAAATTTAGATTTCTGCCTGTCAGTTGCTACTTTGAATCATAATTATTTTCCGTGCTGTATTTTTCATGATGTCACGTGATGGAAATGGTATTAAGGGTTTAAAATTACTTATTGATTTTAATATATTACGAACGTTATTACAAATTAACTTTTATTTTATAAAAACAGAATAAAATTGTAATTTTGTAAGAATAACTTTTGAAATATTTTACATAATGTTTGCAGTTAATAATAATAATAATATAAAATTGGGCTATTTTATGTTATTATTAATTGAAAGCTTGATGGACAAATATGAGCGAAAATTGCCATCAAGCTTTCAATCATAATTCATTAACGATACTTATTGTTATTTTCAAAAGGAAAATAATGTTAAAAAAAATATAAATATAAGCTATACATGGTATGTTACTTACTTCTAAAAATTAGTATATTTTTGTAATATTTCTAAAATTTATCAAAACACAGGTACATAAAAAAATTTGACTAAAAATGTGAATTTGTAAAATATGCAATGTAGCTTCCTAAATTTCACATCCATTAAAAAGAGACATTTACTGAATATAAAGCTAATTTTGTAAAACGTTGTAATTTTTATCTACCTATTCGGCGCAATACATTTCTTGTTTTTGATAATATTTAGCAACCTTTTTTTAAAAATCTCTATGTTCATTTATACGCCGACCGATGGCTGAGTGTTTAGCGATTCTGACTCTTTAGTTGTGGGTCCCGAGCTCGAATACTGATTCGAGCATGGATGTTACTTTTTCTCTCCGCTCTCTTTGTGTTTCTCTGTCCTTTCTTCTGTGATGATGTATGAATATGGCCGCCCGTGATTTGGTTCACAGGTGCTTGCTGAGTGACGACAAATGAGTAGCAGTTTCTGGTCTTCTTGATGCATAGAGTTCGTCCCCCAAGTGCCCGCCGTTGGAAAAAAATATTCACTTATAGTGCTTTACCAGTTGTGGTTTCATTTAAGCACATTATTTAACTCTCATAGACTCAAAGTCAAAAAGTTGCTTTACTCAAATTAACCAAATTTCTTTTGTTATTGTTGTTGTCTAGTAAGAGGTTTGGCGATTGATTTTTATAAGCCTTGTGGCACATTTTCTGGTACACGAGTTTTTGATCGATTTCCCTTAGTTAAAAAATTCTTTCTCTTTTCCTTCGTCGAAAATTCCTTTTTGATCCAAATGAAAATAATTTCTCTTTTCTAGAGAAGGAATGACAATAGAGAGTGACGTTGATGCCGAATTCGAAAGAACGACTGACCTTGTAGATGACCTTCTCCCTAAGCAAGAGATGTCAGAAGCCGAATGTGATTGGGACAGAAACGAATGTTACTAATGGTCAACAAGGACAGCATATCAGCATCTTCCACTATCATGGGCTTAAGCAGCCAGTACACGCACTCACGAGCTGAAATATTGCTGACGAAGCAGAGATGGAACAGTCATCAAGAATCATTCCAAGGTTATCGCCAAAATTGGAAAGAACTTTCCTTTCCCAAATAATATGACTACAATATTAAGCTAACATTGACGCACAATGTTGAAAATGCACTAAACTCAATTGACAATGATATGAAAAATGTTTTTAATAGAAATATTGTTTAATCTGGTGCCAAACAAGTAATAATATTAAAAAAGTTTATTGTTTAATTGCAAAATTGGCTGATCTGCTATACTTGTTCATATTACTAAGCAGCGCCAAAAGTTTAACTTAAATATTGTGCGGCTCATACACATTTCCATTCATCGCCGATGAAAGTCTACCTCACTAATTTTAAATAAAAAAAACACTTTCTAACTTTATTTTCTTTTACAAGGCCTAGGAAAATTAAAAAAATTTATAAGCAAGTTTGTGATAAGTATTTTTCCATCTATATATTTATTTATGTTTTACTATAATTTTGGTTCACCTATAACGAAAAATTACAAAAAGAAAAACAAAAAAATTTCTATTTCAATTTGGCAACAGTTTTGTGCTGCAATTTGAAAACTTGAAGTTGTTGCTTTTTCCTTCCAAAAGGATAAAGTTACTTTTTCCATTCCAAATAAATGGGTCATTTTTACATTACTTTAAGATTTGTTGAGCACACAAGACTAAAATAGCATCAGAAAAAATATAGTTCTCTTTCCCTAGTTGAAACATTTTAAAAATTGTATTTGAAAACTTTGACAAAACCATTCAAAATGCAAAAATTCTATTCCATTTTTAGTTATGAACATGTGCTGAGAAAATTTTGATTTTCGTGAAGAATTTATATATTATTCTGAAAACATTTAAAAAAATGTATAACTTTTATATTTTTAAGAATGACAGTACAACACTGTATTATTATATTTATCTTGCCTGAGAAATGAATAAACTACCAAAATAAACATTGCATATTCTAGCAGTATTTTTAAAATATTAATTATCAGTATTATTTTTATGCATAAAAATGGAATTTTTTAATATTATAAAATAATTTTAGAAATCTTCAAAAAATTATTTTCAAATAATTCATTAGTGAATAAATTCCTAAGCCGTAAATTATTATAAACGATATCTAAATAAATAATCAAAATAATTATATATTATTAGAAAGTATAGAAAAACTATTTCCTAATAAAGTTTAAATACGTTAAAATATTTCAGAATTTTACATAATTTTAAGAATAAGATTAATTTATTCAAAAGTTAATTTATTGCAATGATGCGTAATCAAACTAACATTAATATTTATTTGAAACATTATAAACATTTCCATTAATTTATATTTCTATGTGTTGTATAATTTATATTTCTATAAATTAAATTACGCAAAATATAATTATTATAAAATAACATGTAATCACTCTATTGATTCTTGGATGGAATAATATTTTATTAAAATGATACTATGTCAAAATAATAATTTAATGGCGTACTTTCAATGATATGAAATGCAATAAATTTATAGCGCAAGGTTTCTCCATTTAACTTAAGGTTTATCTTTCACTCGAAATAAGAGCTTAATTTATATAAAATTATTCTCGTTCAGTGCATTTTCAATCATGTGCGTCGTAATCAAATAACCAAGGGAAGCTGTATGGCTTTGCTACAGAACAATCTGTGAATTTAGTGCATAACTGGACACTAATCAAACTCGTAACTTTAACTGTTACTCGAATTTCGCTATCAAGGCAATTCAAATGTGACTGTGATGTTGTAATATTAGTTAATGTGAAACAGACATTCTGTGTATATCAAATGCCGGAATTTTGCGCGATGTGTACATATTTCTCTATGCATTGTTAATAATTTATTATAAATTTAATGTGAATCGTTTTTCTTTGTTTTGAATCAACACAAGAAAAAGTGAATAAACCCTCCAATGGTGAAAAGTGTTTTTTTATTGTTTGTTTTCCTGATACAATAACAAAGTAAAAGTTTACAATCGAGTACATCTTTATTCTTTGGCGATTTTTTTTTTTGACACCAAGATAATGCCAAGATGTAACTAACAAGATGGCCGCAATACAAAAGCTATACAGGGCTATCAAGATTACAAGAAATTAAAGTTTATCACTAAAATGTATCGCCAAACAAGTAGTACCCGATTCTACACAGAACTCAAATAAAAATATTTCTCAGAATTTATTTTTAAAAGGAATACTTTAAAAATAAAATAAATACTTTCGATATTTATTTGTTAATAAAATAGTACGAGTTATAACATTTATGAAACTCCAATCATACCCTAAAATATGTACGGAATCTTTTTAAATATAAAACAATTAAATTAATTAACTCATTTATTTTAAACTAATTTTTTAAGTGAAATTAAGACCTATATACATCACATTAAAAAAAAAATAGGGTGTTCCTTGGATTTGCAAAAATGCCTTGGCTTTGGCGATAAAATTTATTTTCTGTTAACCCTATCTTTGTATAAGGCTTTTGTGTAGCGGCCATCTTGTTAGTCACATCTAGTCATCAAAGAAAATCGCCAAAGGGTCAAGGAGTACCAGATTGTAAACTTTTACCAAAAACTCATATTTAAAAGTTATAGTATTTAGTTTTATATTTACACAAACCTTACATATTAACACATTAATATACTCATTTAGCTAATATATCGTGGAATTAGCATACAAAAAGCTTTATAATCATATAACTCTTATGGAAATTCTGATTTATTTGTAAACTATAACTATAGCAACAACATTTGTGTTACATTGTATCATTTTCATTGCTATAAATACAATACGTGTCGTTATACCAACAACGTTTGTATTTAGAAAAAAAATTATAGTCATTCTCATAATTTTTATTTCATTTTTTCACAGATATCCAATAACATGAAAGAATATTTACCTGATTCTTAAGAAATACTTTTGAAATATTTAATATTTGCGTGACATTAGATGCAATACTTGCAAAATATTGATCATTTTAATAATAAATATGCATATAAAAGATCATAAATCAGTTACAAATAACTTTTTCATTTATTTTGTTGTTCATCGTATAATAAAAATACAATTAAAATTGATGTATTTTTCACAAAAATTTTATGTTCTATTTATTTGTTTTCGTGGAAAAGATTTTCCAATAATATTACATATAACTTATTACTCAGTTCTTATGATTCTATTCATTTTCATAAATTAGCACAATCAGCCAAAACCTATAATAAAAATCTAAGGAATAAATATTTTACCTTCGAACATGAAATCAAAACATAAATCAAATCCTGCAAATATGTGAGTCATTATAATTGTAATAACAATGAAATATTCAAAAGTAATAAGAATAAAAGAAAAAGTAACTTTCACACATATGCATAAGCTTAATGTTAAGAGTTCACGAGTAAAATAAAATATTTAGAGCAGTCAAAGGTTTTGGAAAACTTTGCCCAATAACTTGGTATTCAAAACTTGTTTTAAAATGCTCATTCATCCATTGTTAAAGTACCATTTTTCAAATTCATATGCAAAACTGTGCAAAACGAAACTTAAACACGATTCTATCATATTAAGTTATTTAATATATTTATTGATTTAAAATATTCAATTTATTTACATCATATAACTATAAATTTAATGAGAATAATCGAATAACACTTTTCATTTATATGTTTATTAAATTTTAATATTAATGAAATTCTTTTTTGTAAAAATTTTAAAATGAAATATTAAGCAATTTTTCGAGTTAACATATTAAGAGTAGACTAGACTTTATATATATATATATATATATATATATATATATATATATATATATATATATATATATATATATATATATATATATATATATATATATATATAAATATATATATATATATATATATATATATATATATAATATATATATATATATATATATATATATATATATATATATATATATATATATATATATATATATATATATATATATATATATATATATATATAATTTTACGATTTCATAGAATTTGTTGATTCTATTATCTAAACTATATAGAGGATAATTGCGTAAAAATTTATTTGTTAATAGTAAATGGAAAAATTATATTCAGATAGACTTTAACATCGTACTGAAACAAATAAAATTAAAACTGGTAAATATTAACGTACTGAATGCAGTTTATGGCATGTACACGGTAAAAACAATTTTTAAATATAGCTGATTTATAGCTTTACATTGAGTTTTAAGCAAAAATATTGTAATTTATTCATTTTAATCTAGTCTTTCAATATACAATTTAACAAAACTTATTTTTTATTAGTAATAAATAATACAGACATCCCAACTTGTTTATACATTCAATTTCATCCTAATTCAATAAGGCTTATTAAACTAAATGGAATTACACTATAATTTTTATTAGTATTTACTTATTACATTATTTTTTATTAGTATTTACTTATTACATAGCTTTGTCTATTTATGGTGAGTTTAAATTGCTGAATGAGTGCTTTTGCAATATTATTGTAATGAATATCCATTAACAAAACAAACACATTAAAATGTATATTTTTTTTATAAATAGTACACTAACAATGTAAATGATGTATTAATATCATGTAATGGACTTGTACGTATAAATTAGTTTAAAAAAAAATTTATGATTTCCATATAAAATTTTTATATAAAATATTTTATGTGCTATATAAATCTAATGCAAACACATATGCATTAATTGAGTCACAAGAAAAATAAAATCCATATGGTTGCATTTTACTTCTTATATATAGCTGTGGTTCTCTTTACAACTAAATCAATGTACTGCAAAAAAAGGATTTAAGAATTTGGCATTATTCATAATTAATAGTTTGTCTACTTGTATGATTTAATGATAGTGGATATAATATTTATATGGCATTTTGAGGCTTGTTTAAAATATTCTTAAATGGATTGATATATATATTTATTAATAAGGTTATATCGCCAAAATGAAATCTTACAACTATTCTGACACATCATAATAATTGTAGCATAGAGCACTGTCTTGTTGGAAGCAACCATCTTCTATTGAATTCGTCATCAAGGGTAGAATGAGCCTATTTGAATTTGGTAATGTGAATTTCA
Source organism: Latrodectus elegans (assembly GCA_030067965.1). Taxonomy (NCBI): domain Eukaryota; kingdom Metazoa; phylum Arthropoda; class Arachnida; order Araneae; family Theridiidae; genus Latrodectus; species Latrodectus elegans. The sequence goes on along the minus strand of CM057821.1, from coordinate 35,435,003 downwards.
CATGTAATTCAACATAAAGTAATCGGCTGGAATATGATGTTAAAATATTCCTCATCTTAACAATTATCCTCATAAACCATTTATGTTATTTACAAATACCGAACATTAGCACCTAAGCCATTAGTTCATGGGCTCTCCAATACTTTTCAACAATTATTTAATGTCAAAACTTAAATAAATCTTTGTTACATAAATGTGAAAGTTACATAGAAAAAATATATAATATTTTATTTTTTTCCGAATAGTACTTAAAACCATTTACAGTATTAATTATGTAAAAAAAAAAGAATTTTATTGCCAAATTAATACAATATTAGAGATTTATGATCCATACAAAATATTATATACACAATAAATAACAATCATATAAATTATATTTATTAAAAACTAACAGAAATAGCGATTGAAAATCAATTTTTTCTATTTATATTTTCTATTTTAAAAAATTCTATTTTTAATTTCTAATAAATTCTTTTCTTTTTTCCCGAACACATCTTCCGTTTAAAATCAAAATATTGCTATTATAAACCAAAAATATTTTTAATTGAAACAATTAAAAATGTTATCGGTATTAAAAAGTAAAACCTATAGTTTCATGATTAAAGTAATAAAATTCTGAAAAATATTTTTCAATAAGGCGTTGCTTAGTTAATTTTCATATCCTAAAATAAACTTAAAAGGTTTTTCAATCCTTAATAATTTATTTGTTTCTTTATTTCATATAACATCTAAAAAAAAGATTTTGGAAAACAACATAAATTATTTGCATTTTCAAGAATAAGTAAATCAATTTCTTTAATGCAAAACAAAACTTAGCTTTAAAAAATTATATTCCACATATATAGTAATTATTAATTAAACTTATTTATTAAATAAAAACTACATTTAGACATTATAAGAAATTTGTAATTCTCTATAAATAAAATTAACTGATTTTACTAAAGACATAATGTACATGATTACATTTCATTCTATATGATCTATATCTTTTTATAGAAATAAAGTGTGCAGTAATCATTGCAATATTTATAGATAATATAACTGTTCTGTTATAATAATAGTAATATAAATCATATATCCATTTTGTTTGCATATATTTTGGCTCTTTCATGATTAAAATTATGTCATCGTTATTCCTAACATCTAAGCAGCATAAATTCCTAGACCTATCTAAATAGGATAGAGGTAAAAATACACAGAATATAATTGATAAAAGTTTTAAATGATTCAGTGTAGTATTACCATTTTAGTATAACAGTTGTTCAATACCTCGATAAAAACAGACATAATATAATAAAAAAATGCCTAGATTAGCAATGATTTTTCGAGATTCAGGAAGAGCTATGAAATAGTTTCTTTAATTTCAACAAATGCCCAAAACATTCGAGTGAAGCTAGGTCAAAATATCTCCAAAACATGATTTCAAATTTGTAGAAAAAGATATCTAGTATAGCACCGGAAAATGAAATTCTTGTAAAATTTTATTTCATTTCAAAAATAGATACAATTAAATAATAAATTATTAAACATGGATACATAATGGATAAACAAAGAGTTGTATAGATCTATTAGACATAATTATGGCAGTGCAGTTTGTTATCTTACTGTCATTTTTTCAAACGAAGAGTAGTTCAAGACGACCAACAACTTTCAATTCATTCTGTACTTTAACACAAACAACCACAATAAGAGAAATTCAACTCTCGATTATTCAACAGAAAAATTAAAGACCTGCTAAAATATGATAGATTAATATCCGAATAAAAATTAAACCATTAATTATAATTTTGAATTTTTTTTTTTCCTGTTAAGTCAAAATTTAAGTCTTAGAAGAATAAACTAGATGAATAATTTTAAATTCACATTCTATTTATTTTTGAAGACTTAAGTGTAATACTTTTATTTACCTTTATATGAGAAACTTTGTATAATTTTGTATATAACACAGCAAGAATCTTCGTTAGGATTTTAAAATGTAAAAGGTAATTATAGATGAATAATTCTGTAGTTGTTTTATCACATATACTAATTAATGTATTAAAGAATTGGCTAATTATTCATATAGAAACTTCTATACCTTACATGAAAAATCGCTAATATAACTTGTGAATGACAAATGGATTCACTTCATTATTGGTTATTGATAGTAGCAAATATATATGCAATAATTATGTTATATCTATAAAACTTCCATTCAAGTTATATTTATCCAAACTACTTATTAAAATCTTGTTTAAAATTTTACGTTGCTGAATAAGTATTTATGCCAAAATAATACAATGTATGTAAATTAAGTTCAGAATTGTGGTCACTTGATTATTTAACTAACATAATAATTTTAAGAAGTGTCTGCACTTTACAATCAAAGTAAATCTTTTTCATTTTGTGGAAACATTTACGTGTTTATTGTTATCAGGTGAGATAAAATTTGATTAAGTTTCGCATGGTCGCCACTCATCTTCCAACTATAATACATTATAGCTAACCAACTTCCGAATTGAATAAATAAATCATCAGTCGCTAATTTACCACCATAGCTGCCAAATCAATCTCCCAATTCACTAAATCGCATTGTAATTTCTCAAACATTGCTAAGTTCTTAACTATCACGTCGATCGATAAAGAAGGATAGTCAAGTCTCTAAATGCGAGTCTTATGTAACACTGCTTGGAGTGGGTGACACAGCTACCCCAGTTCCTACCCACAATGCAGTGCCAAGTTGGGTGGTACAGCTGGTCAAAGTCCTGCTTGATGCTTTCAGCAATGTGCTTCTCTGTACTGTACAACTTGATGGCCTGTGTGGCACTGAAGACGGCAGCCCTCTGCATCTCAATGGGCATGTCAGCAGCCTGGATCTTCAAGTCAGTGGGGTCTTCGTCGTAGGTGGACCCGGTCACTGAACCATGACGACTTCGATCCCCTCGACTTGGGAACGAGGATACATTTCTCTTAGAACTAGAACCAATTAGAAAAATTAGAAACGCATCAACTGGAACATAGAGAAAAGCAATCTATGAGCATAATAAATAATTTCTAATTGCATATATAATAAGATCTGTAAAAGAGAATGACAGATATTTCTTAGAAGGAGTAAAATATTGTGTTTATGATAAGAACTTACTACTTTCCCAGGAAGGGCTTTGGTCCATAATCTTCAAGAATTTTAAGCCTTTCAATTCTGGAAGATGTCTCTGAATCACCGGTAACTTGCTCTGTCAAAATGGAAATTTAGAATCAGATTTTTATTGCATTATTTTGAAATGAGTTAAATATTTGAAGGAAATGATTCGATAGTTTACCACTAAATCACAATAAATTTCATGTTATTTAATAGTATGTGAATTTGTTGTCAAATCATAATTTGGGTTGAAATTTAGATGATTTATACAGATGAAGATTACGATATTCTCATAAATTATCTGATATACAGAAGTCGCCATTAAAAACAAATTTAAATACTGTTCATCACTATGTCATCATATCGTAAAAATAAAAGAAATGTATTCATTGATTGGAAATTTCTCACAAATTCATATTCGGATTCAAAACAAACTGGTATTTATTATCGGATCAAATCGGCACACAACTGACGAACAAAAAAGCAAACAAAATTTAATTTACAGAAGAGTCATAATAATACTTGTTTGTGCTTATGCAATAAAATCAATTTGTTCTTTTTCTTTTTATAAAAAAATATACTACCTTAAATAAATCGCCTAAACAAATACTTCAACCATTTCATAAAAAAATTATTTTTGTAATATATATATATATATATAACCAAAGGAATTTAAAATCCCTATTACAGAATGTGTGCGTGCGTGCGTGTGTGTGTGTGTGTGCGTGCGTGCGTGCGTGTGTGTGTGTGTGTGAGTGAGTGTGTGTGTGTGAGTGTGTGTGTGTGAGTGTGTGTGTGTGTGTTTGTGTGTGTGTGTGTGTGTGTGTGCGTGTGTGTGTGTGTGTGTGTGTGTGTGTGTGTGTGTGTGTGTGTGTGTGTGTGTGTGTGTGATTTCATAAAACACATTAAATGTTAGTAAATTAAGTAATGAAAACGTTGCTTATAGCTTTCATATAAATATCTGTACATCAAACTCCTCATACTTGTTTAATAGTATGTGTTAATAATTAAATTCAATCAAAAAATGAACATTATTTTACTCACTTTGTTCATATAAATCAACACTCCCATTTTTAGCTTTTTTGTAATATGAAAATACGCATACAACACTATACACCTATTTTAAAAAGAAAATAATGAATTAAATTAATAAATACGTTATTTTACTCATACATGTCAATAAATTGCAAAAGAATTTTAATGAAAACACTCTTAAGAAAATGACTAACATCAAAAATAGTTTAAGAAAAGTTGAGGAAATTGTAACATTAGAAGAATCTGAAATTTACATACAAAAGAAATTTGCTTCTTGTTAAACTATAAAGGAAAAATAATTAGAAATATTTGATTAATAGGAATGAATAAAACACTATTTAAAATCATGCATTATTATTAAGTTATTAAACTAAAATACAAAATAATTCATTTCTACATATATTATGATTTTCTATAATTCAATTTTCAATCTTTAAAACTGAAAATCTTAAATGTACGTAGAAAAATGTTTTCTGAATTTTTCCAATTATATAATTAGAATGAGTATATAATTATACACACATATAGAGATGTATGTAAAATACACTAGATGTTAAATAAATATTTACTTTTATAAAATATAACAGTTATGATGAAATTTTTCTACCTTTCATTAAATTTAATTACATTCCATCTTAAAATAACTTATTTAAGTGACATTTCCTTAAATAATTTAAAAAATAATAAAGCCATATAAAATCTTTGATAAAATTCAATCATTTCTATAAATATCAAATTCTTTTTTAAAAAAATCAGTCTAAAGACAAAAATAGGGTCCTTTAGAAAATTAATCTAACAATTATTTTTCGAGTGTTTCTAGTGAAATATATTGGAAAAGTTTTAAGTTGTCGAAATTAATAATAGATGGCAGTACCATATACTTAAACTTTAATTTCAATCCAAAGAAACAACGTAACAAATAATGATGGTGCTGCCATCTTTTAGTTCTATTTGGTAATATGCAAAACATTTAAAAAATATTTTTCTTGTGTAAATTGAATTTCTGTGAGAATGAGCATTAAAACTCATTGTTAAAAGAAAAATATGTTTAGCCATTTAGTGATTTTAATTATTTAAATAAAACATTCAGAGAAACATTAAATTACTTAAATAAGCATTCACACTAGGCAAAGTTATAACCTCTAAATACATTTCTCCTTAAAAGATAATATCTAACAATTTTAGTGTTTTAATCAATAAAAGCAAAAAGTATTGAAAGATTATTAAAATATTCTAAAATAAATAAGAAACAATATTCATAAATACAATTTTTTTGAATGAGATCCCTCAGTATTTATAATTTTATTTATATTGGAAAATTGATATGATTAAATATTACTACTAAATAAAAGTTTTTAAAACTTATTTATTTATAACTTTTTTAGAAAAAAGAAATTTTATTCCTGTATATTATGAAATTTTTTTACGTAAAATGTTGTGTATAAATTGTTTTTTATTTTTATATTTATTAATTTTATTATTTTTCTTATTTATTTATTATTATTATTTTTTGAACAATCAAACTAAATTTATTAATATATAAATACCTTCCTCGGAAATAATGCAAAATAAAATACAATGAAACCAAACTTGAAATAATACATTTAAAATATCAAGATATTTTCTAAATTTTACACTATGAAAGTTTCATTTTTTTTTTCTTCTTTTATAATACAATATGTGAGTATTAAGCACTTTAAAAGTAAATCATTTCATTAATTATCATCAATCTTTACAACTGACTTAAATGAAAGTACAGCTTTATCTTCCAATTAAATTTTTTCTGAAAAATGTACCATTTTCACAAGTTTTTAGTTTGGTCTAAAGTATTCTGTAAATTCTTGAAGATTTCTGGAATTTGCATTCCTTTTTACAATGAATTGTGAAATCAAATTCTCTGCGCAATTTGTAAACGACACAAAAAATAACCTAATTTTTAAAACACGTAATATCTTTTCAAATGAGCGAATGTTATTTTAGTTACTGTGCGGGTGTAGTATTTAAATTTAATAAGAATTGCACTTACCCTCAGGCCTGTGAGGAAACCGACAACAATGATAACTAAGATATCTATACTACCACAGCTGGACTGCAATAGAAAAGTGCCAAATTAAACAAAATATTACATGTGATTTCAGTTACGAAAACATCTTCATTTGAATAATTAATGCTTTATGTTTGTATGTGAATGCATATAATTCATTAAAAACATCACATCTTTTTCATCTTATGTAATACATACAATGATATATGAAAGTTTTTCTTAAAATCACCAGCAGCACAAACATAATACAAGCATAACTTATGATTTGTTTAATTTGGTTTTCATTCATAATTTCACTTATAAGAACTTTGAATGGAAGAAGAGATATTTTTTGTTTTTATAAATCTAGAATAGGAAAAGATTTGAATTATATTGTGAGAACAATGCTTAGTGCTGATTTAATGCTGCAGATTATTCTTAAGCTTATTTATATTTTTAATTCTTAATTTCTTTAAAGATTCTAGTGTTTTAAAGATTCCATTCAAATTGAAGCATTACAAAACTCATCCCGCTCAAATTTAAATACTAATGAATTATGTAATTGTTAGTAATTAAATTGAAGTTATTCCATGCTGAAGAGAGAGAATTACTAAAGAATTCTCAATAATACATAAAAGCTAACAATAATTTTAACAACCACTATTAATTCTTAGAAAATTTAAGATTTAGAGATTTTTCTACATGAATTATGTGTAAAATGTCTAATTAAGCAAATTAAAATAATTTTTAATTATTCTAATTATATTTATTTTGCTAAAGATACCTCATGTTAAAATTACTTACATAAGAGCAAAATAATTGCGAAACTAAAACAAAAATAAAGAATAAAGAATTTCTACTTTAATTATTAAAATCGATAAAAAATATTCGCAAAATGTTTTTTTTTAATCATAAAAATCAATTTTTTAACTATACTAATTTGTTAACACTGTTAACATCATTTTAATATAATGAAAAAAATTAATAATCATGCAAAAAAAACTTCTTGCTTTGTTTAAGATAATTTCTGTTTCGAAATTTACTGGTGTAACTAATTAATACCTGAACTGTAGTAATCTGAACTCCAGAATATTTATTTTTAGAATTTTGTGTAATTCAATAACTTTTAATAAACGATTTTAAATTCTCATTCCCTTAAAAAAAAAAAAAAAAACATTCGAAATTTTTCAATAATTCCACATTTTGGAAACGGAAAAATGCTTTAAAGTGTATTTAATAAATATGTTTAAGCGAATATATGCAATTTTATAGTTAAAATAAATAATTTAAGCTACTTGTAATTAACTGTCAATTTTTTTTTTTTTTTTAGTACAAATTTTGGTATGCAAACAAAGTTTAGGAAAGATATTAGAAACAAGTCTAATTTTTAATGTTTTAATATTTTTGAACATTAATAATTTTAAAAAATTAACGACATTTTATTAGAAACCTATGAATCAACATTTGCTTATATGCACAACATTTTACGATTGATTTATCTTCTTTAAATTAACGGCATTTTAAGATTAATACACATTTTGTTTAAAATAAAATTATCCATTATATACATAATGGTGGAACTATTAATACAAAAGGAATCATCTTTCTTCAAAAGTCTTAACTGACAACATAAATATATATATAAATAGACATGAAATAAAAATGAATATACTTGAATGTTACCTGAATACTAAAAAGACGTAAAGCAGCGTAAGCAGCAAGTTGATCGAACTCAACCGAAGGAATGGGTTTCCTCATTTCTTGAGGGAAGAGATGGTCTTTACGAATGTACTATAAAAGAATTTTTTTTCAATTTAGAACAAATTATACAGAGCATAAGAATGTGTGGGCGTGTATGTCTGTGTTTTAGTAATAAATATTCTTTCATAATTCTGCACATATTTCTTCATGAGATGAAGAGGCAGATGCCAAAACAATGTATGTCTGCAAACTAAATAGAAATTGCTCCGTGAAGACCCTTTATCATTTTATAGAACTGCCGCCCATCCGGTCTAGTGGTCTGCGGATAGGGACGTTCTTGGTTCGAATCCCAGTTCGGTCATGGATGTACTTTTTATCTATCTTTGTCCTTTCTTAGTATAAATGGGTTGTGAATGGTTTACTACCTTATAAATGGGTACCTATGGCATGTGTGTACTGAAGAAGTCGGACTCCACCCCAAATACAGTTCAGTTGGAAAAGTGGAGCAGCGCACCCCAATTTGCCAGCCTGGCTGGAACACGAAAACAACAACAACATAAATTATCTGTATAATAATAAATCTTTTTCTTCGCATTATAATTTTGTAGGATTTAGGATGATAAAAATACTACCCATCGAATAATCACCGATTTTAAAAGGTAAATTAATTCATTTTACACTTGTAAGCCAGATTTATACTCTGACGGAAGCGAGAAAATGTAAAACAAATACTGGTGCGGAAATATAAGCAATTAGCAGTTTTAAGTATAATATAGAAAATAAAACATCTGCCACTCTAATGAAATGAAAAATAATCTGTTTTTCCTTTTCGATGTTAGTATATTTAATTATTTTTTATAACAAATGCTTATAAAATTTACCATGAATTTTTATGGATGATAATTAATTATCTCGAAAACTCTAAAAGAAATATATAAATTGCACAATATCATCCAATTTGTCAAAATTCCTTTGAAAGCATGAACAAGACATTGGTGGTCGTTTTGAAGCGATCTACGCTTGGAAAACAGAAAGATATAAATAAATATGCGAAAATAATAAGTTGGGGAATATAAGTTTGTAGCGTTTTTACCAAAGACTTTTATTTAAACAAAAAACAATAATTATATTAATAAGATAATCAATTATATATTCGCCGTTGCTGTTTACAACCTGTTCCCATCGCTCGACCGATTTGTTTTGATGCCGTTCCAACAAAAATCGCCTGGTCTGGTGTCAAAGAAGTTGTTGTACCAGTTTTTAAGGACCTCTTGGTGCACTGGGAAATGTTCGAAAAGAATGCCACAATCAATGAGGAACTCTACATTGCCCAATTACACCGCGTGAATGATGCTACTCGATTGAAAAGACTTGATCGATATGGTCAAACCCTACTCCTTCATGCCAACGCCAGGCCTCATGCTGCACAAATCGGCAAATCCGCACTCCAAGAGCTCGAATGGGAGGTCCTTCAGCATTCGTCGTATTCTCCGGACCTTACACCGACCGATTACCTTCTTTTCCACTCCTTGTTAAACCATATGAAGGGGGTTATTTTTGATAACAAAGAGATCCTTAAAAAATGGCTCAACAAATACTTTGACACCAGATCAGACGAATTTTTGCAGAACGGCATCAACAAATGGGTCGAGAGGTGGGAAGAAGTTGTGAAAAGCAATGGCGAATATGTAATTGATGAACTTATTGATATAATTATTGTTTTTTGTTTAAATAGAAATCTTTATTAAAAAAGCTACGAACATATTCCGCAACTTAATATTTACTACCCAAAAGTTACTAATAGTGCATCTTGGCGAGATTGATTTATCAAATTCAATAACTAATAATATTTGTAATTAATGTGTATGAGTTTCAATAAGTCTATTTGCCTTATTTTAAACAGCGCCCTATATGTAAGGTAATGTTTCGATTTTTAAAAGGGCATAGCGTGCATTACATAATAAAGGGGAAACATTAATATTTCAAAGTTTCTTTGTGAATTAATTATTATTCGAAAAGAATATTGAACTTACCATGATAATTCGGAGAAGAATAAAACCTGTGCTCGCCGCAACATCAACAGCAGCAAAGACGGCTAAGAGTAAGACCGTTCTTAATGAAACACCTCCCTACAGGAATATTTACATTCACTATTGTGGATAATTTATCAATTAAAGATAATGCAATAGCTTTCTTTACGAATTTTATTATATGACTATTTTCATACATTTTAATTGTTTTCAATACGAATTAGATTGAGCTTTATTTTTAAATGAAACCAAATCCAATTTTCAATTCGCTCACACATTTAGGATAATTTTAAGACATTTAGAATGATGATAGAGACATCGTTCCTATCAATTCTAGGACAGCAATAACATTAAGCAATGGTTATAAAACAAATAATCGAATCACTAATAACACTAATAACATTTTCATGACACCGAATATAATGCATGTAATTATTAACCCTTGCGCGTAATTAATGCTGTGAAGTTTTGTACAAAAGATTTCTAATAATTAAAAACATTACAGAGGAAGGAATTTATCACAAAATATGTTAGAAATGCAATAAAAGGCATCTTATTTCTAACTTAATACACATTAAATGAAGAATAAACTGCTAAATTTTATAAATGGTTCACAAATATTATATTTATTGTATATTAATGTGTACATTGTAAACAACATAATATATATGTGTGTGTATATATATATATATATATATATATATATATATATATATATATATTAAATGAGACAAAAACAACGATTAATTATCTTCCTAAGAAAATAAAAAATGATATATTTTTGTTGTTTTAACAAATCTTTAATTTAATGTTGTTTCATTTTTCCAATTAAGATATGTATTTCCATTAAATCACACGATTCATCCTAGCTATAAATTGAAGTTTTAAAAATAATATAATTAGTAAAACTAAAAATATTAAAATATTTGAACGGGAAAACACAAGCAAAAAAAATAAAACTCGCAATCCTAATCAGATTATTATTTAAAAGGGAAATATTTTTTAAATGAAAATATAAACTACTTTTAAAGGAGGCAATACACATATTAAAAAGAAATTTCATTAAGTACTACAAGAATTTAAAGAAATCCCTACTTAATTAATTGACTGTTATATTTAAAGAGAAACTATTATTTTAGAAAATCCTAATCGTCTTAAAAGAAAAAGCAGAAAATTAAAATATTTTTAACTAATGAAAATTATTATAAAATAATGAAGGCTCGTTTATTAAATTAAACATCTGAATAAAATTTAAATTTAGTCTGGTATATAAAATTCAAGTGACAAATAATTAAATCGCTTAAAAGAATGTGATTCCTCTACTAAAGTGGCATTTAACGTAAGGAAATTTGTAACACACATATACTATAAGAAAATACTGATAACAAAATAAAATAACAATAGCATAAAAAATGATTATTAAATTAAGTATTTGTATAAAAAACTAAGTATCCCATGCATATAAAATCAAAGTGGAAAACAAAATGTTATTTCTCCACAAAAAAGGGATTTAATGTAATAGAAATTGTAACACATATAAATCATACAATAATTAAATTACTGGAAACAAGATCAAATGCACAAAAGTAATAAGTGAGGAGACACATAAATTAGATTAGTATTTGTCAAGATAGATTATAAAACAAGGCGGTTCAAACATACAAAGAATTCCATTCAACTTTTTCAGTTAGGCAAGCCTAACGTTCGCATTGTTAATGAGATTATTTGTTTATGGTTATAGCTCCAATTCTCTTTCTTCTTCAAGTCCGTTGATCTGGCTAGAAATGTTGTGTTAAAATGAATTCTCTTCAACTTTGCATTTTGTGTCGACAGTTGTTGAAACTTTGAATGATCCGGCGTTGTCATACGCTGAAATAAACTGTATTTTAACACTCCCGAGCAAAGAATTAGGTACAGTTTTAAATCGCATATCTATATTACTATGTGAAGTGCTGTTGTTGAACTAGCATACTTCCTTGTAAGTAACCTAATATATTAAGAACCTAATATATTACCACCAGAGATTTCACTTCACTTAGATTACATTACGACATATTCAACATGCCCCAGCCACCTTTAGTGAATGTGACGGATCTTCAATTAAGTCAGAATTCGAATTCACTATCTTCCGATAATGAGAATGATGTCCTAATTAATCAGGCTCTGCCATCAATTTAATCAATCCATCTACCTTTAGTGTGAACAGTGTGCTAACATATTATATAAAAGAGTATATATGTGTCCACAATGAGTTTTTTATTTGATGATTCTATTGCTATTTAAATAATGAGCAAGCGCCAGCATATGCTCTGTATCTACCAATTCTATAGAAATTGTCTGGAAGGATCGGAGTAATTTTAAAGCTGGGAGCAAGCAGCGAACCCCCGATTCCTGAGGTATCACTTCACTTGGAAGATATTGCGACCACGATCTATTTAACATACTCCATTTGCCTTTAATTGAACACCATGGATCTTTGGTTGAGTCAGAACTCCATCTCACTACTTTTTGACAGTAAGAATGACATCCTATCCATATCGCGGCCTTTTACTTAAATAGTCAATTTCCGGTTGTTTTCAGGATCATAATATCCACCAATTTATGTGCAATTGAAAAGTAACTAAGAATCGTATTATATACCATTGCTTATTAGGTTTGAAATTTTGTGGGAAAGTAAATTAATCATCTCACTCTGTAAAAAATTGTATTTACGGCTGAAAAAACACAAACTGTCTTGGGATAAAAAAGACCCCCTAGACCCCCAATTAATTAAGAGCCTCCCAATGAAATTTAGAATGAATTTCACTGAATCACTAATCTTTGAAGATCTTAATTATTAGAAAATGGGAACAATATTTTCTAATAATTAAGATCTTCAAAGTGTAGTGCAAAGAATTATCCAATGTTAAGAATTTAGTTTTATTCGTTATATCTGTCAAACATTCATATGCTTATATTTAGCCGAGCTGGCAGCCGAATGGTTAGCGCTCTTGCCTTCGGTTCAACAGTTCGTAGGTTTAAATACCACCTTGGGCATGGATGTTTGTAGTGGTTCGGAATCCACTTTAAACTGTAGGTCCCGGTCTAATCAGCCCTCGTATGCGAAAAATGACTGTTAAGCGACAAATAAACCAAACCTGTGCTTATATTTAATTACTATCATAATCTTAATGCCATAACATTACATCAGCGGAATATTTTAAATATCACTAAAAGTACAATGTAAATGGTTTGAATAGCCCTCACAGTTAAATTAGAGTACATTCCTCACAGAATTTTCAAGAGAATCTAATCTGTAAATTTACTTTTATTATGTTTTATTATATTTAAAAACAATAACATAATCCCTCGAGTACATTCATCATAGTATTAAAATTGCTTCTCCTCAGAATTTTATGAAGTCGTTACCAAAGAGATCGGCTTTTGCTCTTGCCTCTATTTAATTTTCAAACCCATGAACTCTTGAGTTTGGTATTTCGAAAGCGTCATGAAAGATTAAGTTTGACTGCAATCCATTGATATCATCTTAATTTCTCTAGTAAAATGAAGACATAAATTTCTGCACTCACATCTGATCGGGCTTGCTTAATCGCGAATGCCATCCACCACCAACTGAGAATGAAGATCCCAACGAAGACAATGCTCAAGATTAATGTCATTCTGGCAGCATCCAGTTCTCCTGAAATGATTGGTCTCAAAAGTTAGAATAAATATATAAAAAATTATATAATTTTAATTTTAATTCAAAACTGTGAATTGGAATAGTATTCACAATGTTTTAATGCACCAAAACCTTCAAATTGTATCACAGATTTAAATGCTTACTGCTGAAGTAGCGGACATCCTCTCGAAAAGCTAAAAGAGTCCTCTGCGCTTGCTCAGTGAGCATAGGGGGCTTTTGCCTCTGCCCAGACGCACTTCCCCCTGCACCCCTGGAGGGCATGGACACACTCTCTCTGAACCAAGTGTTGAGGATGACCTGAAGAAAGTTGGCTTCCTTGTCCACCTGGTGGAGACGGCTTCCCAGTATGATGAGAGCGACGAATGACAAACCCTACATGTAAAAAAATACAGTGTTATAAGCTTAAGCTCTCCAAATTTGAACTTAATAAAACAAAATGTATTAAAAATGTCCATGAGTTATTTAAAAAAATGTTTTGTTGCTGTTACTATAAGGCCATGGTAGCTCAGTGGTTGGAACATCAGCCTTCCATCCGAATGGTTTCATTCCCAATGCCACCAAAGACCCACCGAGTACATGCGATATACGTGCTCATTTAATCTGTGGAATCGATATCCTGTGGTTGGTATTTGAGTAGTTGTCATGGGTGTAAAGGTCTGGAGAAAATTTCCTCCCTCTCCAGATCAATGTCAAAACTGAAGGAGCGAATCCTCTAGTGGGGCCATCTATCGGAGGAGTTTTGTGCAAAGTCGTTCTTTTACCTTTGTTGTGCTCTAGTTAAATGAAAGACGCAGCCTACTGACTTTAAATCTCATTGCAAATGGCATAGTGAAATTGGCTTGTCCAAATGCCGTAAGGAACAAGAGCATACATTAAAATTATTTTCAGAATGAAGATGGTATTTTGGTCCTATTATTCAAGTACACTGAATATTTCAATCAAATTTCAGAAATATTTGAACATTATACATATTGAAAGAAGAAATTCAGTATCTCTCTCCTGCGTCATCGTGTCCAGATGATCAGATCATGTTCTGGTGAATAAAAGCACCTGGATTTGAATATACATGCTCGTTAAGTCAGTGGAATAGAAAATTCTGTGGTTGTTTGTTGACCAGATACCATGGGTGTAATGGTTTGGGAGGAAATTTCCTCCCCCTCCAGATCAAAGTCAAAATTGAGGAGTGGATCCTCTCGTGGTGCCATCTATCGCAGGAGCCTTTGAGAAAAGACGTGCTTTCACCTTTGTGGTAATCTGATTAAACGGAAGGCGCACCCTTCTGACTTCATTTCGAATAGTCGTCGACTAGTGAACTTGACTTGTCCAATGTCATAAGTAACAACACAACAGAAATTTCACAAATAATTAATAATGACTTTTGCATGATAATCAAGACAGGAGAATAATTTTCAAAGCATGTGTTGAGACCAGGAGTAAAAGGCCGCTTAACAACACAGTTTGCTAACAATAGAAAATAATATAATTAGTTATAAATACTTAGTAGTTGTTATAATTGCAAACTATATATTTGTAGTCATTACTTTGATAACCACTCTAAATTAAAGAGTTGGGTTTTAATACTTCCTTTTTATACACCAAAAAATTATCAAAATTTGGAACCAATTTATTGCGGAACAGAATGTGATTAAGTATTTTCAAACTCTGGTTGTCAAAATAATTTTTAATGGACCGTTAATTCATTTTTGTAAGAAAATTGAGCAACGAAATTTTTAACCGCATGTTCCAAAGCATAAAAAAATAATAATAATTGAAATAATTTTTAATTTTATAAAATAAAATGATTATTTCTATAAAATTTAGCATTTTTTAAAAAAATTTAACTGTATATTAGGTGACGATATAAAATTATTTGGTATCAATTTGTTAGAATTTGAGCCAGATTTCCAAGTCGATGTGATTTTACTCTTGTATTTTTATTTCATCAAAGTTAAATTGAAGTTTAAAAAAAATGGAATGTTTAATCTTCTTATGGAAAACTTATCAAAACAGACTAATTATTATTGAAATAGATTTATTTTCAGAGCAATCGCTGATAAATAATCCTAGAATTGAGTCATTTTCATATATAGATATTCCCATCATCATGGAGGGGGAGATCTCATCTTTCTTGCAGTTTCTGAACCTGCATACGATGGTCACTCTGAAATTTTTGAGATACAACTAGGTTTTTAAAGCTATACTTACAAAATTTTAGATGTGTTCAAAGTAGTCTTCTCCAGCATCAATACTCTTTTGTAGACAAATTTTCCACAGATTAGCTCAAGCCATTCATTTCTTGGAAATGATGAAAAAAAAATGCATTTATAGTCACATCAATCTTTTCTTATGAATGAAAACAACGTCCGCGTAAGTTTTTTTTTAGTTAAAGAATAACCAAAAGTCGCATATATAGCTAGATCAGGTGAATACGGCGGATGTTCGATCACTTTAATTTGTTTTTGTTTAAGAAACTCAACTGTTTATCCGGCTGTAAGTGAAGATGCATTCTTATTGTGAAGCATTAGTCCCCTAACATTCAGTTTTGTAGAATTTCCGGAAGACAATTAGTTTAGACCAGTTTGCTGTTACTGTCTTCTGTCCTTCCAACTTGAGGGCTTTGACCAATCCCGTTCTTCTGGAGAAAACGGCATACATCACTTTTTTCAGTGCGCGTTATTTTTTCACCATTGTCGGTGTGGGATCATCTTCAAAGACCCATACTTTGCTTTCTTGACGTGTTGGAACGTCAAAAAGAGGTATGTACGTTTCATCACCTGTTAAAATTTTAGAAATGATGCGGTGGCCACCATCATTTAGCAATTTAAGAGTTTCTTTACTGATTTTGACACGCTCCTCTTTTTGGTGCTCAGTTAGATTATGGAAAATCCACACAACGGCAAAGTACTTTTTTCATATGTAATTCTTCATGAATGATTTTGTGTATGGCTGCGGATCCAATGTTAAGTTCCTTCTGTATCATTTGATAGGTACAGCGATTATCTTCTATTAACATTTTTCGCATGGCGGACACATTATCCGGGATTACTGCCTTCCTGTGTGTTCTTCACCCTGAAGAAAATGGCGAACTCTTCTAAATTCTCTAAACCATCTGAATACAGTAGCACGAACTGGAGATTCATCACCAAATGCTAACTGCAACCTTGAACGCATTCCTCTTGATTTAATCCTGCTTTAATATCGTAGAAAATCATAGCGCGAAAATGTTCTCCCGTCAACTCCATTTTCTCTTCTGTTGAAAATTTATTCTACGTTAAATAAGTTGAAGTAAGTCAGTAAAAAATCGTCTTCTGTGTTAAAATACTTTGTATTCTAAAATTAAACCGTTATTTTTATTTTGTAAATTCTCGTCTGTGCGTATCTCAATAATTTTAGAGTAACCCTCGTATTTCATTTATTTTGTGTGCATCGTTTATTTTCGTTATTTTGAATCGTCCAGAAAGTTGGGGTGAGCGACACAAACTTTCATGGTGTCAGTCATATATATTAGAATGGATATTGCAGTTTAATTTCGTGCGAAAGAATTACTTCATAGAATAATTTATTAACAAATAAAAAATTTCAAAATATGTTTTAATATTTTAAATTTTTATTTGGGTTCTTCCTTTTACAGTATAATTAACAAACATCGTCATTTTATTAAACGAAATGCACGTAACACAGTTAAATATATCATCAAAATTTTTGGGATTTGAATCTCACATCATTTATACCTTAAATTAACTGCAATATATTTTTAATTCAATAACCTAATATCCCCCATGATAATATTTAAATACCATGATAACCATGATTATATTTAAATATTATTCATTCTACTTTAAATTATTTAATATAGCTTGAATTAAAGTAATAAAAATGAAGGGAAGAAAGGTCACATAATTATTCATGGTTGATGGAACATTCGAATAAATACTAGATGATAATTATCCCAACTTTTAAATCGCCTGCAGATGAAAAAGATTCTAATTAGATTGAAATCCCATTCTGTGGAGGTGCCGAAGCCTTGCAGAAGCTTGTTCGAAGAGCATGGAAGATAAATGAATGAGTTTTCTCTTAGCAACTAAATAATTAAGAATCCCTTTAGGTTGTGCTGAACCAATTAGAATATTCATATCAAAAAGAATTTGCATTAATTATACGCCTGATCTGTCATTAAGATTTTGTGCCGAATTTCATTTCCTTTTAATCGAGATGGCTTCGTGCTACTCTGGGTCCAGGAATAGGAGGCACGTAAGATGAAAACTTTATCATTGACTGTTTAGTACACATTAAACATTTCTGTTTTTTATATTTAAAGAAATATTCGAATCATCAAATTCGAATATACCTTATTTCACATAGTATCTGCCTTAGTACTTACTTAGAATTTTATAAAAAGCTATTAAAAGTTTATTCCTTAGAGATACATTCGGAAATAATATCCAGTGAGTTTGAATTAGTGATAAGAGTAATTCAAACTGACTAGTTATTACTTAAGAAGGAATTAACTCCCAGATAAGATTATCTATGAGTAGAATAAAATTAATTAGGATCTAGATTAAATAATAAAATATGTAAATTTTATTAAATTTTAAAACAATTTATAATAAATTTACATATTTTATTATCTTTTAATAAATGTAACAAACTTGAATAAATTAAAAGCTTAAATTTTTCATTAAATTTAATAATCTAAAATTGAATAAAATTTGCAAAATTGAAATCTAGTTAAATTTGCTTTTGAAAAAAAAAATAATAAAAATAATAAAAAGAGATAATTATCTTAACGAATCAACTGCTTTAGTGAAAACTATTCCTGATATTTCAAAGACAATTTTTCAACGAAGAAACATGGCATTACAAAAGATAATATTTTTGAAAATAGTTATGATTTTTTTTTCTTGTATCTGGAAAATCTATTTATTTATAGTTAGAGCCATTGTAATATATTTTTAACTTAAATTGTTCTTGATAGATCAAGTTCATTTATGTGAAATAATCGCATTTATATACATTCTTAACTCATTTATAACCTTAATTTAATTTTGAAATAGGTGTTTGTCGAGAGTTTTTTTTTTTTTCTTTAAGAACATTTCTTTCAGGTTGTCAATTCGTTTTAATATTTTTTTTTTTAAAAAATGCTTCTTTTTATCATTTTTGTGAGGATAAAAACATTCCTACGATTTATCCCAGTATAAATCGTTTTGAACTGACAGAAAAAAGACAAGAACTTCGATCGTCAGTTACCCTATACAAACTCCTATTAGATAAAACACTTAGATTTATATGACTTATATAGCAAATTCAAAGAAATGTGATAAAATTAAGTGAGTTAGTATTCATATGTGTCGATAGTATTAGGCAAGAACAGTAGTAGAACCAGGTAGGCTTGTAGTTAGGGCATCGGCATTCAATCCGGAAGGGTGGGGCTCGATTCCCAATGTCGCTAAAGATCCCCCGAGTACATGCGATATATGTGCTCATTAAATCTGTGGAATCGAAAGTCCTATGATCGGTGGCTAAGCAGTCACCATGGGTGTAAAGATCTGAAGAAAATCTCCGCCTCCTCCGCCAGATTAAAATCGAAATTAAGGGTACGGCTCCTCTGATGTTGCCATCTATCGGAGGAGTCTTTCAACAAAGACGTACTCTCACCTTCATGGTGCTCTGATTAAACGAAAGACGCAGTCTACTGACTTAAATTCACGCACTGACGGGAAAAGCGAGATTGGCTTGTTCAAGTGTTATAAGTAACAACAACAACAATAATAGCTCATAAATTTTGTAAATGTTTCAATATTCATTTTATTTAAAACGTGTTGAAATTAGAATGCAACAATGAATCACTTAAAGTATTAAATTTATGTAGATTAAATTGGACACCGAGAAATCCTTCTCTACAGTATTTGAGAAATCTATATTCTACTTCAAACTGAATCTTAGTGATTTTCAATTCAATATTACGTCGTTTACCATTTAAGGAATTTTTCCATTTTGAGCGAAATATTTGTAGCAGCTCCTCAGTTCATCTTAATACGGTTAAAAAACAGAAAACAGCAAATCGTACTAGAAAATTCGAAATCATTACATTAATAAAGCAATAAGTGAAGGAAAATTTTTGCTAAAGTAAGAATCGAGAATTTCAATGATCTAAAAACATGTAATTGAAATTAATATATTTTTAATAATACAAATTAATGCATGGTTATTTTTACTGAGTAATAAATTTTAACTTTCGATTACTCTTTAACTTTACGATTACTTAACTTAGTTTTACCAATAATGTTTTTTTTTATTTTTTAAAAAGACTAAAAAAACTAAGTAACCATTGTTTGTATTTTATTGAAATATAATAAGAACAAATCTCTATTTTTTAATAATATACAGCACTACAGTGTGTCACAAAAGTGATGGGACACTTGTGCTTTACAAAAGGAAACTGTAGTAAAATAAATTTTAAATGCATGTACAAATTTTTTGTGGGTGTGTTTCATACTTAAATTTAGTAACAATTATTACATAAGATACATTTTGTCAAAATATTAAAGTAATAATTAAATAAAAATACAATTGTTTAGAACGGAGCAAAAAACAGCTCACCTAAGTGATGGGACACCGTTAGATATGCAACAAAAGTTGTCTGAAATAATAAAAATACTTTTTGGGTATTTTATTTTTCTTCTAAAGCAATTGGCAATAATTTATAAAATCGTCTGCAGTATTTCTTTAAAGATTGTTTTGGGATTTTTGTATTTTTTAGCTGTGTGCAGCCATGAATGCTAAATGAAAAGAAACTGCGCTTAAAATTCGAAAATTAGTTATTAATTTACATATTGAAAGTGGAAAATCTATTAGAGAAACTGCTGAAACAGTTAATTTGAGTCATTCAACAGTTTTCAATATCATTAAATGACATAAAAAGAATCATATGATTTAGAATAAAAGAAGACATGGCCGAGACCATCAAAACTATCCAATGGAATAGAGCGAATTGTCGTTCGAATTATTAAAAAAAATCCAAGAATGAGTGCTCCTAAAGTTGCTGCTGATTTACAAGCATTATATGGAGCAATTGTTAATCCTAAGACTATTACAAGAGTAATTCAATCTGCTGGATATCACGGTAGAGTAGCCAGGAAAAAATTCTTCGTAAGTGAAAAGAATAGAAAACTCAGACTGACTTTCGCAAAATCCAACATTTATAAAAATTCTGATTACTGGAATAAAGTTATATTTGCTGATGAGAGTAAATTTAAGATATTTAGTCCTGACTGTGTAGAATCTTGGTGTGGAGAAAACCGAGGGAAGAATTTCGTAAGCAGAACTCCTGGTGCCAACACTAAAACATGGTGGAGGAGTTATGGTATGGGGGTGTATGTCATCCGCTGAAGTTGGTAATTTTATTTTCATTGACAATAAAATGGATCCATACAAGTGTATTGACATTCTAAAGCAAAATTTGAAATCTTCAGCACGAAAAATTGAACCTTCATAACGATTTTAAATTCTACCAGGACAATGACCCCAAGCACTATGCTTGGAACATTAGACTCTGGCTGCTGTATAACTGTTCTGAAATAATAAAAACGCAATCATAATCAACAGATTAAATACCATAGAATATATCTGGCAAAAATTGGAATCAAGAATTCGCAAATACACTATTTCTTCAAAACAACAATTAAAATCGGTGCTTCTAGAAGAATGGAGTAAAATCACTCCAGAAATCACAAAAAAATTAGTCAAATCCATCCCAAGAAGATTAAAACATGTTTTAAAAATAAAAAGAAATCCAACAAAATATTAAAACCTCTTAAAAAGTAAAATTTTTGGATAAATATTTTATAGAAAAGTAGTGTCCCATCACTTATGTGAGTTTTTTTTTTTTTTTTTTTTTTTTTCCATTTTAAGCAATTGTATTTTTATTTAAGTAATATCTTAATATTTTGACAAAATGTATGCTATGTAATAATTGTTACTATATAACTTTAAATATGAAACACGCCCACAAAAAAAATTCGTACATGTGTTTATAATTAATTTTATTTTACAGTTTCCTTTTGTAAAGCACAAGTGTCCCATCACTTTTGTGAGAGATTGTATATATTCTTATAATTTTGTCAAATGAGATACAACAAAGATTACCTAAGCTTATTCATTTTTCAATAGCTATATTTTTTATTGAAAAATATGAGCTTACACTCAAGCTTGATTCTCATTATTAATGAATAATAAATTTGATAGAAGAATTATTACTGAATTTAAGACATCGTTTTCAGTAATAATTCTTCAAACACATTTATTATTAATTATGTTTTTACATTAGGATTATTTAGAAAACAATTTTTTAATATCTGGTTTATTAAATAATATTACATTTAAGGTTAATAAAAAGTCACTTGAAGTAAACTAACTATGTCATAAAACTTTTGAAAGTCTGTGCGTAGCAAAAGCAAAAGAAAAATAGTTTTACTTTCATTAATGAAAGAACGAAATAAATGACAATTCTTTTTTTCCCAATTTCTAATTACCGAGTGCCTAGTACTGAAAATATATATTTTGATATATATTATTATTTCTTTATTAACCATATATAAATGAAATGTTTTAATGTGTATGTGTTTAAGCTTTATTTTCTAAATATTATCTTACATGTACCATAAGAAATAACGTTGTCCATATGATTTTAAATTTTAGATTTTAAAATACACAGTTCATACAGAATTTTGCTTTAGTTTTAAGAAAACTGATTTAGAATTCAGCTAAAAAAACGTGTATGGTGATAGGCATTATACTGCTTCAGGTTACATTTAAAAATTTGACGCGTTTTTTTATATGATCTTCAGACTATCGCCAATAATTCCTCATAGAATTGCATTCTTAAAAAAGTGCAATATCGGATAAGTTTTTTTTAAGTTTAACTATATTATTTTTAATGTATTTCTCAATCAATTACTCATGCCACCCACACTGTCTAGTGGTTAGAGTGCCTGACTGCGAATAAGGAGGTCCTGGGTTCGAATCCAGTTCGGGCATGGATGTACTTCCTCTCTCTGTCTAGCCTGTCTTTGTCATTTCTTTGTATGAAAGGGTTATGAATGGGGTAGCCTACCCTATAAATACCTGGTGTGGAGTCAGATTTCCTCAGTACATACACATGACTTATATGTACTGAGGAAATCGGACTCCACACTAAAATATGGTTCATTTGTAAAGTGGAGTAGCGCACCCCATGATGCCAGTCTTGCTGGCACAAAACAACAAAAATTAATATCTCTCGAATCTAATAATTCACTTAACCTGTAACTTCACTTGGAATTTTTTTTTTTTGTATTTCCTATAAAAGAATGCATAGTATAAATATTAAATTTTAATCCTAAGCAGATGTAATAACAATATAATTAATTCACCAGAATATCTCTTAAAACCCAGAATCTAATTAGCGGTAGTCGTCTGGAAGACATTCTTTAGTCTCGAGTCATTGAATGGAATAATCGCCTTTTAACGAAACTGTCGACATAACTTCGATCATCATTTTCACTTTGAAACGTCGCGTGTCTCCTTACATTCTCTGAAAGGTGGAGATTATTTTTAGAATCATACAAGCAGCAAGGAGGAAAACGCTTCCTCCACCCTAAAGGTAGAACTCCTAAAATTAATCTCACTTCGAAACAATGGGTTCATCTCTTGCTACTGATGGAAAAGTTAGCGGACGATCGCCGAATCGAAAGCCATTCACTGATGGGTATTAGACCGAGACATGGGGAATGGCATTCTGGGAACGGTCAACCGTATCCAAGGTTTAGAACAGCATATAAATTAACTGGACTCACTGCGGTATCAAGACAAAAAACGAAATTATATGCAAGATAAGATAATCCGAATACATATTCTCATGTTATTAAGGAATAAAAATTAATTTATTTCTACAAGTATTTTTAGAATGAAAGAATCAACACAACTATGAATTCGGAATGGCCTTATTCTATGTATCTCCATTTAACTGGGAAATTTTATTATATAGTTCAAATAAATTTAAATCATGCTAGATTATATATTTTGCAGGTTAATCATAATATTTCCTATTAAACTGAAATTAATCATAATTATTTCAAAACTAAAATGGTATTTATCAATAACAATAACTATTATTAAATGTTATTGCTATTGATAAATAATAACAATGACATACATTTAAGGTTGTAGCGTAAGTTTTACATCCGAAAAGTATTTATTAAAGTTGAAAAAACGCACGAAAGCAGTACCTTTAGTGCGAATAATAATTATCACCCACAGATAAATGAATTTCTGCCAAAATTTTGATAGTTTTTCAAAGTTGTCAGCCCAGGAACTTGGTAGCCACAAGTAAAAAACAGATAAATTTCACTGCGGACGTTATGCCAGAAATAGAAAATAGCACCTGCAAAATGTAACTGCAAATATGAAAAAATTTAGAAGTCCGATGGAGATATGTCGGGTCTATATGGTGGATGTGAAAAATAAATCCTATTCCACCCCTTATAGAATCCAGCCAGTTAATGCAGGCACATTTAGTCTTGTATTCTTTTCATAGAAAAGTACTTACTTTTACCGATCTCTGGATTTGATAGTGACACCAATATGGATAGGCATCTCGCTACATACAGTGGTGGCCAAAATTGTGAACACTTTTGGAAATTTTTATGTTTTTGAACTTTGTATGCTTATAGAAAGCGTTACGTTTCACAAAATGCAAACTTGTATATACCATTTTAAAGAGAATTTATTACTGAATTCAATATAAAACACAAAATTCATTTATTTGCAATACAAAAAGAGTTAAACTATAATAGTTATCAATATACATTAGATAGGGATGAGTGCAGTAAATTATCAGTACTTAGTTGAGTACCCTTTATTTTTGATTACAGCTTCACATCGACGTTTCATTAAGCTGACAAGAGTTTTAAACTCTTCTTTCGTTATTACATGATGCCAGGAAACAACAATTATAGCCTCAATCAGTTCCCTTTCATTTGATGGGCCCCTCATTCGGACAAGAGTTTTCAAACGGTGCCACAAATTTTCGATACGATTGAGGTCAGGACTGTTTTCTAGCCATGACAACAATTTAATGCTCTTTGTACGAAACCACTTTTTCGATATTTTGGCCGTGTGGCAAGGCGCAGAATCCTGCTCAAAAATAAACGAACCATTGTTGGGAAAGAGATCTCTGATGGAAGGCAGAAGTTTTCGTTCTAGAATAGTGTCAATATATTTTCTGGCATTCAGTGTCCCATCGATGACATGAAGGGGACCAATACCATCTGCTGACATGCATGACCAAATCATAACACTAACTGGGTTCTTCACAGTTGCTTGAATGCAGTCAGGATGTAGCTCTTCTCTTATTCTGCGTCTTACATATTTTCGCCCATCACTACAGAATAACGATAGCTTAGTTTCATCACTCCATATAACTTGTGACCACGGATCATCTGTCCAATTAATGTGTTCCTTTGCCCACCGTAGTCTTTTTTTCGTTGCTAAAAATTAAGATAAGGCGAATTTCGTGGAGTTCTATCTCTCAGTCCAATATCTGTTAATCTTCTACTGATTGTTCTTGGACTGACAGAAACAACAGCATCATTCAAATCACTTCTGATGGCCGCTGATGACATTTTTCTATCTTGGAGACATAGTCTTTTTATTCTTCTGTCATCAATAGATGTGGTGCACCTTTTTCGGCCTTTTCCTTGTTTGTTTTTTATTCAGTTTGTCTCCTGATATCGTAAACAAAACTTTTAGACTCCAGATGTAGTCACTGAACCACCCACCTGTCTTGCAATTTCAGCATAGGTAACATCACTTTCTCGTAACACAATAATATTACATCTCTTTCTAGGTGTCCAATCTACTCTTTTATTTTATGCCATTGCTTCTTGACTAAATATTAAAAAGTTTTACAAAAATTCCAACTTGTAATTGCAGTGTATAAGAAACAGGTCCTCCTTCTACAGAACAAAGCAAAATAATGAATTGTTTCAAGTGTAAACATGATGTCAGCTTCTACTGGCAGTTACTAACAATTGATTGGTTCTGAGAACAAGAACAGTTATTGGCCAAGAAACCTAGACATTACAAGCCACTTCATAACTGTATTTTTTATTTATATTAAAGTACATATAACTTTTTTGTTTTGCAAATAATTGAATTTTGTGTTTTGTATTGAATTTAGTAATAAATTCTCTTTAAAATGATATGTACAAATTTGCATTATGCGAAACGTAACATTTTCTATAAGCATGCAAAGTTCAAAAACATAAAAATTTCCAAAAGTGTCTACAATTTTGGCCACCACTGTAGCTTATTGTTAGTGATTTGACCTCTTTCAAGGCTCTCTTTGTGTATAATACTTCAGCATTCCCACCACTTACAAAGGATGGTATTTCTGTTAGTCAAATTGCGCTTTATGATTCTACCTTAAGTAAACCATACGCCTTTGTGTTGTTGTAAATCCACTTTTCATCACAAGAGAATATCTGATCCAGGATTTTGATCTTGCATTGATATTTAAGTAGATTAGTGCAGGCCTGACACACGTCTGCCTTTATCTACTTGAGGCAATTTCTTTATCATGCGCCCAGTGATTGATTGATTAATTGATCTGTCATTGCATCCAGGGATTGATCTTGTACGTTCAATTATTGATATGCATAGCATACCTAATGGACATAGCACTAACGTCTAACTAATCAGCTAGCTCTCAAGTGTTTCAATACAAATTTTCTTCTACAGGTTCTCGTAAGTGGACCTTACTCACATCAGTAGGCCGGATAATGTGCTCTTGAATGTCATTGTTCTTGGTACTAAACTTCCAGTACCAAAACCTTCAAGGTGTCATATAATACAATTGTACGTCCTAACACTGTACAGCATGATTTGGTGACTTTCTATAGCTGACCTTTTGAATATAACTCGAAATAAATGATGGTTCTAATATGGTATCGTGATAATACCATTATGCTTCATAGTCTTCTTCCAATCATCTTTCATATATCAAATTCGTCAAATAAAATATTAAGGAATACGCTAACGTAAACTATTTGAACAGATGATATAGAGTGCGACAGAAAAGCTTTTTGATAATTTGATACCAGGACAATTCGACTATTAGCCTGTATGACAGTGCGACGTCCATTGATTCAATAATACAAATCAATAGTATTGAATCAATAAGATTTCACAAGATGGTTTCAATTATAGTCATACTTTGAAAATTTTAAAAACTCATAATTGGTTAATGAATGGTGATAACCAATCAAAATACAAAGCTGCTTTCATTGGAATCATTTTGTACTCAGTTTTGGATTATAACTATAAACAAATATGTAGAGAAAAAAAGATGTTGTTGTTACTTATGACACTTGAACAAGCCAAGCTCGCTATGACATTGCCTATGCGAATTTAAGTCAGAAGGGTGCATCTTTCGCTTAACCAGAGCACCACGAAGGTGAAAGTATGTCTTTGCTCTAAAACTCCTCTGATTAACAGTACCACCAGGGGATCCGCACCCTCAATTTTGACATTGATCTGGAGGGGCAGAAAATTTTCTCCATACCAATACAACCCCATGGTAGCTGCTCAACGAGTGACTATTGGACATTCGATTCCACAGATTTAATGAGCACTTATATCGCATATACTCGGTGGGTCTTTGGCGGTATTGGGAATCAAACCCTACTCTTCCGTACGGAAGGCCGATGCCCTAACCACTAAGCTACCACAGCTCGCAAAAAGATGTAGAGCAAGAAAATAAGTTTCTCTTTTTGGCTAAAGTAAAACACAAAACAGCTTACAGAAATGATTTTATTGAAAGATCTCTTTCTTGCCCCCCCCCCTTCTATCTCTCTCTCTGTTCTTCCACAGAAATTACTCATATCAATTCATTGAATTATATAGATACAATCAAATTTTGAACAATAAAACAGCACTACGCTTTTCTTCTTTTGGTTCGATTTCATAATATTTTAAACCAGTTTTTTAAGGAGGTTTATTTTTATCTCTTTTTTTCTCTTTTTTTAAACGCAAAACAAATTTATAATACCTTAAAACGGATGAATTTATAGCTCAGAATTTTCATACAAAATAGGACATTAGAAATGATTTCCATAGTTTGCTTTTATATTATAAAATAATATATTATTATTATTACATATTATTTTACAAAATATCTCTCTTTATAAACTGGCCAATGCTTTATTTGTTATTAGGACGGCCAGATGTGACTTTATTGAAGACGAAATCTTCTTTTAGTACAATAATCACAGCAGTGGCTTGTGTTTATAACCAAAATATTGCAAATAACTTCAAAGTTTAATTTCAAATAACGCACACACACACATGTACATGCTTAGACAAGAAATTTCTCAAAAAGAGGAAATGTTGAGTTAGACATAAAAAAAAATTCTTTATTTTTTCCATATGTATGAAGCTAAATATTGAATAAAAGTCTAATGGGCAATTATAATAATTATTATGTACACTTGTAAATCAGTTTTGCTAAAAACCCACAAGTAGAAATTCGTCTGAAGTTGATAATTATTTTTTCTTAGTATAAAAAATAAGAAAGACAAACACTTTAGATGATTACTTTAAGAAATATATAAACTGCTTATGAATATTATGTACTTGTTTTATATTCTGAATCAAGATATACATTGAAAAGTACAATTAATCAATTGGTTTGTGTTAAAATTATTAAACCAAACATTAGTTAAGTGTAAGTTAACCAGTCACATGTACCCAATCAAATTATTATTTTACGAACTGTGGAAGTTTATTGAAAATATAATTCAAAAAGAAGTTTTAAATAATTCAGAAATTGAAGGTTTACTATCAATAAAGAAAGCAGATAATTTCTTTCAAGAAAAATCACATTTGATTTCGATTCTATTTGACAGTATTGGTAAGTAATAACAGCAAAAAATTAAAACAAGAATATAAATAAACAGAGAGGTGGCAAATAGTGGTGGAAAACTGTTTTATAGTGGAGGTGAACTGACTCTCAAAGTATACTGAGTCTGCTTTAGTAAAAATGAATGGCGAATACACTCTCCCCGTTGGATTTTACTGAAACAGACTCAGTTAATGTTCCTGCTACTTTCATTTATGGATCAAAACATTTTAACAGTATAGTGTACATTTTCTGGTTTTGTTTAATATTAACTACCAAAATTTGTGAGTTCAAAACTAGCAATATTTTTAACTTCAGTTCTTCTGTCTGATCTTTTAAATTTATAAACTAACAATTCGGATTTCTGGTAATAAAAAATGTGAGTGGGAAAAAAGGAAGCTTACAATGAAGTAGAAAAGTTAGCATTTAATTATAAATAACAATGGGAAGAGCTTTATTATTCAGCACGTATGCAAACTATGCTTATACCATTGGAATACATCATTAAACGACATCACTCTGAAATAAACGAGCAAAAGTATGCAACAATAAAGGAAGAAACTCGACGTGCAGTGACTGCAAACTATAAAAATAAATCAAAACAGCGAACTCTGAAATCAATCCTTTCTCATACTCAAAGTCCTCAGAATTTTCAAAGGTAAAAAAGTTCTTCAATGAAGGTAGCTGAATCGTTTTGCGGAAATAGGGCGTAGGTGCCGTATAATCCATGATTCCATATATATATATATATATAT
Organism: Latrodectus elegans; assembly: GCA_030067965.1. Lineage (NCBI taxonomy): Eukaryota > Metazoa > Arthropoda > Arachnida > Araneae > Theridiidae > Latrodectus > Latrodectus elegans. The sequence goes on along the minus strand of CM057821.1, from coordinate 35,405,724 downwards.
ATATATATATATATATATATATATATATATATATATATATATTTTTTTTTTTTTTTTTGATGATGAAAGAAATGTTGCCAAAACAACGTATCGTGGCGAGCGCGATAACATATAAATACTAGGGTTACCATAATAGAATTTTCTGCTTAATTCTTATAGGTCTCCATATGTATGACGTAATAAAAATGAAGTTGCCGGATGCATAAAAAAAATCAGCCAAAATATCGCCAATATTAGATTTTGGCATTATGGATTATATGGCACCTGTGCCAGAAATAGCATGGGCTTCCAGACAAAAATATATTTGAATCAGAAATTATTTTAGTTAACCTTACAAAAATGAATCACTAATAATGGTGAATATGTTGAAGCATTTTTGATTAAAAGAAAGACTTTATTTTTCACTATCATGGTCTGTGATCATGTCTAAGATTAAGAGTTTTTATGTCGTTTTCAACCCCGTTTAAATTGAAAAGTCCTGAGTTAGACTATCAGAAAAGAAATGCAATATCATCTATTGACCCTAAAGTAATTTTTTCTTTCGTTCTAGTTGAGATCATGATTACTGTATTTAATTCTATTTTCAATCGTTTAAAATACCCATGACTTCAGATAACGTTTCATCTACGTCACAACGTATTGAGACGACGTTGTAAATCCGACTTGATGACGAATTTGCTGCCTTCTTTCAAATCGCATTATTTGAGCGACAGTAAATAAGGTGAAGTTTACCATCGAATGTCTGTGAGTCGTCGGTGATGAGAAAAATTCCAGTTATGATTTTTTTAACACTAATAAGGAAGTATATTTTTTTAAATTATAATTATTTCCATTAGTAATAGTTTTCAAAATCATAAAAATTGCTTGTTGTTTTAAATGACTAGTTTTCCAATCTTTTATTGCTTTCAAAATTGAACGTGTTGAAAATGGGGCAGAGGTAAAAGCTAAATGAAAAAGACAAGACAAAGCATACACTTTATTGTTTGCTTAAGTCGGTAAGGCTGATTTAAATGTTTTATGCTTAACGTTGAATTAATTAAAAATAATTAATGACTATCATATTAAACAATGTTGTTTGTTCTTTTGAAAACCAACCAAGATCTGAATTAAAATTTTAAGCAATATCGAACATTTTTTGTAAGACATTTCAAGAAATAAATTTTCCTGAGATTCCAGAGAAAAAATTTGTTGCTATAACTGTGGTGTGCATATCGACTGAACTTTATTTATTTTAGTTGCTGATATTTCTGTGTCTGGTTTCTGAACCTATTTATTGGATTTTATAATTTGGTTACGTTTTGGCGATAAAACTTTTGGACTTAACAACTGTTCTTAAAATGTTTCGTAATGTTTCAAATTTTTTATGTTTTACACATAATTCCGCAATTATTATAAAAAATAACATAAGTACAAAATTTTTATGCGATGATAGGTAAGAAGTTTACCTTATAACATATTAATAACATTCCCGATGATATGACGGATTTTTGTTTAAAATATATTTTGCAATTTTTGGTGTTGGGACTCACCATAATATGCTTTTAGGATCGCGCTCTTTGGAATCAATTCTATCGTAGCAGTTTGTACAGAGATGTACTGGTGCGTCATGTATTATTTCTTCTTTCACGTCTGCCTAAAATATCTTTCAGGCTCAGAACTCTGATAGTATTTGCTACTTAAATTACAAAATTTCTATTTCTTCTATATCATTATATATTTTTATCCTATTCTTCTTAATATTATTCTTATAATTATTTGGTAGTTTTCAGATTTCGATAATTATTGTTTATTTATTATCGAAAGCTGATAACGACCATTTTGTTCCTGAAAATATATTGGGTTGTTCGGAAAGTAATTTCGTTTTTCCCACCTGTATTAGTTTTTTGCTAGGAAAAACCAACCATCGTATGAATATGGAATCATGTTACAACCAGGTAGGTGGTAAGAGGTGCTGGACTAGAATTGACAGTAAACAATTCAAAAAAACTATTCATTCAGTCTACGTTTTTCATTTTCATGAAAACGAAATTACTTTCCGAACAACCCAATAAAATGTTATGAACTTTGTTATAAAATAAAGTGTTTCAATGTAACATGTTGGGTTTTACACTAGTTATAAATTTTTAATGTCTTTAATATATTTTATATCCCATTTTATAAATGAAACTAAGGAAATATTTTTCAAATTGTCACATACTCTCAAACACATTTTTAAAAATTCCATTATAATTAATCAAATATTCGAGGTACGAACTATATATGTGAATGTTTTATGGTTTACAGGTTTCTTATAAATATATAGGGAGAGCGTATTTGTGAATTATAACATATTTTCCCCAATAACATCCTAAAAACAATGCATTTATCAACTTACACAAAATTATTACAAGTGACACATAACGTGGCGTAAGTTCCACATGCCTTCCTGATAGACAGTATTCTTTGGACCATATGGTCGCGAGTTCAATCCCAGCCAAGGTAGAACAGCGAGAGAAGGATGTTGCTCTTCTGACTTCTGCATGCACATCTGTTAAGTTGGACGCTTCGGAGTTTTCCGGGTTTTCTTCTTTGCCACATGTGAATACGGCTCACAGTCTATGAAAATATCTATTACTATCTGATGGAAGGTAATAAACGTGATGGATAATAAGATGCCTGAAACTAATTTACGTGGTGGACATTGAAATCCTTAACAATAGTCTTAGGTCATTAGACTGTTCATTATATGTGACAAAAAGAGATAAGACCACACTGCTTATTGAGAAAAATTGTGGTTTTGATCCCAATTAATCTTGTACAATGGGAGATGGGTATTGTGTTTCTGCTTTCTGCATGTACATCTATTAAGGTGAGTGCTTGTTAGTTTTCTAGGTTTTCACTCTTGTGATGCATAAACGTGGACCATTATCTATACAAAGGCATTCCACAAGGCAATTTCTCAGTGGATATTAACATCAAATTTAAGCCGATAGGCTGTTTATTACTGTTTTCAAATATTTAAAATAAATATAATTTCGAAACTACTGAAAATTGGCATATAATTTTGCATTAAATGCATGTATACAAAAATCAAGATAGTGCTAATAAATAGTTAATATATATTATACAACTATTGTTGTGCTTGTAATATATATAAATTTTAAAAAATAAGAAAAATTAAGGAATATTTTAAGATGTTAATATATTTATTAAAAACACTCTCATATCAAATGAATGTTAGCAAAATCATTTTATGAGGTACTTCTAAATTTTACGTACATAAATAATGTGACAATATTTTCTATCCATTTCTTGTAAAAAATAACTGACATTTACAAACTAAGTTACTTGTACTAATCATTTAGAATGAATGAGAACTACCCAGAGTCCTTATCCATTACAAGTTCAACGAACCAAAACGTACATAAACTTTTCCAACTTCTTTTTTCGGTTCTTATTTAGAAACACTCAACTCTTAACTGACACATCCTGTTCTATTCTTAAGTGCCGGTGAGTTTAAATAACTGTAGTTCACACACACACACAAGCTCGTCAAATAATTTTTATTACTGATGCGTTTGAATAGTTTGATATGTATGACCATCTTTGGGCTTAAAATTCTGCGAGTGACATTTTCCAGTCGATTTTTTTTTAAGCGTTAGAATGGAATATGAATTTTAAGTATAGCTGCATATCTTGATATATTTTATAGTTCTTGTGGTGTCAGATTGCCCTCGGGTAATCCTGCGTATGTTTGTGGCAAAAACGTGAGTTTACTGTTAGTGATAAAGATACTCAAATTATGCAAAGGAGGTCTGAAATACTGTATGTAATAAAATTCAGATTTATATTTTTGATTTTCTGTAAATGAAAAAAATTATTTTTATAAAAAATTTAATTTGAGAAGATATATTTTAATATACTAAAGAGTCAATTTAAATTAAAATAAGAATTTAAATATGTTATTATTTCTAATTTTTTCCGAGATTGTAAGTGCGTATGTTAAATAAATAACTATAATAAAAATTAAAATAATATTAAATTAAATATTACAATAGGTAAAAGTTTATAAACAGGTGCCCCGTGATTCTTGGTGATTTTTTTTAAAGCCAAGATAGGTGCCAAAATGTGAGTAACAAAATGGCATCGTTAAGTCACGCTAGTTAAGGCGCTGAAAATACCAGAGCTACCAGAAATTACATTTTATCGCCAATTTTTTGTCAAACCAAGGGGGTACTCACTTTTATACTGAACTCCTAAAATAAAGTTAAATTAAAAAACTGAAATTAACAAAATTTTATCAACAAAATGAACCTCGACAATATTCTCAGACATTCGATTGTGAGCTTCCCCTTGTTTGCTGCCCCTCGAAAAAACGTGATTTGAAGGAGGGAGCGAATTCGTCTATAATTTCGACGGATTTAAGAAATCGTCTCAATATGACGTGACGTAGCTGAAACTGACGTTATGGATATTTTAAACCAATGAGAATGTAATAAAGTGGCGTATACAAGATCTCAATTGGAACGAAAATAACTACCACCTTATGCTTAAGAAAAATGAAACTTCATTAGATGGTATTTAACAATGAAATTCTATCTAAACAATTTTAAAACACTGACGAAGTGAGGCATGTTGAATAAACAAATTAGGAAAGCAATACTTTCTTTATCGAAAAATTGGAAAACATCCAAAGTCCATTGGAACAGAGGATTTGAAGTTTTAAAAGGATATTTATTATCAGATTAAGCAGAATTTAAGAAAACAATAATTCAATGCGTGCTATTAGACTGCCAGTTACCCCATGGAGTGCTGAATACTCAAAATCAATAACTTCCGACATAACACTTTCGATATCTTTTCACACATCATAATTAGATGAATCACAAAAGTAATTTGCTTATTCACTGATCAATGTGGTGTGCTGTAAACCGAGACGAAATTCACTGTAACATGCTCGACTTGAGGGTTATAATACATGAGTTATAAAGTAGTTTACTTTGAAGACAAATTTGTGGTTCAAGAAGTCCATAATAAAAAGCATCCCGAAATTACACAATTATTTAATCTGTAAGAATTTTAGTCATAATTATTACTATAATGATACATATTTGCACAAATATTTATTCATCGGCAATCATGAATAAATATATCATCGGCAATCATGAATAAATATATCATCGGCAATCATGAATAAATATATCATCGGCAATCATGAATAAATATATCATCGGCAATCATGAATAAATATAGGCAGTTAGAAGAACGTGATTATGAGATTTTATTAAATTATAGGTAAAAATATTCAGTGGAATATATGCCAGTAAAATTCTTATGAGTTTAAAAATATATAAAAATAAATTATGAGTGGAAGATGAGTAAAACTATACTTTTATAAAGTATTAATTACTGCTTTGTAAATGTAGTGACGTATTGTAGTAATAAATTGATGTAAAAGTGTAATGTCCGTAAAAATATAATTAACCGCGGTGACCTAGTTAATTAGGGTATAGGCATTCGTTATCGGAAAGTAGTGAGTCCGAATACAAATTTAATCGAAGATCCTTCGCGTTCGCAAAAGGCGACTGAGGCACATACTATTCAAATATGCTCTGGCCATTAGGTCCTCCAAATGAAATAGCTCAATGGTAAAAATTTTCAATCAGGTACCCTTTGATTCTTTGGCGATTGTTTAAGCCAAAGTGGCCGCTAAGCAAAAACTATGCAAGGATAAAATTACCAAGGTTATCAGAAATTTAATTTTATCACCAATATATATCTCCTAACTAATGGGTACTCGATTGTACACCGACCCCTAGCGCAGCTTGTCCTATTTTGGACCTCGAACCATAAAATCCAGCCAACTATGTGAAATAATTTCTCTGTGGGTGGCAAGCCAAATCTGGGGATCTTTTGCTTGGTCCCCGTTTTAAATTACGAATGCCCACTCGCTTGTTTATTTAAATTCCTTGCAGGCTAAGGGAAAAACCTTTCAACCTTTGATGCCTCTCGGTCTTGAATGTCCATAAGCTGGATTTCAGGCCCTTTATCATGATCCGCACGTATACATGTACTGGATTGGTGTATCAGTTCATCAAGTGAGATAAGACAACAACAAAAAGTGTAGTGCAATGATATTTCAACAAAAAGTAGACCACGCTAAAACTGCCGAAGCTCAATTTTTAACCAGAGCATAGTGCACCTGAGCAGAGAAAATAATTTAGTATATATCTTCAGTCTCCACAGTTCGAATCAAACAATAATTTTTTATTCGCTTTCATTTTGAAGACCTTGTTGATATTAAGTATTACCAAGAAAATAAGAAGACCTGCACACAACTACATAATCGAAAGTAGGCCATACATTCATGTATGCAAAGTAGACTTTAAGATCCAAGGTTTATAGAAATACAAATGATAAAAATTATTAAGCAATTGTAAAATATTAAATTACAAATTGTTTATATTGTTACACTAATTAATAATTTACATATTAGGTCATAATTTAATAAACTAAAGATTGATATAGAGTTACTTATTCGATAACATGCATGAAGTAATGAATTAAAATATCAAAACTTCTACTTTAATATTCAGCTACTTTTATTTACGTTTATTTTCAGCTTTTCTTTTCTTCTTTGAACACATACACATTTCTTTGAAGATAATATCAAACAGCCTTAATTATTTCCCATCAATCGAGTAGAGCAAGAAAAGTATTAATAATAGTTTTATATTAAGTATAATGTTAAGAGACAAAAGATATGAATTGTGCTTGTAGAATATTAAAGTTATGAATACATAATTTTTTAAAATTTATTTATATGAATAAATTTACAGATACTATTCAATGTTCATATAATAATTAATTCAAAATTTTATTGCTTATTCATAACAAAAATAATGCAACGGCATATATATTATTACTGCTATCAGAAAGAGAGAGAAAGAAAGTAAAATATATGAATATTTATTATCAAAAAATAATGAATAAAATAAACATTATATTTACTTAAATAGGAATGTAAATTTTTTATTTTATGTTTTAGTCATATCTCAGAGAATGAAAAGATTGATCACGCATTATTTTCATTAAGGTTTTACAAACTGCACACTGCTTAAAATAAGTTCGAACATATTTCCTTGAAACATAAAAGACAGTCGGTTCTTTTTTAAGATGAAAGACGCGGTCGAGCTAACCTCAAAACTTCAATTAGGCATCAAATACAAACAAAAGCTGCGATTTTTCATTTTCTTCGAAGAAACTATCAACTTCTGCAAAAGAAAGGGTTTGGCATCTAAAAGAAGAACACACGGTCCAGTAACTCTTACTTCACCATAGAGGGCGTGCGTGTTTGTTCCAGCAAAGCGCAATTATTCCATTTCACAGTTTAATATTTCATTTCAAAGTTTTCATAGGTGTGGAGATATGTATAGCGTTTTAAATAATTAAAAATATTATCCTCAGGAATTCTAAATGAATAGGTATAACACTAAGATATCAATGAAAATTAAATTAATCGATTAATGCAAAAGTGACGGGCTCAATAATCGATGTCCTGTAGTAAAAGTTCTATGCAGTTTCTCAGCCATATACATTTTCAATAATACACAAATGCATAAAAGTGAATATATACAATAAGTGATATTTGACCTAGGGATCTAAAAGTCTTTTAGAGTACCTCTAATAATTAAGCTTTCGAAATATATCTTTCACAACAATATAACGTTTTTTTTTTTTCTTATGTATTTTTTTTTCTTATGCTTTAAGAGTATAAATTATGATATTTCAGAAATTCGAATCAAAGTGGTCTGAATGATCTGAGATACTTTGTGATTGATCTTTTATTTAACAATGTCAAGACAACTGAGTTTTTAAAATTCATATCCTACTTTGTGTATATACCAAGAGATAAACTTTCTGAAGAGAATATTGTATTATGGAATATTTTGAGAGAGAACTATTTTAGAATCTATTTTTGTCTTTATTTTGATTTTTTTCTATGTAATCATATTTATAAAATATTTATAAAAAAAAAAGAAATTATATTTTAAATAAGTCTTTTTTTACTGTCAAATTATTAGATAAGCTGAATGTGCACAAAAACCCGAATTTATATGATGTATGAAAGTTTAAATTAATGCATATCCCTGATGTACTTTAAGAACAAAGTATCAGAGTAATTCAGCTGATAAAAATGAAAAATAATCGCTAAATATCAAAAAATATTAATAAATGTTAGAAGCTAATTTGAAATACTGTAGAACTCCAATATTCCGAATCATTTTCAGAATTTCAGAAGAGTAAATTAGAGTGAAGCTGAGAAGAAAAATATAAAGAAATAGAAAAAGTTCAAAAAAAAAAGTAAAAAAGAAAGGGAAAAGAAGGGAAGGAAAAAGTATGGTGTGTCACTTGAAAAATTCCGAAATATTCATTTCAAATTCCTGGACGTTCAGAAGTTTGTGCAGGAGACATATGAGATTTGATTCGGAATTAATTATTAGATTCCAAATTGCAAATGAGGATAAACTGGTTAAAGATGCCGAAGAAGATGACTTTAATGTCCAGGTTGAAGTACACAGGGGTCATCAGCTAGTACAACTTTTTAACTGATTTGAAATGGATGGAGCGGCAGATCATCCACTCCAATACAGTTTCTATGCAAATTGCAAAAACTTGCCAATTTTCACTGTCAAGTGGATGCCCGGAAACGGATGAAAGCGGTGAAAATATTTATTCTCACCAGCAAACAATGAGTTTCATTTGCAGCACTGTATATACATACTGTATTAATGAATAGCACTTGTAACATGCAAAAGTGCTTTTTTTTTTCTTATTCAATTAGTTAAAAGTTACTTTTCTTTAAAAACATGTAGTTTTTTTCTCTCATTTTTCAACATTCAATATTTAATTAAAATGCACCCTTTTTTTCAAAAAAATCTAATTATTCGAATATTTGCTTATCTGAATGAAGTTGGATCTCATTTGATTCGGATAACTGGAGTTTTATAGTGTGTGGGTTTTTATGGTATTTTTCCAAAGAAATTTTCCCAACAATCTAGTGTCTTAATTTGAAAATATTGGTAACAATTTAACTCTTAATTAAACGTTGAGTTAAGAGAAAGAGTTTTAATAAAATTAATATTCATTTCATAATATTAAAAAATGTTTTCAAAACATTGTATGTGATTAGTATAAAATATAGTGTGGTATTTTAACAATCCAACACGGAATTCCCTTTTTAAATAAATGAAAAAAATTTATTAAACATTGAGAGATAATTTTGATAAAATATGAATCATTATAATTGAGGAAAAAAGTAAATGCTTACAAATCCTATTGTATTCGTACATCTACTCTTCTCGTTTATATTTTATACATAAGGCACATAAATGTAAATTAATTCATTTAAGATTTATGTCGGTTTATTTTCTACAAATTGACATCATATGTGATTAAAATTCACAATACTTCTTAATGTATGCAAAGTTAATGCAATAACAATTTATCTACTATATATTTGATTTAAAGTAAAGCAAAAATTTTGGTTTTTGTACCTTTAAACTAAGTTACCTGCGTCATTAATTTTCCCCATTTCCATACTTTAGAATAGTTGAATTCATTTTAAGAGACATATTGAGACTAACAATTTCTTAGAATTCATCTAAATTCAAAGCACAAATAAGTGATCCACCAGATAGAAGCCTCATTTAACTCATTAATATGGGAAATAGTTCTTTTTAGCTACAAACAGGGCCGCAAGTAAATTTACGTCTGCTTAATCCGATACTAAATCGTTTGAGAGAGCACGCGAATTCTTTTTCTAAACGTAAATAATTCTCAAAAATGTCACCGAAATATTGTGCAAGTATCTTTATTTTGCAGGCGTTTGAGTTGTATATTTTATTGTGTGTGTGTGTGTGTGTGTGATTTTACATACAAATTGATTAATTAATATTCCAGTCTATTTCTATAGCAAATCAAATTTTTAGGTAAATTTAAATTTAAAAATTAGGTAAGAGAGATCCTATAAGAGAACTATTCAAACATAAAACTTTAAGGGCACAAATAAGTATGGTTATCTTTATTTTATTAAGGTGATGTGCAAGCTATCGTTACTAAATTAATCAAACAACAAAGTTTCAAATAAAAAGATAAAAATATGTGCTAAATTTTCTTTCCATATCCATTCTGATTCAAATTTTAAAGATGATATAATTTCATTTACTTTAAAAAACTTTAATTATAAAATTTTGTTTACTTTTTTCTAGTAATGTAAAAAATTTTCATAGAGTGTTCTTAGACGAAACAATAAGTATTATAAACATGCATAAATTGTTAAAATTATTGAAATGCACATTTTTACCGCAAAAAAAGATTAAAACATTTTTCATTTCTTTAAACTAGAAAATAAACTAAATACGATTGGTTATTTAAAAATGAATTCAGTTAATAAAACAATTGACTGAACAAATACTTATTTTTTCCAATAAAAGCAAACAAATTTTCTTTGCTAAAGAAATACTTACTTAAATAGAAACTTGTACAAAAGTAAACACGTTTTTTTTAATAATACTTATTTGTTTTTGTTTGCATTAGATTGAGCTGTCGGAAAATAGATTTACAGGCCAAATATTTCCTAAAATATAATTTTCTTTGCTGCTAAACAAGGAAGAAAGTCAAAGATTTATCGCATACTTGCTGAAGGTACCCGCTTCGCTGCATTTCCTGGCTCAATGAATTTACAGTTGACACATGACTTACTAGATGTTAAATTTGTTTAGGTCTAACAAGGGAAAATGCTTTCCTAAATTTCGGCAGTGTTTTTACGATATTTTTTACACAGCATACCAAAATAAATAAAATCTAAAAAAATTTTTAAAAAATCATTTCTGACTAAAGCTTTGGTTTAAACAGATAAACATGAAATTCTACAATATAGCATATAAAAGCATATACATTACGAAATTTATTTGAAAGTCTAATATGAATGAATTGAAAAGAGAAACGCTAAGTTAATGCAATGAAGACAAAACCAAAACTTAAACTTACATTAGTTATTTTTATAAAGCATATTAAAATGAGCAAAAGCCCAAAAACAATTTTGACTTCAGCTTTAGCTTAAACCTGAAAACATGAAATTCTACAGTTTAACATATGAAAATGTATGCATTATATAAAAATTTAATTAATAACGTCTCAGGGACGTGGTAGCTTAGTGTTTAGGGTACCGGGTTCGATTCCCAATGTCGTATAAGACCCACCGAGTAAATGCGATATACGTGCTCGTTAAGTCTGTGGAATCGAAAGTCCTGTGGTTGGTCGTTGAGCAGTAACCATGTGTGTAATGGTGTGGAGAAAATTTCCTCCCCCTTCAGATCAATGTCAAAATTGAGGGAGCGGATCTTCTGGTGGTGCCATCTATCAGAGGATTTAAAAAAGAGCAAAGACGTACTTTCACCTTCATGGTGCTCTGATTAAAACGAAAGACATTCCTTATGGACTTAAATTCGCATTGCCAAGACATAGCCAGCGTGGCTTGTCCAAGTGTCATAAAAAACAACAACGTCTCAATAAATTATTTTGATTATCTAAGAAATATTTTATGAAAAGAATGGTAAAATTATCCTAAATAATATTAAGGAAAAATGATCAATGAAATCATACCCAAAACATGTTAATTAAAATACGTAAATTCAAAATTTAATAGATTATGTTTAATTTTATTTAAATTAAAATTTCAATCCATAAAATAAAAGCAAATACATTCTTAAGAAATTAAATTTTAAAAAGTATGTGTTTTTTAATATAATTTTAAAGAAGCAAATACTTATTGGATATTTTTGTATTGAAATCAACGCTTTTTATTTTGTCTATGGATAACGTTATTTGCAACTAATTTTTTATCAATAATTAATTTCAAATTAATATTCCTAAAATTACTTTATTGATTAATATAAATAACTTTTTTTAAATTTAAATATCATTTCTATAGTATTACCTTAATATTAACACAAAAAAAAACTTCTGCAATTTTGAAAATATTCAATTCAGAAAGTTTGGGGACATCAGACCATTTTACATTTTTTTATTCTTCTAGTAAAAGTTAAGAATAAATTCCACAATGTTAAGCAGTTTTCGATTAAACTCTAAAACACTTCCAAAAATAAATAATTTGTTCTTCTACGATCAAATCTATTAAAAAAAATTCGTTATTTTTTAATGAAATTAATTCCATTTTTTATAAACGCTTATGCAAGTATATACTATTGCAACTCAAATTTACCGTGAAAATGATACAAATTGTGTTGGTACAAAGTCTCGTGAAAATGATACAAATTGTGTTGGTTATTGCCAAATATATAAACTTTAAAAAAACTCTCTAAACTTAAAGAAATTTTTATTCTCTGAATTATTTCATTTTTTAAAAATAAAAGAGGTTTTTTTTATTTATTTTTTATTTTAAAATAGAGTTAGAAGTACAGTTTTGTTTTAAAATAGAAGATTAATGTCAGTTTTAAACATAGAAAATATCAGAAGAAAAAAACAATTAAAATAGAGGAAAACGCAAAACGATAACGCTTAAAGCAATTCAGCAGAATTTTTAGATACTTAGAAAATTATAAATAATAGGCTCTGAATATTCAAATGCTTCAAAAAACTAATTGGCAATATTATATTTGGTTTGTTTATCGCCTTATTCCACGAAGGTTAAGCCGAGTCCAAACATTTAAAGTGAATTCTGATCGTTACAAATATCTACTTCCAAGGTTGGAAATATTAAAGATTCAATAAAAATATTTAATTTAAATTAGTAATAAAGTTTGTTATATTTTATATTAACTTTCCTGGTTAATTTAAAAAGTAACCGATTAATTTTAAATTAATTATGAAAATTAAATATTCATTCTTTTTCCCGTTTAGAATGGTAGTTTAGCATATTTGTTCTTTACTGTCATCTTCCAACAACAATGGATCATTAACATTTTAGCAAAATAATTTTCCATAAAACTAACAAAAATATACGTAAACAAATTTCAGAGAGAATTTGTGTACTTCTTTTATTCCCACAAAAGAACAATTTTTAGAAGTTTTTTTTAGAGGTCATTTCTCTATTTATAGAATAAGTTGAATATTCTAAAAAAAATTAACAAAAAATTTCATTTTTCAATTAAAATTGCTTTTAAGTAGCTTAACATTTATCTTCTCAAATTTCTAAGCAGATATATTCTATTTCGTTTATTCTCAATTTACATTAATCTTCTTTTTGTAATAAATCCGTTCTTAGATAAAAATCTGCTTATACAATTCCTATTTTTTATTATTATTCAAAAGGATGCATTAATTCTACTAAACTTGAATTAATCATATTAAAAAAAATACTACAACATCCAAAAAATAACTTCTTTAACATCTTTAAGGAGTTTAAATGTAAGAAAAAAATCCCGCGAAACATTGTTACCAAACTCTTAAAAATCCTACGGTACACGCTCTTCAAGAAACACTTGGCGGACGCTTATTTTCTTTGACGTATTCTTACTTTAAGTACTGATATTTTTTTTTCTCTCCCTTCTTCCACGTAAAGGCAAAACCGGTAAACTTGAAAGTTCATTCCGTAAGAGTGGAGAAAAAAAGTTCCATCTTTTGTAATGTCAAAAACATGGTAAAAAGCTTCTGGAATGAAAGCTTCGGGGTTTTTTTGAAGTTTTTACACATTGACTCGTTCTTTATATCTTCAAGGAATGAAATGCATTCGTCGACTGCTTAATGAGTTTTTAGAATTTTTCTATGATATTTTGATGGAATCTTTTATGAATCTATCTTTTCATGAATATAATGTCATGTCGAAAATTCATAATATACAACTATGAGTTGAGTAACATAATTTTGAATCGTTACTTTCCTCTAGGCTGTAAGATCCTTATTTAGTTCTTTAATGACGATCTTTTTGTGTGTCTTTTATCTAGGATATTTCAAATAATCGAAATTTCCATTCCAACATATTACGGTTTAGTTTAGTACGTTAATATGATTTGAGATTTAATGCTAAATATGTGATTAGAATAAACTTACAAGTGTTAAATAATGTTATATGTCAATAATTTTTACAGCGTACTGATATTTTAATCATGCGATTTGAAATAGCGAATATTTATTTGGGGAACGAGGGACTATGTTTATAATTTTTAATTAGTTTTAATAATCATCAGGTAATATTTTAAATATTTTCCTATTTATACATATTTTATACATGATATGTAAAATAAATAAAATTTTACTTATCATTTTCCTTTTAATATTGTAGTAAACAAAATGTTGTATAATTGCTCTAAAAACTGGAACACTAAATAAAAAGTATCATTTGTTTGTCTCAAAATTTAAGCATTTGTTATAAGATATAGAAGTATTTTCAAGTTATCTTTACTGTATATTTTTAAAAAAAAATTTAAACGACTCGATCTATTGTTATAAAATTGATTAAAATATATATGGTCAACATAAATTAAATAAAAAATCAAGTGCCAAAGTCGTTTCGAATTTGAATTCATTAAACAATTTTCTGGTGTTGCCATTAATTCCACAAAATTTATAGTATATCATATTGATAATTTGTGATAAAAGAACGATTATATATTATGTTATTGCATTTTTGAAGTATGTGTCGAATGTAAAAAAATTATGAAATATATCAGCTCACACTCTCATAAAACCTCATAATATTTTTCTTAATCTATAGAATTCTTTTCTTAGAGAATTTAAAACAAGAGTCAAACGACTAATTTGATTAAGAAAGTGTGCCTTTCATTTGTGTTTTATAAATGATGAATATTTTCTCAAACACTCAAATACCGACACTGAACTCACGAAAAAGGTACAATATAATTCAAAAAGGTTATATTTAAATGATTCATTAAAATTTTTGATTTTTTATATCGAAAATATAATGTAATCCTTATGGGTTTGAAAAAATGCCTGAATTGTTTATTGAAAGAAGATTCAATATTCAATTCTTTTTTAGTGTTTAAAGTTGTAATTATATTTGTTTTCCATGTTTCGTTTTGTTTACATAAGCGTTTATAGTACGAGTGATGAAGTTATTTTATCTTAAACATTGTAACCTTGATCTATAATAATTTGTTTACGATCAAAAGTCTATTTTCGAAAGAAATTGACCATGAGATGAAAGGCTGCAAATTTTATAATGAGATTAAAGGGTTGGCATAGTTTGAGATTTATTGACGTTTAAGAAATTTTTATCGCTCTAAATAGCCATTTACATTCGAATTTCACTTTAAATGACATAGGAATATGACACAGTTTAGAACTCATTATATTATACAGTTCATTAATTTTTATACTGTGGTTAATAAGCAAATTATTATATTTTAACTCTTTCCATTTGTAAATATATTTATTCCTAAGTTATCTATGCATTATCGATTCACATACATAAGTAACTTAGAAAAATATTTCACAATACAAATTGTTAAATTTTTATAATGTAATATATTATAAATAACAAGAACTTCACATAAAATATTAAATAAAACTATATTACTTTTGACAAAAAATTTGTAATCGTAAATACAATGATTATAAAATTAGCAAATTAATTTGAAACGTTTTCCACACTTTTATAGCCCATCATCAAATGTTTTAAATAATTAAAAAATGTATGTAACTAAAAATTAAGATTATCTGAATTACCTAATAAGTAAGAAATAAAGAATCTCGTATAAAGTTTTTAAGAAAATTTATATATGTGTGTGTGTGCGTGTGCGTGTGTGTGTGTGTGTGTGTGTGTGTGTGTGTGTGTGTGTGTGTGTGTGCGTGTGCGTGTGTGTGTGCGTGTGTGTGTGTGTGTGTGTGTGTGTGTGTGTGTGTGTGTGTGTGTGTGTGTGTGTGTGTGTGTGTGTGTGTGTGTGTGTGTGTGTGTGTGTGTGTGTGTGTGCGTGTGCGTGTGTGTGTGCGTGTGTGTGTGTTTATATATTATACATATATATATATATATATATATATATATATATATGAATTTAAAGTAAAAATTATTATTGAGAGGTTAGTAAGAATTTTTTCTCATCAATTTGGAGAAGAGATAGAAAATATAGATGGGAATTAGAAACACATAGAAAAGTATAACTGAAAAAATATTATAATACTAATATAAGATATTACCACTAAAATTTTTGTTCACTGATACTGATAAATACTTAATGAACATAACTCATTCATTGTGAAGATGCCGATTTAACTCCAAAGCTATGTATAATTAGAAAAGGAAAGTGCTTGATGCGAAAATTTAACCTTGTTGATAAAATCATGCAAGTCGATTGGACTAACTAAAAACCCTCACTTTTAAAATATAAGTGCTCGTTAATGATGCCCTTTACTTTTTTTTAAAAAAAAATTCTATTTAGCATTTTTATTAACTTATTTAGTGTTGATTTAAATTACATTTTTTTCTCTAACACACTACAAATGCAGTCTTTATTTAAATTTCGTTTGAGAGAGGAAAAGAAACATATTATATCCATAAAAATGAAGTTTTTATTTTCTATAGTGACCATGGCAACACCTTCAGTAGGTACGGAATGAAAAAATAAAGCTTAGTCCATTTATATAATTTGGTCTTCAACAAATATTATACATTTCATTATTTTAGCTGTCAATTCATCATTACTTTTACATATTTAATTTATTGATTTTAAAAATTCGGTCATTGAAAAATATTCAGAAAACTTTCATTTTTTATTCATAAAGAATTCATGAAATACGTGAGTGAAATGTACTCTATCGAAAAAAGTATCTTATATGCCTTATACTGTCTAAAATTTAAAAAAAGCAAAGTGACCAATTTTTAATTAGAATTACAGTATATCTATAATTAACGCGTTCTGTGATTTTAATTAAAACTTTCATTTCTGAACAATATTCATCAATAAATATTCATACCTTTAACAGTCACTTTCGATTTCTTTTTAGATCAATTTATCAAACGATAATTTGATAAAGTGATCTAAAAATAAATCAAAGAAAATTTATATTATCAAACGATAATATAAATTTTTAATTTAGAATGTTATGCTGATAGATTCTATGAAATATTGATTATAGTCGGTTTCGTTAAGGCTGCCATTTCATAGTCTTCCGTTTTATTTCGATGGTAATATCGCATAATGTCACTCAGTTTTCTTAAATTATTTTTAACACTTAAATATTAATTTACCATTGCTATTTATGTTAGAGATTGATATATAATCATAACTAAAAATTTTTCTCCACTATTGTATAGTTAAAATTTAAAAGAAAAGATACCATTATATATGCAAACATGTACATTTTCCAAAATGGTGCCGCAGGAAATCCAATAGCACTTAAAAATGTATTTTTAAAACTTATTCAATAGCACCTTTATAAATCTTTTGAATGATATTACCATATTTATGCGAATAATAACAAAATAGTTTTTAAAGAATATTGCGTTCATAAAACTTATGATTTCAACTTACTTAACCTCATTTTCTGAAAACAAATTTATTGCGCGACTGAAGTTCTGTAAACCAGAACTACACGAAACAAATAAATTCCAAATAGGACATGATTGGAAAACATGATGTAACCAAAATTAAATCCCCAGAAAGCAAAATTTTTATTGTAGAAAACATCGATAAAATTCCATTTATTTATTTTGAAAACAATACCAAGGATACAATTACCACTGTAGGAAAATAATATTTAGCTCTATAAATATATCTTGAAACAAACAGCAAATTCAATAACCTCTCAAAAACACGAAAATTTGAACAACATTTTGTAGAAGGAGGAAGCTAAATACAATTAAAACAGCTGGATATTTTTGTGAGAGACGGGATGTAAGATGTCGGCGAAATGCGTTCTCGGCGACCCCGAAAGTTTACCGTACGCCTCCCGCGTGAATCCATTCTTGCCAGGTCATTCTTCCACGCAGAGTTTCCAGGCGGAGCTTTGAACTTCATTAAGAATCCCAATTACGCAATATACGTGACTTTTTGGAAGAGGAAGCTCTCTTCTTTAACGTTAAGCCTTGACGCGTTTCCTTCTGGAACTTTAAAAATATCTTCTCAAAATAAAATCTGAATCTTCCTCATGAACAATATACTAAAAGACTTGGAATTTATTTTAAGAATAAAACAGAAAAATTAAATATTAGTATATTTAGATAGAAAAACCACGAATTTTACAACTAGAAGCTGAATGTAGAAAATAGAATGTGTGTGTGTGTGTGTGTCCCGGTGGCTTAGTGATAGCATTTCACGATCCCAAGACAAAGGTCCGAGGTTTGATCCTCTGGCTGGGCAAAGTCGACTCATCCTTTCATCCCTTCAGGGTCGATAAACTGAGCACAAAGCATGCTTGGGAACTAAACACTGGGGGTTTAGCTTTAAACTGGCCACCTAATCGGGAGATATGCTTAGCATCATAGGGCCTCTCAGTCACGAGAACAGAGAGGGGCACTGTAGACATGGACTGTATATATATTTATAAGCAAACTAATAGTGACAACTTTAAAAAATTAGAAATTTAAAAAAAAGAACTTTTCTCATCAGGGTCTAAGATAGTGTAACAACGTTTCGATGTCAAAATGAATTTTAAATAAATTTAATATTGTATATGCTTAGACAAAATGATAATAGATAAATGTACGAATATATAAATTATATAATATATATTACAGAGAAAAGCAGAGCGAGATAAATAGACACATATATTAAGTGCACACGTGCAACTTATCAGTAACTATGAACGAACTCTCTTTAATATAATTCCAGTTTCTCCAATACCATAGTCTCACAAATTAAACAGCTTTGAATTGTTCTTATGCAGTTGGATATATTCTTTACCGACACTGCCAGAAGTTACTTTGTTGTAAATTTATTAATTGGGTATTCAAATCTGTGGATAAAACGAAACAGAAATTTTTTACGTTTCGTTACTTTTCTTAAAAAATTGGCAATTCTGGTTTAGCGTACTGGTCAATCTATCTTCTTTATATTACAATTTTTTTACATTAGTATAAATTTTGTATATACTTTATAGGTACCATCTGAAATAATAGTTTTATCGCTGGAAAGTAACAGTTTAACGGCAAACATCAATCTACCTAAAAATTAGAATTATTTTACTTTGATGATCCTAGTAGAAAGTAATTTATACTAAAATTCCTTTATATGTTCCTCGAAGATATACTACTCTTTTCAAATTTAAGGCTTATATATTACAATTATCAAATATGCTGCTCTTGTATTTCCAGAACACTGCAACTCCAAAAAATCTGTCTTTCCGAAATATCATTACAAAAATATTTGAATTACAATCATAGATAAAATAACAAAATTTTGATAAATTAGCCTTAAATCTTGTTTGGTATGCGGAGATGTTTTTTAAGTTTCATCACTCTAGAATGAGATATATATACTTATGCAACTGTATATCCAAAAGAAGCAAATAGCGAAGCAACATTAAAAGAATATCCAGGCCACTTTCAAATAATACTTACCAAATTCACTTTTAATCCGAGAAATTTTATAAGAAAAATTAAACATTACATATTTTTACCAAATAAAGGGAAGAAGTGATAATAATAGGATAAAAAAAAGTGAATTAATTCATTTTAGTTACATTCCACAAAACATTTTCTTGTAACTTTTATTTTAAAAATTAGCTAACAAGACAACAGAAGATTTCAACAGAATTTACATAAAATTATATCATAAGTTTTAAAAAGTAAAATGATGATCTGAATGCCTATTTTCATAGAATACATTATCAAATTTGGCTCAGAAAATACAATAAAATTATACTTTAACGAGGAAAATGTTTCATGATTGCTTTTTAATGGAAAAGCGCTTAGATTAATCTCTATTCGAAATTTGAAATATGATTTTATCAAGTAAAAAAACTATGTGAAAATTGCTTTCAACCTTTTTAACGAAATATCGTCAAGAAATTGGAAAATAACTTCCATTTAGCACCAAGTAGAAGTTCAAAGTTCTTTGAGCCTTGAGCAACAAATTCTTTTCTGAAAGATCAATCAAGTTCACCAAATAATTTTATCTTGAAGCAAAAGTTCATTTTCTGTTATTTTGTAGAAGATTCATTTTTATAATTCATTTTATAAATAAAAAAATCCTTGAAAATATAAAATGAAACTCGTTTATCATTTTTGATTACTTTTTGACAATAAGTACTAATGACAGATTGCAAATATAAATCGTTTTGCTATTACAAAGCTTTTGAGTACTAATTGCACTTTTAAATTATTTGAAAGTATTATTCGCCTACTTGTCTTTAAGAATTTTCTTAGCTCCCTTTAATATATATTTTATGGAAACTGACGTAAAAACTAAAGGATAAAATTATGTTTAATGAATTATATTGTTTTATAAGATAATATGTATAATAATACAACATATATTTTTTTATATATAAATATTTTTATATGTGATATTAACTTCTATAATGTTTACCGTATGAATAACTTTTTTTGGGTAAATATTATACCAGAAAAATATATCACAATGTTTTTTTTAATTTTAAAATTGAAACAATTTAAAATAAAAAATTGAAATATAAATTTGTGTTTCATTATTAAATTGAGCTCGTTTTATATCATTTTGAATATTTTTAATTGTCAATAAACATATAATTAAAAAAAAACATTGTGAAGCAATTAAGTAATTAAGTAACATAAGATACTTAAAATTTATATGATAAAAATTCTATTTGTCCTCAGTTCAAAAATATAATATGAGTTTTGCAAATGCAAATATTTTTGCACGTGTTAAAATCTATTTAAACTGAGTTTTCTGAAGCACAAGAACATTCTTTAAAATGAAACAGATTAATAATGAAATTTAAGATAACGTGCGAAGAAAATATTCTAATTACAAACACTCAATTTAATTTATTCAAAAATTTAAATTCTTTCTTTAATAAATTTCAAATCTAGTAATTATTTTTATTAATTTTAAAGTGTTATTAATATTTTTTTCCATTTAAAAATGTTGTGTAAGTTTTGTGGATTTAATTTCCCTTATAACCAACGAAATTAAGTTTTTCCTTTCTCTAATATAAATATCACATCTTTTCCTTGTTACACATTTTTATTAAATATATGGAAATGTCTATTTATTTTTTAAATAATATTAATTTACATACATAGTTTTATTCTTTATTTTTCAACTGCTTATTAAATTTTCTCACTGTATATGTGATGATAAAAGATTTAATTATTTTAAAGTAATATTATTCAACAAAGTTTTAACATAATACGATATAAAATTTCAGTGTTGAATGTGCAGTTTACGATAAGTTTTCAGACCGAAATTTTCTTAAAGGTGTTTACTTAACCAATCGTTCAATAAGCTGCGATAAATATCTATACTTAGTTTCAATACATAAAATTATCCATTTTCATTAGTTTTATCCTCATATGAAAATGGATAAAACACATAAGAACTTGCATGATGATTGCACCATTTTTTGCACATTTAGCTGCTTCCATTTTGCATGTATCGAGCGATACGTTTTCTTACAGCTATTAAATAAAAAGAAATTCGACGCTATATTTCGGTGTAAAAATTCTAGAAATAAGGAATAGGTCTTTAAAACGCTAAAAGCATGTAGAAAAATTTTAGCGTCTATTTTTTAATATTAAAGATATGTTAAAAATCATTTTTACATATTATACAATTTTAGTATACCCTAAAGCAAAATAATTGTTTTTTGAATCATAAACAACTATTTTAAAAATTATTGATATCGTTCTCTAACTGCTTTTATCATTTTCTTCTTAATATTAATGTATTTTTCCCTTCCTTTTACGATTACATTTTTTTATTCAAACTAATAAGAAATATTACAGGAATATATATATATATATATATATATATATATATATATATATATATATATATATATATATATATATATATATATATATACAAGCAAAAATTCAAACAAACATAAATTTTTAAAACATAGAAGTACAAAAATTTGTAAGTTGTTTCTGTTAAAAAACAATTTATACGTCATTTTAAAAAAGCAGATAAATTATTTAACAAAGAAATAAGTTAGGGAAATTAGTTTCATAATTTTAGATTAATGATAATAACGGTTTTAGAAAATCTGTAAGAAAGATTGTAAGAAATATAAAATTGGTCAAAAAAAAAAAAAAGAATATTTATATATACCTAACTCTGATAGATTAAAGAGTAACTTTTGAATTTTCTTAAAATTAAATTCATTTTTAACAATAAGCCCATCTTAATAATATAGACAATCATAAAAATCATTAAAGAGCGCAATTTTTATATATTTTTACTCGGGACATGTTTATAGGAAAAATAAAAATAAACATTTAATAATAATATAAAAAATAAGGAATATCCCAATAATAAATATAATTTAACAACCGTATAAAATAAAAGTTTAACAACTTTAAATGTTTTAACAACTAACTGAGATTCCTGGTCTCATATATTTGTCTTTAAAATATAAAAATCCTGTGGCATACAATACGTATTAAATTTAATCACAAATTAAAAAGGATAGTATTTTTTCATAAAATTAATCGATTTTGCTCAAAATTTCATTTGACTATGATTGAATTGAAAATTAATACATAAAGTTTTGTTGAACTGAATATTAAAACATTAATTCCAACAACACATATTCAACTAACTCAATTAATATTTTTTTTAAAAAAATGAATTCTTTTACTCAAGTTTTTTAAAAATATTTTTGTAGAGCAACAAATATTAAATTAACTTACTCAGATGTCAATTAACTTACTTTACAAATCACAATGTAAATTAATCTATAAAAAATCATTACACCATAAATCACTTTTTTATCGGTATATAAATTCATATTCATTTAAAATCATAAAATATATTAATTTATAAGAAATTTAAAAATAATCTGGTAATTAATTAGTTTAATGATCAAATATATAACTATCTTTAATATATATTAAAAATTAGATTTAAAAAATTATATAAATATATAATTTAAAAAATAAGAGAGAAAAGTACATACCATTGCATAGTGGCAAACAACAATGCTTCCAGATCGTAAATCTGAAAATCCACTGCAGCTTCTCATAGCCATTTTCTACCACGGTTAAATGAAAAAATTTATGTAAATTTATTCTCTTATGCGATGACGATATGAAGTCTTTTATTGTGATATAATGAGCTAATCCTGAACATTTTGTTAAAACAATGCAGGTTTGTTAGAAATAGATACCCATTATACATCTTTTGGAGTTCGAAATTAATTCAGTCATAAGCTGTGTCTTTTTATCATCAGAATAATTAATTATACTAAAAATAAATACCAAAAATTATATTTTCACCCAATTTATCGAGCAAAATATTCCAAATGATGCCGAATTTTGACTTTTAACAAACTAATGAAAGTTTGAAATCATTTGGACTGAATCATATATAATTTTTTCTATAAAATAACTTCAAAATTAAAAATTTTCAATCAGTTTCTTCTTATTCAATAAAACTTTTCACTTCAATACCAGTTATGTATTCCACTGTCATCACAATTAGTAATAATTTCGTAGTTAAAAAAAAGTCTAATTATCGCATTCAATGAAAAAAAATAATAATTCCTAACTTTCTTAAGGTGGTTTTTGAAGACTAATACGAGGGAGAAAAAGTTCCATTTCTGTTAAAATACTCCACACATTTTAGCGAAGTTCTTGTTTCCGGATTCAGCCGACAAGTGGCCAAGCAAGAAATGTGGTTCACGGAACCGAATTCACCGCTTCAATAGGCAGAGATGTCGTCGCCAACAAGTGGTCAATAATAATCGCCAAATACTCAAGAATCTTCTCCCTTTGGCAGACTCTAATGATGATAAATAGTCGCATGCTAATTTGCCATTAATCGAAAATCAATCTATACGGAAAACGTTGATGATTAGAATGTTGGATAAAAACAAAAATAGAACACTGGATTAAGCAACTAAATTAAGAATGGTTAGCTCACACACGCATAGTTTACCTCGGGTGAATAGCGTTCCTGTGATGATCAGCTGCAGTCATGTCCTTTTAGTTTTTATATAGAAGTAATTCAATCAGAGCAATCAGGTTATAATTTATCAAGCACTAAAGGGAAACCTAAACTTTATTAATTAAATAACGATTCCAAATTTAAATTGAAATAAAAAAAATTATTGTAAAAATAACTAAACAAAAAGAAGGAAAATTTTTATTTTATAACTTGTTACATAGTAATCACCTTTTTCAAAAAATCAGAAGGCATATATCAATAAAGCAATTTGACTATTTATGTAGAATAAGGAATATTAATTTATAACATTGATTTTAAAAAAATTAATTTTACTTAAATGTTATCAAATAATTATTATCACTGGAAAATATATATTTTTGTATACATATATTCTAATATTTGAGTTATAATTATCAAGTGAATTTTTGTACTTATTTTCTCGTTATAACTTATCCAAATAATTGTTTTTGACTTGCCCTTAACTACAAAATATCATTTCAAATTTTTTATATCAATATCTTTGATTTATAGTGAAATCATTTGCTTAAAGATTTTGTTATCATTACGTTTGAATCCCCACACTGCATAAAAAACATTTGTCGTTATCCTCAGCTCTAAGCTAGTGATATTATCCTGATAAATATCTCATGGTACTTTCTTGTCAACCATTTCTCTTAAATGACGCAGTTACAGCCTTTTCAATAATTAAATATTTTCGGTTGTTTGTTAATGACAATTTAATTAAGAAATTCCTGTTCGACACAAGGAACATTTTGGGAAAATGTCAATAACTTACGCTACATACATTCTAACTAAATTTAGAATTAAAATTAATAAAACAAAGATTAAAATACCGAAAATTTAATAAATTTTTATATACGTAATATTAAATATATAAATTAAAACTGCTAAATAACTTTAATATTTTATTGATTATTAATTAATAAAACAGTTATATTGTTCATTGATTTTTCACAAGATAACAATATCTCGATACTGCATATATTTGTTCACTGTTGTCAAAATTTTTAATTCTACTAAACATCATGTTTTTCAGAGAAAACTTTTCATGGCCAAGGATTTTTTTATGGTATTTGCAAGACAAAAAAAAAATGACGCTCCTTAATTTATATTGTGAACATCTTTGTTCTATCATTATGAGTTACTTTAATAACAAATTTGCGAAGATCTTGCATACATCAATAATACGTACTTAGATGTAATTCCCTATGACTTTGAGCAACGATTAATATGAAAAATAACACTTAAATCGGCAATTTCCTTCAAAATTTTACTTAGATATAACTTTCTGTATTATCTACCCATTAGGAACATAACGTACCACAATCAGTTCAATAAAGACAGAGAATGCTTTCTTTTGTCAATATGCATTTTCTCTCTCTCTCTCGCAAAACTATTTCATAGAATAATGTTAAATTTCACCATTGGTTCCACTTACTTTATTGTGTTTTGAACAATCTTTTTTATCTTAAACAAATAGCCTTTTCAAATCTCATACTTAACTGGTACCGAAATTAAGTTTCGAACAATGACGCTCGGCTTGTTTAATTTTGCATTGCTCTACATTCATTTTCTCAAGAAAGAATCGAGTCTTAGATCTAGTATAACAAATATTCGACCACTAACAATATATTTGAAATATACTTCTCAACCAAAATATTGATCTACCCTCAGATAAATAAAACGCTTTGCTGATTTTTAACTATGCTGTTTAACTACATAAGAAACACTAAGAGATCAAAAACGTTATAAGTATTTTTTCGCATATAAGTAACTTTCTTATCTCAAATCTTTAGTATGCAATATTAAAAATTAAGTGTTATCACTTCAACAGAATTTATTTATTTTTATGTCAATCAAGTCGAAGTTGATTTACTAAAGTCATCTCTTAAAATTCCCATAGGTTAAACTATTTTGTCATTTAATAATAATCCAAAAAATTTGGTATTATCAGCAGATATTTCACAAGGCATACCTTACATTTGTTAAGATTTTTAAGCACATCTAAAATTACGTAAATATATATAAATAAAAAGAAATATGAGAAAACTTGAAATATTTCAAAATTAATAAATCACATAAAATTAAAATATACCAACAGATCTCTAAATTAAATTATTTCATAACATTCATTAACTATCAAATCAAATCAAATACATCAACTAACCTCAATTAGTTACAAAATAAAATGTCTCATCATCCATTCTAAATCTTTAAAAAAAATTTACCATTTTTTTAAATAAAATAAAATAAAATCTTACTGCAGTTAAATCTAAGAAAGTTAGTTTAATTTCAATAAATACTCAAATACATAAAAACTAGCATGAAAAATTAGGATAATGTCATTGAATCCAATTTAAATTAATGATTCCCGCACCTTTTTCATTATTTGAATTTTATTAAAAAACCTTTTCATGAGAAATAAAAATAAGAAAGCTTACTATATTTAAAGTAGTTTTATAAACTATCGTTCTGATAAAGGAAAATTAATATCACTATATTTAATATATTTGTGTATTATATTAAGTATAGTGATTATTTAATATAAAAATGTTAAAATAAATATATTCGTATCGCTATGTGTGTTCTTAAGAAATCAATGTGACATTTTAAAATGTGAGAATATAAGCAATGAGTTTGAAGATGTATATTTTGTATAAATTGTTCTTGCTAGTTAATTCAACAAATTTTCACTTCTTTTTTTTTAAAAAAAAAAAAAACCTTGATTTAATTTTAAGTTAAATTGTTTACTTTTAATTTTAACTGAGATTTTTTTATTAGCTTGTTTACTGATATGAAACAAAAAACATTCTTAAACATCTAAGAACAATATATGAAAGAATTATATTCTATATTGTCACAAAAGAAATTCTCTTGTTTGTTACCGACATAATTATTGTCATTTAATAACATATATGATTCATTCTAAAAAATTGTTATCCACTGAATTATTTTCTAGAATTGTTAATATTAATGAGATTTTAAATTAATAAAGTACTTCAAGAGAGAAATATTTTTAATTTGATGATGTACAGAAAAATTTTTAACTATGCTTTAAAGTGGATAACCACGAATTCATTCACAAATAGCCACTAATACTATGTGTATGGCGCTGTTATATTTTAATAATATATTTTCCATTTTAATTCTGTATTATTTCATATTAAATATAGCGATTAACTTCAAAAATGTCTAACATTTTTAAATGTCAAATGACAGTTATTTAGTTCGTATTAAAAAATGTCTTCATAAACCATTCTCAACTAAGCAACATGGAAAAAGATGGAAAAGTTTCTTTATACCATAGCCTTGTTAAAATTAGTCTATATTTTTTAGAATTTAATATCTATAAATTAAATTTAATCTCATAAAAACCTATTTTGCTACAAACCAATCCCTTTAGAAAGGTAAATTTAAAGGAATCAAAAGGTTATTTATTCCAGGATGGATTACAACCTAACACCTTATAGAAGATAATAAGAAAATTATATATTCAATTATTTTTCTAATTATCTTCTACAAGGCGTAGGTTGCAATAATTCGGTTTTTAAATAAATTATTTTATATTCATGGCATTAAATTGCAAGAACGAGCTAAATGGAGGAAAACCATTTTATATTCTTCTCATATGGCTAGTATTGCATGCATATTTTTCATGCTTTGATATCAATTATCAAGCAAGTTTACTGTGAATAAAAATATCACCTATGTAAACAATAAAATGACTTTAATGGAAGCATCAAATTGGAGTATTTGGAAACAACTGTAGCACTTGTGCCATCTGATTATGCGAATTAATCTTTCAGCCCAACCCATTAATATAACAAAGTTATGATGAATGTTTTTATTGTAGTTTCAAGACAATCATCTATTTTAGAATGAACCCGCGTGTAAAGATTTAATTCCATTGTTCTGAGGTAGTCTGCTCACTTTGAATGAACCCCACCCAAACTTAATTGCTAAGTCCGGCTGTCTGACCTTGTTTTGCAGAAGACCCATTATTTTTTATTTATTTTACTAGATAAACTTTCTCTCTCACTTTTAATACACTCAGGCACCGTTCTTCTGAATTTACATTTCAATTTGAATTAAAATTTGAAAACATTTGTTCTTTTAATGTGATAAATAAAATGGATTTACTGAAATTAGTATTTTATAAAATAGATTTAGACATTCTTTGGTAATTTTAGATCTGGAATTTTGGAAAAGCTAATAATGTTTTTGAAAAAAATAAAATTTCTAGATATATTAATTAGGTATAAGTTTACATAAGTTTGCTTTTGCCATAAATTTAGACTTTACATTTGGTCGTAAAATTAATTTAATTTAATTAATTTCAATAATAATTTATATTTATATTTATCATTAAGTCAAATTTATTATTTAATTTATAATATTGAATATTATAATTTAACTTGATTAAAATTAATTTAATTAGTTTTATAAATTTTCGTGTATCCCCCCTCTTTTATCAGGTGAGAAATTTAGGCAAAAATTCATTTTTTTTTTGCAGAATTGAAATTTTTGTTGAAAATATGTATATGATTTAATAATTTTATATTATTGCAGGAAATGACCAAAAAATAATGAAAGTTCCGCAGATAAAGAGTTGTTTATACTTTACTTAAGTTAACGCATTTTTTTTCTTAACTGTAAAATATATAATGGAGAGAAAACGTAAAAAAATTGTTTGTCTTCTATTCTGTCAAAAGAAACAACCATCACTATCCAAACAAGGAAATGACATTGTCCTAAAGACACGATTTAAGAACCTCATCAGCAATATAGATCTAATAATAGCAAGGTTTAAATATACAGCATTTTATATATAAACTAAAAAATTATATATACTGGAAAAAAAATTCAATATTTAACTGTGATTAAGACTACAGTGTTATGTATTTTAAAATTTCCTTTATGTAAATGATTCATTAATAAAATTTTAAATTTTCGTTTTTATGAGGCATGTAACCTTTTTATAAACATATAATCATTGCCATGGAACGCAGGACTTAAATACATTTTTTATCAGAAGGTTCATAGGAATTAGTCATGCTTTCAATTAAAAGTTCAAAAGAAAGTGTATTTTTGAAAGGAAAAAAAAAAAGAAATCTTGATGTGAATTATCATTTACAAAACTGGAATCGTTTTCATAAAGACAGACATGACGCTAGATGACGGAAGTATGACGTCGCTGTGAAGGCAACCTCTAATTTGAGAACCCATGTGCCTCTTTGGCATACATTGACCTTGAACTTCTTCAAATAAAAAGATAAAAAATAAATGACACCAACATTAATTTCTTTTTAAGGTGTGTTCTTTTATGAAAAAAAAGGGAATTTAATAAAAAAAAAAAAGAATTATAAAAAGCAGTATAGAATACGAAAAAAAAATTCGTTTTATTAACACTTTTGTTTTTCTGTCTACAGAGCTGAATGAATTATAGTTTGCTAAGTTGTAAAGTGTGAAACAATTGCTTTTTCATAAAGAGTTCACAGAAAGCAAAATATTTTTAACAGAAAAAAATGATTAAAAAAATTGCTGAAAGAAATATAACTCTTCAAAGAGGTTATCAAACAGTATATTATAGAATTTTCTTTATATGCACAGAATTTCTTGTACAGTCGAATATTTCCTTTTAGAAATAAAATCAAGAGTATCAATTTTTGTAGCCTCGCAAATTTTCCCTTTATGAATCGTAATATTATTGTTTTTAGTGAAAGTTATTTAAACATAAATCATTTTTCCTCCAAGTCAATTTGCTTACAAATTCATTTTTTAATTTCATTGTGATAATAGCACAGAATATAAAGCATAAAGTTTTAACTGAAGAAAGTTATAAATATTTATAAGAAATTTATATCTTCCTTAATATATTGATTCGAATCTTTAATTTGTGTACATTTACTTTTATATTCGTAATTTTTCCGTATCATTTATACTTATTGGATTTATGTGATAAAAATCACTTAATAAATCAGCAATAAATATATTTCAGTTTCTTTAAAACTTTCAAATATAATTAGCTTCATATTATCGTGTACTTATCAATTTAAATGTTATCAAAATATAAACGTTTATATATATATATACACAATTTTATTTTTATTTTACTTTTTATTTATTGATATCTTTATTTCTTATATATTTATTTATATTATAAAAATAAACATATTTATATTTATTTTTATTTATATATACAATTTTAAAAAATACAATAAAATATTAGAAACAAAATATAAAAAAATGAAATAAAATAAATAAAATAAAAATAAAAAATTTCAGCACATGAAGGGTGTATAGAAACTAAAGGTGATTTCATTATTGACAAAATGTAGTGAACAGACAAAGAAGGCACTAACGGTGAAGAGCAAGCATTTTGTCATCCACTTCATAAATTGTATTCCAGTAGGACTTCTTATAGATAGTGGGTCGTATTCATTAGTTGCAAGGAAGAAATCCCGGAAAACTCCCGAGCACCCTCCCAGACAGACATATATAAAGAAATATACAGTCCATCTCCTGTTGCTCAAGAGTGGATGGGATTGAACCCAAAACCTTGTGTTCTGAAGAGCACTGTTTTACTTTTAGGCCACAGTGAGGTCTAGAAGTAATTTCATTTTAAAAAATGCCAATCATAATAAAAAAAAGGAAATCATTGAATAGATGTTCATTAAATAGAAATCATTGAATAGATATGTTTTTTCCAAAAGATGAAAATTTCCATAGATAATTGATCAATTTTTGGGACATTTTGTGGGCCAAATTCAATTCACAGAATGTTAAATCGGGACCAACTACGTAATTCCTTCAAAAATCAGATCAAATACATGAATATAATTTCTTTGGATATCCTTCTCAAATGAAGTCGATTGCAGTTGTAAAACATAAAATAATTCGAATACATATTTTAAGTTTTACATCGTACTGTTATTGACAGGAAAACAAACAAATCTTCTCTAATCTTCTCTCTGTCATAATATAATTTATTTAAATATACTTAATATTAATTTTGTAGGAAATACAAAAGAGATTTTTTTCAAGTTGTGCAATATATTCAGTCAAAACTAGATAAAATCTTTTCAAACATTTTGAATGCATTTTAATTATTAAGTGTTTGAAACTTCTTCATATATGTTATTTCACAATTATGTATTTAATTAAATTAATATTCGACTGTAATCAAAATATTTTGAAAAAAGATAAATAAAATAAATCTCACTGTAAAACTAAAAATATAATGGAACTACTATCAAATTAGAGATTATTAATTCTATTATAAAATGAAATGCGTGTTCATAAATTTATTTTTGCAAAAATATTCTGCTTTTCCGTTCATATAGTATAATTGTCATGGTGATAATATGCATGAAAATGAATACAAATAAATGTAAATTAAACGGTTGGCCTAAGTAATACCGCGAAATTGATCCCGCTTTTACTAGACTATTAATAAATATCACTAATTTTGAAATGGTAAACCACATTTTTATAATTAAAAATATTTCTACAAAACATAATATATTTCCAAGAGCAATATTAATATCAAATTTTTCATCTGTTATTCACTTCAAGCAATTGGGAAAAAATACTCTAAAAAATAATTCATTTAAATCTTTAGGTCAGGAAATGCGTAGTTAAATAGGTTACAAAATTAATACCTTATATGTGAATTAAATGAAAACGAATATCAACTGCAAGAGATTTCACGGAAAAACCTTCATCCCTAATACCCCGTTAACGATCTTCACAGAATAATGACTTATCAATTTTAAGTCCATTTAGAACTCCGATTCGGAACACGTGCGCATATGACCGTAAAGTTCACCAGTGGCCCCTATTGAGATTTGTACTTCTTGAATTCTTAAGGCGTTTCGAATGCGTTGAAATGTGTATTATTCGATGTTTGTTTTCAGAGTAAACCTGGTGGAGATTCTTAAAGACGGTAGGTAACTCGTAATGAGACTTAATCAGAGGAACTATTTTCTTTTTTTCGCTGTAGTTCACTGACTATTTACCTAATGAAAACTTCCTGGTTAGTTGTAAAAAGTTTCGCGTTTGATATGTTGAATGTATGAAAGGTGACAAGAATTGATCAGATGTCAACAAAAATAAATAAAGTCTGTCTTACATTCATGTATCATTTGATTTCTCAACAGAATAATGAAGTTTCGTTATTATTAGGATGGATATGACTCGAGGCATAATTAAGTTTTATAAATATGAATCACAGGCGAGTAGTTTTAGTTAAATATGACCGCGAAGATATATTAGAGCTCATATAATTGGTAATATATTTCTATCTAGGTAGATTTAAATAAATAAGTAAAATAATACACACACATATATATATCTATGTATATATGTGTGTGTGTGTGTCTAGTCATGCTTTTATTGTATAAATTATGTATATTTATATTCATGTATTGAAGATTAAGAAAAAATAACGTAGCGTGTACTACTTAAATATTCCTATAAATGGCTACATAATATTTTTATACAAGATATTTATCTTAATTCTAAAAAAGAAAATAATTGACATAAAAACTGCAATTTTTTCCCTCAGCGTTTGAATCTTAAAATATATATTAAAAAAACATTCTAGTAATTTACATACTAAAAGAAGTAAAATATCAGTCTATTCTTAAAGAAAAGGATATAAAGTGCAAAACATGCATTTAGATGTTGAGTTAGACTTTTTAATTTATTTAAAATCGTATTCTTACTCTTAAAACAAACTGGTAAGTTTTTAGGAGCTAGCTGCACATACTAAACTATTTTTGTATTTACTCAACTAGAAATTATATATCAGATGGACCACCATGAGCAACTGAAAACCCAGAATTATCACACGAATATTTCACTCGATTGTCTGGATCTTGATTGTCAGTACTAGTACATATCTTCTTCTTCAAAAAAGAGAGTTTATTTTGTAAATCTTTAGTGAGTTTACAAGACCATTTTGACATAGAAAGAAGAGCTCACTAACCCAATAGTCTATAGGGAATTACAGCTGACTTATTTCTATCGCAAGCGGTTAGTACTGAGATGGAAAGAGTCCAATGTTATTACACATGACGGGGAAGCGAAATTATTGTTATTGCAGTGAAATCTCTTCTGTCACTAAAGTTGCTCCTCTTGTGTGTACTTACTGTGTCCAATAATGAATTCGGCCGGAAAGCATATTTGCATGCTCACAATTGGCAAGACAATACAATACAATAAATATTGTTTATTAGTAGACCATCACTTTTCTCACTTGTTTTCACTTTTTATGTAGCAAAGAAATGGCAAATTACCTTAAATAATAATTCACAGTTAATTATTTTAAGATTTTTTGGCCATTTATAAAATCAAGTTTAATTTTTACTGGCACATGAAGTAAACCGGAAGAGACGCCAGGATTTTGTGTGAAAAAACCAAGACGTCTAATAATTATATATGCTATATTAATTAGATATATTAAAAATAAATGTTTTAAATGATGGATTAATTTATATATCAGCAGAATAATACTCAATAAAAGTTTTAATTAAAATTTTAAGTGTCTATAATTAAAAGCTCAGAAAATTCATATCAAATAAAAATACATCAATACAAGTCTTTGAGTTCCAATTATTATTAAAACTTATGAGTATGCTTGGTTTCAACGCTACTCTTTTTTTTATTTGAAAATATTATTAACTTCCAGCCTTCTGCAAATAAATTAGAGCAATTATCGCAGATAAATCATAGAATAAAAAGAAGGTAAAAAAAAGGAACGAATATAAGTAGGATTTTAGCAATTTGTGCTCTTAACAGCTAACATAAATACATTCGTATTTCTTGAGAAATAAAAATCACTTCATATTTACAAATTTGTTCCCAATTTACTTTTTCAGAAAATAGTCCAGTTTTCGTGTCTATTTAGCACTGGAATTATTTTTCTTTATCAGCGATTGAAGAGAATAAAACAACGAGGATAATCCGTAATGAGATAATCTGCTAGCAG
Source organism: Latrodectus elegans (assembly GCA_030067965.1). NCBI lineage: Eukaryota > Metazoa > Arthropoda > Arachnida > Araneae > Theridiidae > Latrodectus > Latrodectus elegans. Next base: position 35,371,665 of record CM057821.1, on the reverse strand, counting down.
AGAGAGAGATAATCAGGTTTATTGTATATATGTAATAAAAACAGAATTTTATAAATGAAGTATCTTCAGTTACAGATAAGATTATATATCAAATCAAGAAAAAGATGTAAATAAGTAAGAAAATATAAATGAATAAATTTTTAAGTAATTGTTAAATAATGATTTTTTAATATTAAATGAGTTCCACTGAAAATTTATTATTAGCTATTGGAAACAGGCTTAAATTTTTAATTAGTTACATATGTCATTTTCCTTTTGGTGTCATATCCTATTTTGTTTCATAAATGACAACTGAATATTGAATTCTTCTAAATGATTTTTAAGCATCCGAGCGGACAACAGATAATTAATTCTTATCATTCCATATTGTATTTTTAACATTTTAATATTTTTAATTTATCAATGTGACAAAATTAGATAATTTTTAATTTCACCATTGTCAATTTGAGCAGTTCACGCATTTACTGGTGATTTGCATATGAATATACTCGTACATATACATATAAGATATTTACATAGATATATATAATATTTATGTGTGTGTAATTTGTATAATTCTCATTTTGATATTTTTTAAATTTTTTCCAAGTATTTTAAATTTAGAAAAATATATTAACCAATTTAAAATAATTTTTTAAATAATTAGAAAATGTTTTAATATATCCTGGTGTATATTTTTTTAATAAAATTATTTAAATAAATACTTCATATTTTAAATTTTATTAATAATTCTAATATTTAAGTTTTTTTTTTCTTTCTTAACACATCTCCACCAAATTTTTACTCAAACATTACATTTTGATAAAATTGTTCTATTCCATTTTCCCAGTTATAGATGTTTAGATAAATTTTTTGTATTTATTTAGAATTGGTTTAAAATTTGTTTGAACATAAAAAAATTTATTAAAAATAAGGAAATTTTAAAAATTTAGAAAAATATATTAACCAATTTAAAATAATTTTTTAAATAATTAGAAAATGTTTTAATATATCCTGGTGTATATTTTTTTAATAAAATTATTTAAATAAATACTTCATATTTTAAATTTTATTAATAATTCTAATATTTAAGTTTTTTTTTTTTCTTTCTTAACACATCTCCACCAAATTTTTACTCAAACATTACATTTTGATAAAATTGTTCTATTCCATTTTCCCAGTTATAGATGTTTAGATAAATTTTTTGTATTTATTTAGAATTGGTTTAAAATTTGTTTCAACATAAAAAAATTTATTAAAAATAAGGAAATTTTAAAAATTTCATGAAATTTTGAATTTTAGTTTAGGATATAAAGGATGAGGATATTTATTAATTATGGATATATGTTATATACAATACTGGAATTTTATATCATTTAATTAGCTATAACTTCAGAAAAATGTATTATTTGACTTAAAATGAGATAGTGTGAAGAATCAAAACACTATCATTCAAGAAATAACATAGGATATAAAATTGTTGGTAACTGGAAGCATTATTATAATTAAATTAACTTTCCTTTTTCACGTTTCTTTAATATTGTAAATGTTATCAATTTTTTGAAAAAAAATATCTTATTCAAGAAATACATTCTTTTGTTTACTAATTTAATATAAATTCTTCGTTTCAGTGCTTTCATGGCACACGATTATATCACCAACACCAAATTTGGTAATTACTAGTCTAATGTTGTTTCCATTTATCTTACCACAGTAATCCGTTTGATAAAGCTATATCGCTTTCGGAACAAAATTAAAGAAATTACATCAAGTCCCAGTTGAAGACAATCGTGTTGTTGACTGATATATATTAAACCGCTTAGTAATTAACTCGTAAAGGTAAAAAATTTGAAAAGAATGTGCTTAATAATCAGTTGAATATCAAAATCATAAAGATCTGAATGCATCATGCCTAATTAACAGGTGAATGGCCAGTTCTCTGGCCTTTAGCTTAACAGTGCGTGAAATTCAATTCCATTTTGGATGCAGGTGCCTGTAGTGATACAGAGAGAATCCATTTCAATCCATAAGCCTCGAATGAATATGTCTTCTTGTGAATAGGGAAATTGTAGAGGAACAAACGAAACCGAATACCTTACATTTGCATTTCAAAAGTTGGCAACACCATAGTGCAGTTTAATGCCAATCTATTAATCTAAACATTTTTAAAAAAAGCTCCGTTATGATGATATAAGAGTATTTTTGTTAAAAAAAAAAATAATAATAAAACGCATACATTAGATTATACTTTACAATGAAAATAACTTTTTTTTTATCCAGTTGCTTTTTTCACAGGCAGATTTATCTAGTTGAGTATAAATGAGAAAAAAGATAAGACTATTATTAAATGTATATAAAATTATATTTCATGTGCATTTAATAATGGTATTACCTTTTTATGTACATTTAATTATTTCATGTACATTTAATAATAGTATTATTAGTTCAAAAATATGATATTATATTATAATTCACAATGAAAATAACTTATTTTTTCTCCAGTTGCTTTTTTCACAGACAGATTTATCTAGTTGAGTATAAATGAGAAAAAAAGATAACACTGTTATTAAATTTACATAAAATTATATTTCATGTACTTTTAATTACAGTATTATATTTTTATGTACATTTAATAACAGTATTATTAGTTCAAAAATATGACATTATATTATACTTTATAATGAAAATAACTTATTTTTTATCCAGTTACTTTTTACACAAGCAGATTTATCTAGTTGAGTATAAATGAGAAAAAAGCTAATACTATTATTAAATGTATCTAAAATTATATTTCATGTACTTTTGATATAGTATTATATTTTTATGTACATTAAATGATTTCATGTATATTTAATAATAGTATTATTAATTCAAAAATATGATTTGAAATCACTGTAATGTTGATTTATAAACGAAGAATATTTGATATACATATAAAAAAATATCTAATTGGATGGTATTTATTTATTGTGTATAACACACATTTACATAATATTTATAAAACATTATTTATGTAATAAATTATTCATATAATGACGAACAAATTTTTCGTTATTGTTATTAATGATACAGAAGTATGGAATGCTACAAACTTTTATTATTCTTGAACGAATCGAAAATATATACATTTTACAAAAAATATTCGTTTTATTATTTTCTGTAAACAAATGCAACAGCAAAAACAAATGTAGTTCGACAAGTTAACTTGAAAATTTCGATGAAATTAACGAACCATTTAGGATAATGACCAAGATCAATATCATCTTTCCGGCTGAATAAATTTGTAACCCTTCGCAGAGTACAGGTTGTGTAAATTGCTTTTCTCTCAAGCAAACAAAAAAGAGCATCTTCTTCCGGAAAGTTATCAAACATGATCTATTTATCTAAAGAATATCTAAAACACCTTCGAAAAACTAATTTAACAAGAGAAAATTATAGTTAAGTTAATGAGGAAGGAAGTAGATTTTTAAAAAATGACATATATGAATGAAACAAAGCTGATATTAAAAAATAATAATTCTCAAAATCATTGATTTGAAAGTTACAGTCACAATGAAAAATTTTGGGAGAAAACCTCATTTCGTAAAAAGTTAATTTATTATGTAAGTTTAATGATTTGAAAACATAGAAAAAACTTTAAATTTTAACCAAATTTAGTTCATAAATTTTGTAGAAAATGCTTTTAAATATTTGTCCGTTTTTATTTAGTTCATTTTTATGGGATTCCTTCAAAAAAATCATTTTAACTATTCGCTTAAAATACGTGACAATGAAGAATATCAAATAATTTCTCCAATGTTTTGAAAAACAAAATGATAAAAATAGAAATATTATTAAACTTTTTTCTTAATCTCGGAAAAAATAAATGTTATTTAAGAAATTTTGTATTCTCTCTTCAAATCATTAGTTCTCAAACATACTTGGTTAAATCATAAGCTAATTTATTATTGTGAAATCTTGGAATGAGAAAATATTTTAAAAGGGCAGGAAAAACTTTTTTTTAGTCATACTATAGCCATTACATTATATTTCAGAAATATACCAAAGTTCGTTAGAATTAAATCAGCAAATTATGTTTTGGTAATAACTTGAGCTTTTAATTTCGAGATACCTAACTTACATACATATTTGTACAAACTCTTTATGCCTTAGAATAAATGAAATTTCAACATTTTAAGGTTTAAAAAAATTACATTTTTTTCTTTAGTGTTACAAAAATCGGTAATTTTTATACCATATCTCAGAACTTTTATATTACTTGTACCAAAATTTTAAATTCATATGTATGATTAAAATGATCAAAGATGATTATTAACATTTTCTCTAAGATTTTATATCATCTGCTTAAGAATTCGCTTAATATTGTTTCTTTAGAGAAATTTGTTTCGAAAACAAAGTGTTCGGATTATTTTGAAAATTTGTGAGTGAAATATTAATTATTTCTTATTATTTCTTTCAAGTTATATGATTCTTTTTTATCCTAATTCTGAAAACTTCAAGAAAAATATTTAGATTTCACTTAGCACCATCTATGAACCTCATAATTCCAAGTTCCGGAAAATCCAGATTCCTGAAATAAAACCGGAAATCTATTTCAGAATATTTCATTCCGAAAAACAATTGGATTAAGATCTGAATAAATGTTTTCGCTGTAAATCCGGAACTTCTAAACATATAATTCGTAAAAGCATATTATAAGTTTGAATGCATCGAAAATTTCTTCACATCAAAACCTTCAAAGATTACATAGTTAATCTGCAAATTACATCGACGATTGAACATTACCTACCAGGCAGCCGTTAAAGTGGTAAATACTATTTTTACTGAAAATATAGCAATGTTTATATACACTTAAATTAACTGTAATTTATTTTTCGGCATCTAAAAATCAAGTTAGTACAGACAAAAAAACCAAAAATTAATCAATCAAATCAATCTATTAAAAATAATAGTGCAAATAATCAAACGATTTAAAAGCATAGTTACAATTAAGGAAACTAACATGATATTTATTTTTCAATACCTCAAAATCAACTGATACCAAACAATCTATTTTTGAATTTTAACTATAAGAAAAATAAATGCGCAAATATTTATAGACCTATGCAATGTGCAAAATTACTTTAAAAAAATATATTACACAAGAAAAAATTTTAGATAATGTATTCAAGAAATTGTTAAAGAAAATGAACAAAAAATTAAAAGAACAGTTCACCTAAACGCCCACCTTACTCCCACGAAAGACTTATTTGAATGTAAGAGGTCAATATTCAGTTTTATGAATTTAAATAGTTTTTTTTTATTTATATTTTAAAATCTTTTTTGGGATACTATCCAAATCTCTGATAAATTTCACAAAAACACACAAATTTTAGCTTTTTCTCTCACATTTTTTCAAATCTATCAATAAAATTATACTAAAAGGCAAAAATTAAAAAAAAAAGGTTTTCCTATTACATATTTTGGAATGTACAACAATAACTTTTAAATCAAATATAAAAATTCTAACTGAAATAATTTCAAATTTACAATTTAACATAATTTATTCGTATACCAACTTAGGGCAAAAGATAAAGAATTTTAATAATGTACCTTATCCATCAAAGTGTTAAGAAACATGAAAACTAAATGTCATTTAAATTTTCAACACTAACATCACTCGTTTCACATTATTAACCATAAAGTGGTTGTTTCTTTCGTTCCTGTCGAGATCATGGCTACATCACTTTATTACAATTCTCATTGGTTTAAAATATCCATGTCGTCAGATAACGTTTCATCCACGTGCCACATAATTAATAACGACATAGTATTGAGATGATTTCGTAAATCCCACTTGTCAACGATTTTCTGCCTGTCTTCAATTCGCATTCTTCGAGCGCCAGCAAACAAGGCGTAATTCACCATCGAATGTTTGAGAATATTGACTAAGTTCATTTTGTTAATAAAACAAATATAAAGACTAAAGCATGGGTTTGAGAAGTCATTTTTCCATTGATTGGAGCTATGAACACGTTGACACGTTGACAATAAATAAGACAAAACATCCACTTTATGTTGAGTTTAAATCGGCAAGGAAGATTAAATTTTTTTAAAATTTCATTCATTAAAAAAATTCTAAATTAAAATCTTTGTAAACACAATAACTCTTTTATTTATTTATTATTATTATTATTATTTATTTATTTATTTTTTGCATTTTACCCACGCACAAAGAAATATGAAAAAACAAATGTGTCTTATTTAGTATTTTTGCTACATATTATTGTAAGGAACACATTCAAATCTTTAAATCCAATGATTTCTTAATTTGGAAAGGACGAAACATCCATTTTCGTATGTTCAATAGTTCCTTGAATCGAAACTAGATCTTTTGCACCTAAGAACGCTGCTCTACCTCTGGGCCACGGTGAGCCCAGTTTTGACTTAAGTTCCATTTTAACGTGACAGTATAAAGTTTTAGAGTTTTACACTTAAAAGTGTAACGATATAAGCAAAATCCTTATTTGGTTTGTCTGGTTTTTTCAAATTTTTGGTGAGGATTGAATTGAGATTCGCTGCACGGCATAAAATAAAAAAATCATCAGGATAACAATCTCCATAACTTAAAGTAAAAACTAAATTATTTTTTTTCAAAATTAAAATTTTCAACATTTTAAATAATTAAAAATATAATTATCGCTGCTTTGAACTCCTCATAAAGTTGTTTACGCTGCTATGTATTTAATTAAAGTGATATAACATTCCATTCAGGAACTCCTATCGCTTCAAGAAGGAAGCATCTGGATCATTCCTTCTTTTTAAATTGTCCTACGTTTTATTATTGGGACTATAAAAAATATTGATACATCAATTCTGCCTTCTTTTATCTTTCTTAATAAGAAAAGTTTTCTTTAAAAAATAAGATATTTATTAATTTTAAGTAAATTGTTCACTTATTTTTCTTAACTGATGTGCCACATAGCATAAAATAAATGTCATCATTTAATCACTGGTATTCACAGAGATGCCACTCAGTTTAATATTGGGCGACATTTTCATACAATTATAAATATTTCATGTCATTTTTCTCTGGTGTGGTGTTCACACTAATGCAGAATTCTTTTTCCGAACAAACAGGCTACATTATATTTACGCTGTTTCACTCATACAAAATTAAGCAGGAAGTAAGCCTTCTTTATGATAAGAAGAATCTACAATTTAATTATGAGCCCGGCAAGAGATTAGTACATTTTATGTAATTCTGATAATTTGTTTTAATTTATAAACACACACAATCTAACAGCTTATAGACTTATAGACTTTTTCACGTGCCAGCTTATCTTGTTCTTTTTATGGAATTCATTTTTTTCACACTGAATAAAAGTACTACAGTTCTTCCCATATAATATTAAAATTATTAGAATTAGAAATGTTCACTTTATATATAATTGTTTCCCTAAATCCTAATTAGAACTTATACCAGCTAAGCAAAATGAATGGTTTTACAAGTATTTTTATTTGTGTTAATGCATGAATCATAAGACTTAACGAAGTTGAAAGTAACTTCGAAGAGTAATATGTGCATCAGTTCGCATAACAGTGAAAGAAATTTTTATTAAATCGAACAAGAAAATATTTTCTTATAAGAAAATGTCATATTTATCAAGAAATTCAATTCTAATTCCATCTAATTTTAAGTAAAAGAGAGAGTATAGAGTTTTAGCACGTATAGTTTATTTATTTATTTTTTTATTTTTATTTTTGTATTTCTTATCTTTTTTATTTTAATATTTATTTTCCTAATTAAATTATCCTAATATTAATTATTATTTTAGAAATTATCTTTGTACTTATAATACCTTAAAAATATTTCAAGACTCAGAGGTATAGTTAATACCAATTACATTACTTTATATATATATATATATATATATAACGTAAAAAAATTAGTAGTAAGACAAATTGGAAAATCACTGAACATATACATGTACAACGCAGAGAATAGGAGGAAAGCATAGGGACCACGTCTTCAACAGGAGGCAGATAGTCAGCTACGCAAAATAAACTCTCCTTTCTGACATGCACGAAGGACAAATGTGTAAATATCTTCCAGCAATTTCCCAAATAGTGTTTGTATTATAAGAAAGAATCATAAAGAAATTTATTTCAAAACTTTAAGTAAACATATACATGTGTATATCAAAGATAAGTAAACAAACCCCCACAATAGAAGGAAAAACAGATTTAGTTTCAAAATAGCAATACCAGGAAATCAAAACCTATTTAAATATTGAAATAAAGTTGCCAAAAGTAAATTTAAAATTGGGATAAAGATATAATAGTCAAAGAGCAATTAAAATAGAAAAGTTAAAGTAGTTTAGAAACAAGCCGAAAACTCAAAATTAAATCATGTTTAAAGAGATTTAATGTGATTTAAATTGAATGTAGATGTTTTCGGGATTTTTGTAAAAACTTCAATGTTTGGATGTCCTTTCTGTCGTTAAAAAAAAAATACATATTACTTCATTCTTACGAGTGATTCACTACTTCCTACATATTTTTAAATAAAATTGTTTGGAATGTTATTGTTTTTGAGATGATAAATTAGACGTTTAATTTTATTTTTAGTAAATTAATCATCCTTGCAGGCACTGTAAACTTGATTTAACTCAGTAAATATAATATTCCCATGTATTTATAAAGAAATATTTTTCCAATACATTAATTTATTGATCTTAAAATTAAATTTATTCGTTTTGCCAAAAATGTCAACATAAGAGATTGAATTATATATATATATATATATATATATATATATATATATAAATATATACATATATAGATATCTATACATATATATATATATATCTATATATATATATATATATATATAAAGTGGCTTAGCGAATAATAATCCTTATCATCTAAACTTCACAAGTTTTTTTTTTCAGAAAAAATACAATTTTGTTAACCTTTCTTGCAATAAATAATTCACTGCCCGTTTAAAAATACTTTTAAAATTATAATTTCCGAAGATAGTTTTTTCTAAACAATACAGAAGCTTTTTAGTACAAAGAGCAAATTTTCACACTGGAATATACTTTTTGTAATTAAATTGAATCTGTCATAGTAAAATGGTATATATAGTATATATATGTAATGTGAGAAAACCATGATTTTTCAGGTTAACATATCCTGCATAACTTAAAAAATATCTGTAACAGTTCAAATTAACTAATTTCAACTTAATACCAAAATAAAATTTTAAAATTACAATACATTATGTAAAATCAAAAAGGGCGATATTTATTTAATTAAATTAAAAGTAATTCTAATAACTGATTTAAAATTTAAAAATATTTACTAGCATGTAAAAAATTCTAAAAACAGAGCTGCCAATTTTTTCTCACCAGATATTTGGAATATTTTAAAATTTTATATGTAAATAGTAATATAAAGTCAAAAATATCACCATTGAATCCGATAAGCAAATTGTTAATTTCAATGTAAATTAATATAAATTTTTAGCCATAAATTCTTTGTAAGATCAAAGAAAATATTTTGATCAGGACAAAAATTTGCCTCTCTAAACCCACTTTCACGGCGTCTGTCAAAACAGACGATTATTCATTAAGATAAACAAGAATAGCATTAAGGAAGAAAACAACAGTTTCCGCAGACAGCATAACTTAACTGCGTGAGTTCATTATACAACTAAACTAGTTCCATCACAACAATAACTCAATTATAATCAATCTTTTATCCACACCTTCAAGCTGTTTGTACCTGAACACTCTTTACACGGAGACCTGATGATGAACGAAGGCCACTACATTCATTCGGCTATTGCTATTGATAAAATATTCCATTGAATATGCCATCAGCGCTAAATTCTTAATGCACGTCGCAAGGGACAAGTTCTGCTTAAAAATATCTACTGTGCATTAAAATTAACAAACATACAAATACAAAATAAATTCCAATAAAATAATATTTCTGATGTTTCAGTAATTAAAATTATAAAAATTGAATAGTATTTATTCCTTATTTAGAATTTTTAAATTCTTAATATCTTGGAGCGAAAAAAAGCAATAGGATAAATAACAAAATATAAAAATAAGAAGAGGGTATTATGCACATTCTGAACCACCCTATTTTTTTTTTATGAAATGATTGATAAATGTGAATATTCTGAATGATTAAATTCTGCTGAAGTTAAATTGATAACGATAATAGAATATTTCGCTAAATTTGTTTCAAGTTGGACCTAAAATACTAGTGAAAATTCAGTGAGATGTTTTTTGAATTAACTTAATTTATTTCTATAATTTTATAAATTCTTTAGATTTCATTTTACTATGAATTTTATTTCGTTAATACTGAGCATATAAGAATAAATATGTGTGTGCTATTGTTTAAAAAAAAACACTTTAATATTATATACTTATTCAGCTTAATTATTTATGATTCAAAATTTTATACCTCCTATTAAATGCATAATGTTATTCTAACATTGAATTTTATTTGAGACATTACTTTTTACTGAATTATTTATTTATTTATTAGTTTTTATTCATTATATTTAATAACATTTATTTTTTAAAAAAAAAAAAGAAAGAAAGAAAGAAAGAAAAGAAAAATCAAAATTTCGAAAATTTTAGATGAGTGTATCAGATATTGTATTAAATGCAAAACACTATAAAAGCTTTATTAATAATGAAATAAATTACTTTTTGATATACCTCTATCTTTATATAAAAAAAATTCATTGATTAAGATACACACATTTTTATAAATTTAATATTAAAATAACTTTTAAAGTGCAAAATATCTTTTTACATGCATATTATATAAATACAATAATTTTGTTACGTATATAGATTAAGTACGCCATATATTTTTTACTTAAAAAGATAAATTATTACTTACGATGAAATCATAATTAGATCTTATATCAAATGTAGATATGCTACTACTAGTATATCCGGGCAAAGTCCAACTTCTTGAATTCAACATTTAAGAAAATATACACCTTAACTTCCGACTTTTCAAACACGAAGATAACATTCTCTTCTATTATTGAACATCGTTTCCCCTTATCCGCTAAAGATGCATTTTAAAGCTGATTATTTCACATTATGTGTTACTGTGTGATGGTTAAATTCCTTTTCCCGCTACAACTGAGACATCTAAAAGTGATTGGATGGCTGAATTTTGCTGCGACTAATGACATCTCGAGGCACAACGCCGCAAATTGGGTCTCTTTTCAACTTTTCTCCAGGTTAAAAAGAAAATAGGATTAAACTAATTTTTTCCGCATCGTGATCTTCTGCCATAATGGAACTGTGCTCTGTACTTGTTTTCACGATATTTACGACACATGTTCTTGGTATATAATCTATAACCTAGAAGAAATCAATGTGTTTAAACACTTATATTGAAAATATTCAATTATATTTTTTATTTCAAATTTGTGTACTATGATTTATTATTTCTTTTAACTATGATTTATGCTTTTTTTCTTCCTCCCCCCCCTCAAAAATGAGCCTTCTGCTTTTTAAAGGTAAAAAATTGACAGCGTGAATTTGAGACTACTTGGTATGATCAATTTTAAAATTTCTTTAAAAATATTTAAAATGAAAATAAATATAACAAAATAACTTCTTTATTATTTGATGTATCTTTTAAAATAATTGGTGGAAATAAATTGAGAAATTATTACATTTATTATATTTTTTGTAATTTATGAGAATAAAGCATGTTTAAATATTTTTTTTATTTCCAATGGTCGTGTTTGCAAAGTCCACTGTGCTACAAATATAGAAAGAATAAGTAGATAAGTGAACACAGAAAAGTCTATAAAGCACTGAGGATGTCTCGAGCACGCCAGTAGCGATCGCACTAGGATGGTTCCGGTAGTGCTGGACAGCGACGAAGGTGGTGTACGTTCATCTCTTCCCGAAGATCGCAGAGTCTGCAGAAAGGTTCTTCGACTATGTTAGTTTTACACAGGTGTTTAAGAAGGCAGTCATGCCCGGTGGCCAAACGAAACTGGTCAACACGCCTGCGTTTAGACCACTTAGAGATAAAGTGAAGATAATTCCACCAGGTCTTGTTAGAGTGTCTCTCTGAGAGAATTGGCTTAAGACAATGTTCTTCACCTTTTTCTTAATGAGCAGCTTGAACCAGACATGTTTAAATGCATATTTAAAGTGCAGTTAGTAAAACAAGCAAGAATTTAATAAGAATTGCAAAAACATGGAAAGTAATTAAAATTTAAAAAGAATGAATTAAGGTCTCGTTTAAGGAATGTTTTTTATGGTTAATTTTGTTCTATATGTACAATTTTTTAAAATGTAAATCTTACATACAGAAATAAATTTTGTATCAGACATTTTTTGTGTTCTCTCTATAATTTTAACATTTAAAAGTAATATTTAAGTGGATAAAGAAGAAGAGAGTCCATAGTTGTAATGAAGGAAAATTTACATGAACAAAATGATGGTAGTATGATTACAAAGTATTTCAACTGCTCAAAGTATTAAGCCTAGCATTGTTTCAGGAAACATCCAATTGTATTTCCATTTATAGCTATAAATAGTACAGCCACAAAAATAATAAGCTTCACTGGGATTTTTTCTACGAGGAAAAAGGTTTGACATCGTTAAAAGATTTGTGTTACAAAATCTCAATATATTAAAAACTGCACTTTCCAAAATTCATATCTAAGTAGCGACAATTGACCATATAAAAAACCCTTTTACCGATACCCCCTTGATTAAAAAAGAAGTCATTTTAAATTTTACTGTGCTTAACTAATTATAAAGTGATATAACATAATTTTGGATATAGATATATGAAAAAGATAGGAAATTTTGATTGACTACTTATCTTGAATTATTATATTTTTTTTATTTTCTGGAAAGAACATTTTCGAAAAATGGTTGGAAGAAAAATTAATCAGTATAATGACATTCTTATGTACACACATATCTCCTTCGTTATGTACATTTTGATATAATTAGGAATTTATTTTGCATCAATTTAAATTCTATTGCTTAGTTAAACCCTCCACAATTAATTCCATTAATAATAAAGTAATGAAATGTAAATTAAAATAAAGTGTAAAATATATGTCGATGAAAAATTATCGGTATACTGTATGAATTAAATGCAGAAAATTTATTTCTCGTCCCAATATAGTAATATCTTTCGTGGCCATTTAACTGTTTTATCTCGAGCTATCCAACAACTTATTTCTTTTGATCATTAATGTGGCTTTAAACGCAAGCATTTATTCGCCATTTTGAACCATGGGTCAAGGAATAAGAAATCTGAAAAAGCACCTAGTTATAATATCAGTTCGTTGGACCACATGGATCTCAATTTAATTGTAAATAGCAACTGGTTCGTCTGTACTACCTTTCCGATACGAAAATGGCGTCTATTACAATATATCAGTGTCTACTAAATATTTGACTCATATTCTGGTGCCAAGTTGTAATTAGATTATATTTAATTCTTATATAAACATTCCTCAACAACAAAACGTTTTGCCTGTTGTTTCAGATTTCTCGTTTAATAGACAAATCACAATTGTTTTTTTTATCGAAAAGAATAACTCAGCTTATCACATCTTTATATATCTGGTGAGTGGTATGAATCTAAATTTTCAAGTGAAAACATAGTATTATTTCGAAAATATTAATTGTAATTGACAACAGTTTTGAATGCAATATTTATTTTTCCTTGATTACACGTAAATTGAATAATTCGTTTCAAATTATTACTAAGTATAACATCATACAAGATTTTTCCAAGGTGCTTTTGAAGTCACATTAAGAGCTGAACTTAGTAGAGCAGTGATGTGTATTCAGTGAACAGATATATTGATTTTCTTGGAATACCTCTATTTACAAAAGAATTATATTAAATTCAACCGAGAAATTTAACATACTATTTTAGCGCCTTTTATTTTATTTCCCATGTTGGTCTTTATTATACAATTTCTGAGTTTCAATATGATTTAATGATTAGTAAAATAATACAAAATTAATATCTTAATTCTTTTTTTGGATCATTCTCAGCTTCATTCTTTCCTGCGACTCGTTAGCACATTTGCGTTTTAATGAACCAAATTCACGTGTCTGTGTGGAAAATACATGTGTTATACTTTATGTATAAAATTTGCCGGCCAACTTGTCTAGTGGTCAGCATGCCTGACTACGGATAGGGAGGTCCTTGGTTCGAATCCCGGTTCAGGCATGGATGTACTTTCTGTCTCTATCCTCTCTTTGTCCTTTCCTTGTGTGTGAATGAGGTATGAATGATGCCTTTATAAACGGGTCCCTATGACATGTGTGAGGGTCCGATGGTGGCCCACCCCCTGAGGTGCACCAGGGGTAATGCTCGGTGTCAAAAAGATCGCTGTTTCTGGTCGGTTTCTTGGGTATAAGGAGACAGTACATCCCGATATACCCCGACCTTTGGAAAAAAATTATAAAATTTTCAGTTCCCGTCCTTTTAATAGTGCTTGCTGCTAAGGACCGATTAATTTTTTTAAATTGAATTCGGATTTACTTCAAAATAAAATTTACGTGCTTAGGACAAT